>JAQFVV010012399.1:13433874-13982138 GCA_028023455.1 Epiperipatus broadwayi | reverse complement strand
TTTATATCTCTTACAAATATAACTTAAAATTTAAAATTTTTTAATAATTGACCTTTCTACCCTACCTATGACCTACAGACAAGGGCACAATATATATATAAATATGCTTTCTTTGTACCACACAAAATTACTATGATACTGTTCTTTATATTGACTTTGATAAACACATTCTGTTCTTTCTAGTAATTTTTGAGAGTTAATTTTAATCTTTTCTGGTGAACTTAATTCAACTTCTAAAATTTGAACACCTTCATTCATTTTATTATCATGCATTTTTATTTCTCTTAACCCTAGAGTACTATTGTCTAACCATTGAAAACCTAACTGTCCAATTTCTAAATTGTCAACAGTGTCCTTTAATCTTTCACAACTTAATTCTACTTCTTCTGATTGCTTTTGTGAATTTAATTTTATTCCTAAGGATTTATCAACTATTTTAACACACTCTTCATTTGCATTTATATTTTCACTAGTCACATCTATGGGTTTTTTATATTCTTCCATTTCTTCATCAACTTTTGTGTCTAATCTTATAAAATTATTATCTACCAGAGTTTTTGATGCAACTTTTAATTCTCTAGAAAGATCATCAGAGTTGGTTTTCAACCCAGCTTTAAATTCATCAGAGTTGGTTTTTAATATAACATCTACTTTCTGTAAAAATTCATCAGCATTGTTTTTTAAGTTGGTTTTCATCATAGCCTCCAGTTTCTCTATTAAACTCCCCAAATCAAAATTACCACTAACTGGCATTTCATTACTATTATCCATTATTACTAGTACTATAATATTATATACTCATACAAAAAAAAATCTAAGATATAGATATATTTCTATGTAGTAATTACCACAGATCAAGGGCTCACCATCTCCAATCAAGCAAAGTACAAGCCTTTTTAATTTTATGATACATAATAGCTATCCGACAATCTAAATTTCAGTTGTTTGAACTCATAAACTTATTGGCTTATAAAAAGTCTCTTCTATCACTATAACAATAATAAATTCCTCTAAAAATATATATAGAGAGAGAAAAAGAAAGTAACAACTGAGATCACTAACTAACATTTATTTATATGTAATGATAATAAATATTCTACACTCATATAATATTGAAATGTGGAAATTTCATATCAAATTTAATATAACCTCATAATATTTAAAATATAATAAAATGTTCACATGCCTTAAAAATAACTAATTCAATAATATTGTGAGATAACTTTCTCACTCAAAATAATGGTAGTTAAGCATAAAATTATTAAATTGATACCTATAAATTTTCTGGACCTTAAAACTTAATAACATTTTATATACATAAAAAAAAAATTAACTTCACTAATTATTTACTTTTGTGCCCGAAATATTTTACTAAAATTGTACTAATGCAGTTTATTATCAACAAACATTCACTAATTGAACTTCATGTTTAAAAGTCACTTATAATGGAAAATAAAACATTGATATGTTTGTTTTTCAAGCCCTAATTGATAACCAATGTAATAGATTATTTGTCATCAAGAATAATCAATTAACCGAGTCCTTAAGTTTGGTGTTATATATTTAAGTTATATACTTATCTATTCCTCCAAAGATTCGACAGATACTGACAGCCAAAAGATTGATTAGCACTTCACAACTTTGATATAGATAAAAGAATTCAATCATTACTCCTAAAGCATACAATGTTTCATGAACACTTAGATGATTATCACATTTCATTCTATCCAAGCTACTACAACCCATAATAATTTTCTGAAAACATTATTGCACTGCCCTGCTTACATCCAAGTCTTAGGGGCTATTATTTATAAAATATTTCCTTGCTCATCTTTGGGAGTAAATGATATCAATCAATCACAAGTGACATGAATGCATCACATCCTCAAGATAATGACAAAAATTCCCCATCCAACATCAATACTTGCAACAGAACCAACCAAACTCCAACAATCAAATATCCAATCTAACCCTCAAAATTATAGATTTTCTACAACATAAACTTTCCAAATATGGACAAAATTATTACGCTATAATTTAACACCATCAATATAATTTTTAAATTGAAATTAAACTGCTTCATGACTATATTTATCTTTCATCATTAAAAAAAAATACAATAACAGTAACCATCACCATCTAAACATAAGGCCAAAATATTTCCATTTATATAAAAAAAATTAAACACACAAAAATGCTTCTCTTTCTTTAAACTATACATCTCATATCAATATATATACTACACATCTCTCAGGTATGTGGGGTATTTCAAGCCCTAATTAGCTTATTTCGAGCCCTAGTTGTTGTGCCAAATGTAATGGAACGTACTTGCTGCATTCCATTTAAATTAAAGAAAGAAGGCCCCAAACATTGGGAAAGCCAAATATAATGGAATGTATCTTTATATGATCTCAAATGAAAATAAACATATGAACTTTTGCAACAATAATCATTAGTTAACCAAGCCCCTAACTTTGATACACCAAATATAATGAATAATTAAACGAACATATTATGCTGACCACGTTATGGTGTCCAAATGTAATGGAACATACTTTTACTCCATTATACCAATCATCAGTTAACTGGGACCAACAGTTTGTGGTGCCAAATGTAATGGACAATATATCATATAAACATATTTTACCTCAAATGTAATGGAACATCAATATATGAGAAGAAAATAATGCTTCAAACATTGGATGATAAACGTAATGGAATATATATAATCTAAATGAATCCAATTGTTGAGAAAGCCTAATATAATAAATTGTATAATTTAAATGAAGAAAAACAAAATTATCCCAGTTATATTTAAATAAATTGTTTATATGCCCTTCCAACTAGCTATACATGAAATAAATCTAAAATCATACAGAGCAATGAGATCTATCATTATAATTTATTTTCAAGGTTGATGTGACTAACTAATCAAATATATATCAGAAACAAAGGGAATTCTATTAAATCCAATATACACATCTAATTATGTAAATTTATGTATATCTAAACATACCAATGAATAATAATATGTGTAAGTGACCTACAGAACTAAACAATAAGTGAAATATGAAGTTATCCTCTATTAAATTGTGAATTCAAATAATTTCATAATGACTCTGGCATTAAAAGAAAAATAAGAATAAAATATTAATACTCTTTCAAATAAATTACAAAGGCATTACTTATAAAACAAATAGTACATCCTTTATTTTATATTATGGTTTAATTTTAGGTAATATCAATGTTTTAAATACAAACCCAAATAATAAATATACATATATACTTGCAATAAGTATATATATTAAATATATAAAGACATATCTGTGCTTAACAAGTAGATATCAATATAAATACAAATCCATATTTATATTTTTCAGATATTTAAAATAATAAAAAAAAATATTATATACAGCAAATACCTATAAATTATTGTTTTGGTATGCATAAGAATCATTATATAAAGTTAAAAAAAAAATGGAAATAAATTAATAATAAAACATTTTTTTTTATAATAAAAATTTGCGAATATAAATTTACTTATTAAAATATACATAACAACTCATATGCAACCCAAACTTATAAGCCATACTTTAAGATTTTAAATTACTTAAGTGTTAATTTTAACACCTGTTAAACGTTTATTGCTGTTAGAAAACAAGACGCTTGAATTGAATATTTATAAAACGTTATATTTTATAATGAAAAATAAAAGTAAACAAAAATATCGATTTCAAAAATATATTTATATATCATTTATACATATAAAATTATTGACTACCTTTCAAAGTTCACAGGTCCAGTTTTCCTTCAAAAGTCAACTTATTCCCTTGTTTTATTTCTTTATCCGTTTAATGTTAGAATGCATTCTAGTTAAGGTGAGGAAACTATCACGTTAGAGAAAATTGTCAATTCTTGGATATATGTATATTTTTATCCTTCTAAAATTTCTTTCCTTGAAAAATAAATAAATAAATTGAAATGTTAAATCCAATATATTAATTCTAGTTACCTCCAGATTATTATTAGATTGACCATTATAGATTCCAGATAGCTATGTCAAATTTCGGCTTCAGACGCGATGAAATACATATATTGAAATTTGCCTAGTTTTTCTTTTTAAACTGCCTTGGAATAAATGAAAGAAAATGGTGCAGCCTCTTGGCTGCAATATATCTCTATTAGCCTGTCATGATTTATGTATTTACCATAGAAATCTATCTTATTCCAATATTCTGAAGAATGGTAATTTCAAAGACACAAAGTACAACAAAATTTTATCCTTCAGTTGGTTTTATTACTATCTTAATAATAATCATGGCTTCTTTTGTTCTTGCTCCACGTGCTAGCAAATGCTGTTTTGAAAACCCTCGTTACACATGTTTTCTTTTAAACAATTA
Organism: Epiperipatus broadwayi; assembly: GCA_028023455.1. Lineage (NCBI taxonomy): Eukaryota > Metazoa > Onychophora > Udeonychophora > Euonychophora > Peripatidae > Epiperipatus > Epiperipatus broadwayi. Next base: position 13,977,738 of record JAQFVV010012399.1, on the reverse strand, counting down.
ACATTAAAAAAAAAAAAAATATCAAGCATATATATATAAAAAATATTCAATTGAAAATTTATTTGACAGCTTTAAAAATATACATAAATAATAATATTGCATTTTTTTAATAATCACTGCAAATAAAATAATTCTTTTTATATAATCAACAATTTATATGTCCTTATTTATTTATAATAATTAAATATTCATAACGATGTACCATCAACATATAAATAAAATAATAATTTCAAACAATAACTATACCTAATAACCATAAACAATAATAATACTTCATATATAAACATCAACTCAAAGAGATTTTTTTTTAATAACAAATGACAATTTTTAAAATATAGATAGACTTATCGATATTTACAATATATATATATATACACGCACAAACAAAAACAACCCAGTGTCTAATTATTAGGAATTACTTGTTCAAAAAAAGAAAATTAGTTGGGTATTATTATTTTTTTTTGTTACATTTATTATTTCAAAATAAGTTTAGTTTTTATATCTACACACTAACAAAAACAACCCAGTTCCTGCTTAATTACTGTCTTAAAAAACAAGAAAGCAAATTCAATGGGTTTTGGTTTTTTTCAATGGAGTATTTGAATTACGGTATTATATATATATATACAAGATTTACCAAAAAAGAAACCCACTTTCTGATTAATTACTGTCAAAAGAAATGCAAATTAGTTGGCTATCATTTTTAAATTTAGTATTTCAATAATGGTACCCTTTTTAAATATAAACAGAGGTAACAAAAACAACTCACTTTCTGATTCATTACTGTCTCCCCCCCCCAAAAAAAAAAAAGAAAATGGAAATTAGTCGGGTATCATTTTTCAATTCAATCTTTCAATGACAGTCCTTACTAATAGTAGTCAGGTAGAAATTCTAAATTGTAGTATATAAATGGCATTACTTTTGATAGTTTTAGAATTATGTATTGCTTTTTTAATAAAAATAATTGATTTTTACTCTTGACCAAAAATACCGTAACTTTAAAAAAAGACACACGTAAAGTCCCCCAAAAAAATGAAAAATAGCCCCTTAACTTTAAAGACACACACACAAACTCAAAAACAATCTAAGATTAATAAACATTGACTTATTACGTCTTGCTTTTGAATCAAATGATTGATTTACTCTTGCAAAAAAAAGTACCGTAACTTTAAAAAGACACACATTAAGTCCCCAAAAAAATATTAGAAAAAGCCCTGTAACTTTAAAGACTAACACACAAATTCAAAAACAAGATAAGATTAATAAACATTTACTTATTACATCTTGCTTTTGAATAAAAATATTGATTTACTCTTGCAAAAAAAAAAAACGTAACTTTAAAAAGACACACATAAAGTCCAAAAAAAAAAAAAAGTTAGAAAAACACTGTAATTTTAAAAAGACACACACACACACACACACAAACTCAAAAACAAAATAAGATTAATAAACATTTACAAAAATGAAAAAAATAACATAATATAATAGTATTAGTTAGTAGAATATTTTATTACAAATCTAAGAAATCAGATCTTTTTAGATCAAATCAATCATTTAGATCGGGCCCTGGAAACGTTATATCTATATGATTTCAATTAGCATCAACACAATCTCTAGGTGAATACCAAGGATGAGAATACAACCATATTATTATTCTTTCTTTTATAAAGGCCTTATAATTTAAATACAAATTTTCCTTGCCATGATATCAGAATTCTGATTTTATATATTAATAAAGTGAAGGTTGAACCTTGATTCTTACAGACAGAATTAAGATTTAAGGCTTAATTGAAGGTAGTTTCTTTGAATTATTCTCAAGTTACAATCTTGGTTTGAACAATACATTTATGAATGGACAGATAGAAGCCATGTGAAAAACAATAGGTAATATTCTTTCTATATCATCAATGGTTAATATAGATAGAAGTACGGCTTTTATAAAATTAGATTCCCATTGTAACAAGATTATTAATTACTGCATAGTTTTCCATCTTAACTGTATTAATAATTCCCAAGTTAGGTTTGTTTATTCTAATCTGAATAATTTTATAATGCTATTATTGCAGAGTTATTTGCTGGTTAAATGATCCAAATGTTTTTCACAGTAAGGATATTAACCTCTTAAAATAAGAAAGTTATATCTTTAAATAACAAAAAGAAAAAAAAAAGAAAACTAGAGACTCATAACTTTTTATTTTGTTTATGCTAAAATTGCATCCAATATCTTACAGAATTTTATTTATTATTATTAATTGATTTAACAGATAAAAAAAAAGAATTACATTATTTCCTTTCTTTTTTTTTTCTCAGTGATGAAAGCTTTTATTCATTAAAAAGACAAAATATACAACAGTTAAAAGGTTTACAAAGAGATGACTACATGGCAAAATGAAATTCAAGTACAATATGGTGAAGGGGATACATATAAAATGGAAAGGGGATAAGGAAAGGGTGTGTAGTCCAGGAAAAGAGTCTTTGGTAAGAAGCAATGTTGATAGGTTTGGTTACCCTGGTGGATTAATAGAAGGATCGGATATGTGACATTAACTTTAAAAGAATTGCTATATGTTAAATCTTTAGAGGTTTCAGGTATGAATGAGGAGGTTTTTGAGTTATCCTTAGAAGCAACAGGTTGTTTTTTGTCCTTTGAAGATAGGTAATTTTAGTTTTCCCCGTTGTATTTGGTTTTTGATGATGATGTTTTTAGTCAAATTTTGTTTGAAATTTTATTTGGATAAACTTTGGGTAATTTTGAAGGTTTTAGTTCATGTAGTTTATGGTTCTGCACATTTTTTATCCGCTAGGGGCAGTGGCCATCTTTAAAACATTCGAAAGAATGAAAAATAAAATGAAGAAAACAATTTTGAAATGGAAAAATTAAATATATTGATGTAAAAGCAAAAAAAAAAAAACACTGGAAAATTTTTTATTAATAATTTTAGTTGAGGAATAAGAAAATTGTGTGGAATTTTAGGTGGGTAGTTACCCCAGAGGAGAGGGGGGTCTGAAAAAAAGATAGTTTAAAATGGTCTAAATAACTGGAACAACACACAAAAAACTGTATAAACAAGTTCTGAGTGACAGGTAATTAAAGTAGGATAAATATTTGAGTCTAATAGGGAAAAAATTCTCTTATCACCCATAAAACAGTTGAACCACCCATAAAATAGATGAGGGTGAGGTAGTTAAATATTAATAAGTACAAGATAGACATAGGGAAATTGTGTTAAAATGCATTAAAACTGACATTTAGTGAATGAAAGAGTATATTAGCAGCACAATAAAGCCTTTAAAGAGCCAAATAAATATAAAAGGCACCTCTACTGCTGCAAAACCAACCTTTCTGAGCCATTCTGTGTGAGCTGTGAGGAGGATGACTATCCAGTAAGAGCTCCACCTATGGATTATTTTCTTCCTTTCAAAAAAAATAAGTATATGTTACTGGTATAAATAAAAATGAAAAAATAAATAATTTATGACTGTTAGAAAAAAATATAAACTGAATACTTTCACTTATATTAAGCTTTCTTTTTAATATACTTATGTTATTGCACAAATGAAAAACTTGCAAAGTCATTCTAGCATTTCCCTACTTAAACCTTTTTTTCTTGAATGATCTGACCAATATTTGTCTATCAAGAGAATAAATCTTGACCTGAAATTTTAGGTTATATAAAAAGGATCAAACACTCTCATATAAAATACATAATGCATGCATGAACCCCATTAGAGTTATCTCAATTTTAATACAGCAAGCAACCACAACTCAAAAAACAATGAACATTTCCTATTAATATAACATTCAGCCTCAATGAAAAATCTCAGAGACATTGAGGATGATATATCTAGAGTACTGATGTAAATAATACACCATCAACTTGAGCCATGCTACATTAAAATGTATTGGCTTTGTCTAAATTTTATGATATATTTGGATCTGGGAAATATGTTGTTCTTATGATTAAAGATTTAGAGGCAACTAATAATAATACTCAAACATATAAAGTTTTATAAAAGGGTTTGGGAAGTATAGAGATAAACTGAACATGAAGAACCATAACAACATGAATTTCTCATCAAGTCAATGCCAAAATTTTTATCTCATGATTAGAAATGAAGGCATAACTAAACAAACTTATTGGTGGAAGTGCCTACTACTGCAAAGTATAAAATTTTAAAAGTTGGCTACACTTTAGTTTATCATGTACTTTGTATCTATATAAAATATATAGTGTCAATCAAACAGGATTACAATTTGAAGGCATCTTTACACTGACAGGTTACTCTCAGGGCTACTTAGTAGAGCTAGATTGGCTGTTGTCTTAATTAACAATGTTGTAGTTTTCAACTAAAAATTCTGAAATAAAAAACTCCATTTATTATATATTCTCATAAATATGTGCATTAAAAATTAAATTATATAAAAATAACTAGTTTGATAATTTAAGGTTAATGTTTGAAAGAAATATTTTATTGTATTTTTTTCTGCAATTCATTACTTGTGATTTAAAAAAATGATTCATTTTTCAGAATTAATATCATGATTATTAACAACTTATTTCAAATGACTTACATTTGATGATATCCTATTAACATAAAAATACCATTCATATTTAATATTACCAATTATATACTAAAATATTCAAGACTTAATGTTCCATATGTGAAATATTCATGTAACAATAGTAATTTGATGAATTCGACTAATCTTTTGGAGCATTTATTTTAGTATATCAATATTAGAAATATCGCCATGAACTTAAAAAAAAACATCTAATATTATTAAAATGGGAAAAAAATCTAATATATATATATAAATTCAATAAAATTGTTCTCTTTTCTTTTTATTTTTTTTTTTCATTTTCAAGAATCCATATATATTCCAATACGGTACATATGTTTCCAATGTTACCGCTACTTCATTGAAGTCGTTATCAAGGATCTGCAACTCTATATACATTATTATTATAAGAAGAAAATTTTAACTCATAACATAAAAACATTTTTAGCATGTACATATATTTCTTTTCATTATATATATATATTACTATTATTATTAACAACCCCCTATTCATTATTAATTTAAACCAAATATTTTATTATGTCTTCTACAAATGAATGAAACCTTTATATACTCTTTATATAATTACTTTTAATTAATGTGTTCTATTAATGACTGTTTTTTTCTTATTTAATATATAAACTTTCTTTTATTCATCATCATCATCATCATTAACCATTATCAATCCAATGCAGGATGAAGGTCTCTCCAAGTTCAATCCATCTTTTTTTATCTTTAGCTTCTCCACATTACCCTGCACACTTTCTTATTTCATTTATCCATCTCACATGTGGTCTCTTTCTGGGTCTTTTGCAATCTCTTGAAATCCAATTTAAAGTTTCAATTGTCCATTTATTATCATCTCTTCTAACATTATGTCCAGCCCAACTCCACTTCAGTCTTTTAATTTTTTCAATGAGGTCAGTAACACCTGTTTGTTCTCTCACCCATACATTATGTTTTCGATCCCTTCTTGTTACTCCCAACATGCATCTCTTCATACTTCCTTGAGTGGTCTAAAGTCTTTGTATTGCTCTTCTATTAAGTGTCCAAATCTCAGATCCATAAGCAAGAACAGGAAAAACGCATTTAATAAAAACCTTCCTTTTCAAACACATAAGCATATTTCCTTTTAGTATCAAGTTATTTATACCAAAAGCACTCCAACCAAGGTTAATTCTATGATTAAATTTATCCATTATATTTCCATCTGTATTATTAATCTGACCAAGGTATTTGTAACTGTTAACTTCTTCTAACTCATCATAATCAATCTTTATTTTCATATTTTGAGAAAATATATTAAACATTACTTTAGTCTTTTTAACATTTATCTTTAGTCCTACTTTCCTACTTTCATCTGATAACTCCTGCAACATTTCCTGTAGCTCTAAAGCATTATTTGCAAAAACAACTACATCACCTGCAAAATCTAAATGACTTAAATAATCTCCATTTACTTTCACTCCTTTACCCATTTTAATCCACACCATACTTCTTGCAGCACTGCTGTAAAAAGTTTTGGAGATATGGAGTCACCCTCTCTTACAACCTTTTCAATGTTGATTTTCCTACTATCATTATGTAATCTAATTGTTGCTGTTGCATTTTTATAAATATTCTTCAAAATGTAACAATTTGCTGGATGTACACCTTCATAATCCAATACTTTAATCACTGAAGAAATGTTTATAGAATCAAATGGCTTTTCATAGTCTACAAATTGTAAGCATAATAGCAACTCATATTCATTTGTCCTTTCTATAATTTCTCTCAATACCTGGATATGATCTACTGTAATAAAATCACTTTTGAATCCAGCTTGTTCTCTTGGTTGGTGGAAATCCAGTGTTTTCTGTAGACGAGTTGTAATTATCTGAGTAAAAATTTTGTATAAAACTGATAAAAGACTGATAGGTCTGTAATTTCTAATATATTCTTTATCACCTTTTTAAATATTAATATTAATACTGCATTCTTCCAATCACCTGGTACATCTTTATCATTTACACATTTCATATATAACTTTGCTATTTTTTTTCTATTTCTTCACCTGCCTCTTTTACTATATCAATTATAATTCCATCATTACCTGGAGCCTTCCCTTTCTTCATAAATTTAATTGCATATCTCACTTCCTCATTCAAAATTCTGGGCAATTCAGAAGATATAATAGGTATAGGAGGCACTTGTTCTTTATTACTATATAATTCTTGATAAAAGTCTTCTCCACATTCCATGATGTCATCTCTCTTTTTAGTAATAATGCCATCTTTTTTTCTTATTGCAGATATAAATTTCCTACCAATACCAAAATGTTGCTTTACATTCTTTAGACTTTTATTCTCTTCTACAGCTTTCCTTGCTAGTTCATGATTATACTTTCTTATATTATTTTCAACTCTTTTCTGCACCATTTTACAAAATTCAAGATATTCAAACTTTTTTAATGCATCGTTGTTGTATATCCTCATATTCCTTATTTTCTTCATAAATTCTCTAGTCTCAGTAGAAATTTTATTGGTCAATTGCTGCTTTTTTCTACCAGCTATCTTTGTTGCAGTTTTTAAATGTGTATCCAATATTTTCCTATTAATGTCATTCAAATCTGAATCATGTTTAAAATCTACTAATACTCGAAACCGATTTGTAAGTTCTAATTTCAGTTCATTAGAATGTTTCTAAAGATTAGGAATATAAACTGTAAATATTGTTTTCCTTATATGTATAAATATTTATAATCCCTTGATAATAACTGCAATGAAGTAGTCAAAATGTCAAAAAGATGTATAATATATTGGAATATAGATCGATTCATAAAAATAAAAACTTAAAAAAAAGATGAAGAAAACAATTCTATTAATTTTTTATATATGTAAGTAATTTGGAATCTTATTTTTAAAGAGAAAATAATTTTAGTGTTATTAATAACAATAATGATAGTTTTTAAAAAATATTAATAATCATACAGAAAAAAGTATGAATAATTATATGTGATTATCATGTAACTTTATTTTCTCTGCTGAGTTTTATTTGTGTTAATATATCACATGATTTAGTACAAAATTCTCATTATAATAGATTTCACTTTTATATATAAAATCCATATTTTCTCTGTTGTCTGATTGGTGAATGTATATTTGTCCTATTTCACATATTAAATTCACAACCATTACATTTATGTGAAGGAAATATTTCCACCATTAAATAAAAACTGCTGAGAAAAAAATTCAATATGAATGCTTTTAACTATAGAGATATAGTATATATTTCATGATAAATGTTACAACTAGCTGCAGAGACAACCTCAAATTCTGATTCATAATTCAGCATTAAGATGTTACATCCTTTTATGGTCTGTCAATATTTTAATATTGTTCATATGAATAACATATTTAGCAATGTTTACTTTTAAATGTAACAAACTTTTATAAAATAGTAATGTTTATAAATTAATAAGAATTTTAAACTTCTCTCTTAATATTATAATACATAAAATTAAAAGCACTATTATTTTTCTGTTCTACGCTGCTCAGTATTGCTATGAATATGAGGCAACCCATCTCGAAAGTGCTAAGTGTTTAATATTTTTGCACTCTTTATGCTTCTTTTTCAAGCACATCACACACTTTTAATTTTATGTATTATAGTAATGTTTAATAAAAAAACATATTTGCTTAAAATATTTAAAAAATTGTTAAAATAACCAATTTAAAAAACTATTACAAATATTAAATTTAATAAAAAAATTTAAAAAATGACTGGTATTTTTGTACTACAACATTAATAAACAGAACCTATTAATAAAGCTAAAAAACTATTATGACTAGTCATGATACTATTGAAAAATTTTTTTTTACTATTCATAGAGCATTTGAATAAATTTATATTTAAAATGTCAAATACAACAGGTATTTTTAAAATTGTAAATATTAATTTAACTTTATTAATATTTAGAAATTTGTTTATATAATATTAAAATATTTTGTTCATTTTATATTAAATATTATTATTTTTTGTTAAAGCAACAAATTATTATAAAAATGACAATCTGAAAGCCTGGCATTTTTATATTCTTCTGTACTGACAATCATTCAGACATGTGTACAATGCTCACATTTAAAATATTTTGTTTAATTTACTTTAAATCTTAAATACTTTTAAGACAGGCTTTAACCTGAATCATACATGCCTTAAAATTTATAATAGCAAATCAATATTTTTAATTGCCAATAGAGAGACCTGTCAAATTACAAGCCAAGATAGAAACTTTTATAAAGATAAGAGCAGCCATCTTGTATTTAACTTAACTTTCCACTTATATAAGCCAATCTGAAGCATCTTGACTTGTGAGCATGAAGCTGTTATTCTCTCCACTATTTAAGTCCACAACTTTCTTTACAAATTAACATTTGTGAAATCTTGTGATTTATAATGAGTTAATATTACGATCTTTATACTGGAAATATATAAACTATTGTAAAGTTGTAATTATTTATTAAGTGCACAGGAAGTATATGTAAAAACTTTTAAGGCAGGCTTTAACATGAATTGTATGCACCTTAAAATTTATAATAGTCAATCCACATTTTCAATTGCGAATAGAGGGATCTCTCAATCCATGACATAAGTTAGTGACTTTTATAAAGATAAGAGTGGCCATCTTATCTTTAACCTAACTTTCCATTTATAAAGCCTGTCTTAAAAGTATTTATATATAGTTTCTGTGCACTTAATAACTAATTACAGCATTACACTAGTTTATATATTTTGAGTATAAAGATATTAATATTAACTTGTTGTAAATCATAAGATTTCACAAATGTTAAATTATAAAGGAAATAGTGAACTTAAATAGTGGAGAGAATAACTGTGTCATGCTCCCAATTCAAGATGCTTCAGGTTGGCCTATATAATTGAAAAATTAGGTTAAAGATCAGACAGCCATTCTTATCTTTATAAAAGTCACTATCTTGTGTCATGGTTTGAGAGGTCCCTCTATTAGCAATTAAAGATATTGATTATTATAAATTTCAAGGTGCATATGATTTAGGTTAAAACCTGATTTAAAACTATTACATATACTTCACATGTGCTTAATAAATAATTACAATTTTATATCTTAAAAAATAAATTGTTAAAGCAATCACTTAAAAAAAACATGAACCTTTACAAGGCTGGTGCATCAGTATTATATATATATATATATATATATATATATATATATATATATATATATATATATATATATATATATATATATATATATATATATATATATATATTCACGGGTTGCATATATAAAAGATATATTTTGCAGGTTCATCCATGTTAAAAATGTAAATATTAAAATACCAATGTTTTGACTTGATCCTACACATCATCCATCACTAATTTTAAAAAAAATGTTAAAATTCCACCAATAGCAAAAATGTTAAATTAAGAATGTTTTTTTTTTTTTTTAAATATTTCCAAATAAAATGAAGTTTGCATGTATCATCTCACTTATTGATAAAATATGGCCTTTTAAGTCTCTCAATGGCTTCTCTAATTTTGCACTGGTAGAGATTATCACATCTGGATATGAGCCTGGTACTAGAAAAATCAATTTTATGACCTGAACCTATAGTATGGAGTGAGAGTGCTGCTGATCATGAGTGTTGTTTAACTGCATAAGCAAATTCATCTCTCCTAACACAGATGTGATGATTACTCATACCTATGTAAGAAGCTTTACAATTTCCCCTGAGATTTGACAAACACCATGATATTTAATAGGGATTGAATCCTTAGGCTTGCTTATTATATTGCTGATCTTTTGAAGAGTGGAAAACGCTGTATTTATATTATAGCATTTTAATATACATCCAATACTGTCTGTAGTTTCTTTTACATATGGAACACAAATCCTAGTAGCTGATGTATTGTAGTTTTGTTTCCTATTTTGTCCATTTTGGGCTGGAAATAAGGTTTTTTTTAATAAATTTATAATTATAACTATCTGCTAATAAAACACTATTAATATGATTTATTTCTTCTTACAGTTGTGACTTATCTGAAAGGTTAATTGCTTTATTTAAAAGAGTTTTGGCTAAATAAACTATCTGAGTTGGGTGATGATGAGAATGTAAATGTAAATATCTGTCCATGCATGTATAATTTCTGTAAATCAAAAAAGATAAACTATTTTGTGTCCTCGTGACTAGAACATCAAAAAAGGGAGTTTTTCATCAGACTATGTATCCATTGTAAATTTGATATGAAAATGCATATTATTTAAATGTAAGAAAAAATCATCTAATTTACTTTATCCATGTTGCCATATGACAAAAGTGTCATCTATGTATCTGAGCCAAATGAGAGGTTTTAAAGATGTTGATTCTAAAACACGAATTTCTATATTTTTCATGAATAAATCAGCTATTACTCCTGAGATAAATGAGCCCATAGGAGTGCCAAAAACTTATCTGTAATGCTGTCCATTGTATACAAAATATATGTTCAAGAGACAATGTTTAATCAAAGCAATAATACTTTTTGGTAAATTGCAGTGTTGCAAAATTACATTTAAAACTTCATCAATTGGAATGTTAGTAAACAAAGACAGAACATCAAAACTTACCAGAATGTCATTACCATTAATTTTAAATTTTTTTACAACAGAAATACTGGGAAAAGAGTTTTTTAATATATGATATAGTATATGGGATTGTAGGTTTAATAAAATCAGATGAATATCTAACTAAAATATGAGATAAAAAATAAAATAATTCCTTGGGAAAAATCATGTCTCTTTCAAAAATTTTATGGACATCCACAAATTCACAAACCAGATATTTTCCTTTATCCAATAGTAAGCACAATAGGATCTCCAATTCATATTTTAGCTAGATATTTATCTGATTTCATTAAACCAATAATACCATATATTAAATCATATATTAAAAACTCTTTTCACTTTATTTCTGTTTTAAAAAATGTAAAAAATAATGCTAATGACCATTCTGGTCAGTTTTGATGTTGTGTCTTTGTTTACAAACATTCCAATTGATGAATCTTTAAATGTAATTTCACAGCTGCAATATAGAAAAACCGCATTATTGCTTTGATTAAACATTGTCTTTTGAACACATATTTTGTATATAATGGTCAACATTACAGACAATTTTTGGCACTCCTATGAGTTCACCTATCTCAGGAGTAATTGCTGATTTATTCATGGAAAATATAGAAACTCGTGCATTAGAATCATCATCTTTAAAACCTCTCATTTGGCTGATACATAGATGACATTTTTGTCATATGGCAACATAGAAAAATAAATTAGATGATTTTTTTCTTACATTTAAATAATATGTGTCCTCATATTAAATTTACAATGGAGACAGAGTCTGATGAAAAACTCCCTTTTCTTGATGTTCTACTTACCAGAACACCAAATAGTTTATCTTATTCGATTTACAGAAATAATACACATACGGACAGATATTTACATTTACATTCTCATCATCACCCAACTCATATAGTTTCTGTAGCCAAAACTCTTTTAAATAGAGCAATTAACCTTTCAGATAAGTCACATTTGAAATAAAAAATAAATCATATTAATAGTGTTTTATTAGTCAATAGTTATAATTATAAATTTATTAAAAAAGCCTTATTTTAAGCCCAAAATGGATAAAATAGTAAAAAAAAGATGATAAATCAGCTATTAGGATTTATGTTTAATATGTAAAAGGAACTACAGACAGTATTGGACATATATTAAAAGTGTAAAATATAAATACAGTCTTCCTATTCATCAAAAGATCAGCAATATAATAACCAAGCATAAGGATTCAATCCCTCTTGAATCTCATGGTGTTTGTCAAATCTCATGTAAAAATTATAAAGCTTCTTACATAGGTATGAGTAATCGTCACATATGTGTTAGGAGAGATGAGCATGCTAATGCAGTTAAACAACACTCATCAGCAGCAGCACTCTCACATCATACTATAGATTCAGGTCATAAAATTGATGTTTCTAGTACCAGAATCATATCCAGATGTGATAATCTCTACCAATGCAAAATTAGAAAAGCCATTGAGATACTTAAAAGGCCAGATTGTATCAATAGGCGAGATGATACATGCAAACTTTCTCATATTTGGAAATATTTTTTTTTAAAAAACATTCTTAATTCAACATTTTTGCTATTTGTTGAACTTTACCTTTTTTTTCTTTTTCAAAACAGTGATTATAGCACCTCTACAACTGTTTTTCTCCCTTTTATCACGCGTATATGACTTATGTGATCAAGTCGAAACGTCGTTACGTTAATATTTAAATTTTTTAACACGGATGAACCCTCAAAATATGTTTATATATATATATTATTTACTAACACTTTTAAATTTAAATTTTCTTCATGATTTTAACAGAATACTACTGAACAAAATAATCCGTCTAACTGGCATAATAATAATGCATTATAATTAAGTTGCCTAAATGCTAACTTAAAGTAATGCTACGTAAAGACTAGCGTAAAAACATAATAGCTAATAAAATAACATATTTCACTTACTAATTTAAAGAAATTTTAAAATAATAATATATTATAGCACTTAGCTTTTAAGTAACTAATTAGGGTTCCAAACTATACTTCTTAATGTACTCATTTACAGAGCAATCTAATTTATAGCTAACTCACTATTGTAAACAACATAAGGTTCTGCAAAATAATAAATATAATTATACAATTCCTAACATGAGACGTTCAGTAATGTACACTAGGTAAAACATTGAGAATACATCCCAAAAGATACACCTTCAATGTCATAAGATCATTGCTCTCACCAAATTCATATAATAAAACTCTTATGTAACACTCTCATGTCTTTAAAATACACATGCAATAATACTAATCATAATTTATGAATTACTTACAAAACAATAACAAACTATTTAATTTACGTTTATTAAATTATTAATTAATAACAATCTCCCAAAATAGCACTAACAATAATTGTAATAGAAGAAATCATATAACTAATAATAATCATAATAATAAGAATAATAGTGATAACCATTTCAGATTCATCTCAACATTTTAATAAAAAAATCAATGGTAATATCCTATAATTAAATATGATATGGATTTTATATGATATTTAACTACTCCTACTAAATAATAACTACAACAAGCAACAAAATATACTCATGACTCTCAATATAGCAACCTACCTAATGGTTCAAAATTCAGAAAATATAATAATAAAATATAATAAATTTTAAGTACATTTATTGTATAATTTTCCCATGTTTAATGTGGCATTCTTAAAGAAATCATATAATATCCTAATATAATTTTAGCAATATCAAGCATTTCTCATAAGTATTGTATCAACTCAAAATAATTAATAATGATTAGATCCCTTAAGATGATAATAAAATAAATTTGTTTACTAAATCAGATATGATTAAATAATGTTTAAGAAAAATACTTATAATTCATGTGCCGAATAAATAGTATATAACTGATTATTAATTCCTGTGGGTCATGCATACAATGTGATCAATTAATAATTAACATGCAAATAAATCACAACTGGACTACAGTAATTTGAATAAAAAACAATTAAAAATGTATTAACAAGTTAACAATAAATTTTATAATATAACAAATTAAAATATTGACATAGTAAAGAATATTTACATTACTTAGCACAAATTAGAAAAAAAATATTTACAATAAGATGACATAAGAATATAAAATTTAAAATCAGAAATAGTCTTCACTCTGGCTATTTTCAAAATATATTATAATCAAATGAAAACTTTTATTTTACCATGGGATAATCTTTTCTAAAATATAAATATTTCAATGCATGTTTACATTTTAATAATATCTTATAAGTAAAATATTGAAGCAAATTATTTTAAAATTTTCTTTTTGTTTCATGAAGTATTATTTCAATATTCAATTTTCAGAAAATACTTAAAAAAAAAACTTACTTCAAAGAAAATTATTTTATTATGCAAGAAAAATGTTAGGGAGTAAGCTTTTATAAATCTATGACTTAACTAAAAGTAACATAACAGTAAACATTTTAAGAAAATTAATTATAAATTAAATTGCTTGAAGTTATTTTACTTTCATCTTGATGTTCTTTTACATCACATGATCACATTTCCTATACTAGCACATTAATTGTTGATAAACAGAGCAAAACTCTCCATAAAGTATTGCCACCTGTGCTAAACAGAGTAATCAATGGATGTCAGGAGGCTTGTGCATAAAATCCCTATCTAATGCCTACTCATCCAATATCCCCAGACTAGTTTCTGGCTTGTGGCCTTCATCAGTGAGGAGCTTTGTATCTGAGAGCACTGCATCTAGATCTTAGGATCTAATGCAACCCTCTAGCAACCACCTTTTATCTCTACTTAACTACAAAACTATGAGAATAAAATTGAAAACACAAAAAAATATTTTCAATATAAGCTCAATAGCTTATATAGTCATATGGGTCTTGGATGAGTAAGCATTAGATAGGGATTTTATGCACAAGCCTTCTGGTATCCATTGATTACTCTGTTTAGCACAGGTGACAATACTGTATGGAGAGTTTTGCTCTGTTTATGTTCTTTTACACATAACATCATTTCCAATCTCATTTTTACTTTAGCCACATTCATTCATTTGAATATGCATTGACTAACAAGTGATATATAATATTTTCATATACGTTTTCTTTATTTTATTTTTGTATTGCACATTACAGAATTCACTAAGCATTTCAACATCATTTGAATAAAAATATTTGCATACTACATCTTGCCCTCTAAAAAGTAAATATTTCAAAATAATCCAATCATTATTTTCCAGCTTAAACTATCTTTTACTTGTGGAAAGAAGTAGTGAATAAGTGTAGGGCATGGAATAACAATCGAGAATGTTCCAAAAAAATAATATCACCAAAGGCACAGTGCATATCCATGAAGTAGGTTCATATTTATTGGGCACTTACAATTAATTCAGGGCTCCATCATAACACTTATAGATATAGAAGAAATATGACTGTCCATTAAATAAATATACAGACTTACATTATCTGTATACTTCAATAAAATTCAAAAATACATGGAACTACAATTTTCAAATAATATCTTTCAATGTGATATCATAAAATTACCATTACTTTCCTGATCACTATTAATATTTGTCCCATTGTATAATTCATTCAACATCACAAAAATAATAAACCAACAACATTCAACAATAATTACTAAAAACAGTACTATAGAAAATAACAATGATCTAAATTCACATGAGATGTTTTTTTTTCTTTAAAAAGCATTTATTCTCAAATGATATCAACAATCATTCATAAAAATTTTATACATCTTATTCATTTATTAAGAAATAATGTAGAGATCAATACTATGTTTTTTTTTTTTTTTAATATTATATTCATTAAAATAACATTTCAACAATTATGCAATGCCATATAACTACACATATTCAAAGTGTTCACATGTCAGCTAAAGAGTAAAGTAAGGAAAATATCCTTATAGCTTTTACAAAAAACATGTATATGCATTTATCAACACTTATACAAATACATACAATAATTTACTAATGGTTCATTCTTCCATTATAATATTAAACTCAAGCATTGTGTAATGTAATTTAGAATAAATATTAATAAAATATATATTTTCTCAAAATATAAGAAAAGAAATAAATCTTCAAGCAATTATAATTATAATAATAAAATTACCAATGATCTCATAATGTTACAAATATCATTCACATTCTTCTGTTTTTTCAGAACCATTTATTGCAATAAATGTTATGATTAAAATCGCTTTCTGGATATTTTTTATATAAAAAAAAACATAATAATAATTATTATATATTAAAACTATTTTCTAACCATAACCTAATATTAAAATCAATAATGATAAACTTCCAAATTATTATATTAACTTAATACTAAAAATAAATAATAAAGTTTAAAGTTATGATAAGACTTTTTTTTCTTGTCCATAAAGTAAATTGCACTCTAGAATTTGCAACTTATGAACCTCCTCCATTGCTAGGTTATAGTTGAGTAGTATTCAAGCACAAATATTTTTTCTTTTCCTGGCAACGCATAAAAAATGTACAAACGTCAACACTTAAGTCCATTAAAATCTACAGTAATCCATTGCAGAATATTAAAATTCTTTTAGACAAAATGTTAGTTCACTTCTTTCTGAAATTTTATCCAAAATATTTAATCCATATTGAATAACAATCTAATAATCCATTCTTTAAACAAATAATCCTTAAATAAGTTTTTTTCCCCTTGGCTGCTGTATAAATAGATATTTATTACCATGTATATGATATATATATATATATATATATATATATATAATGTTCACATTTTCAATGATAATTATTATAGCAGATATCATAATATAAACTATTATTTTAAATACATATATCAGTAGCCATTATATAATTTAATAAATTTATTTTACATATTCCATAACAAATATCTAGATAAGAATTTACGTAATTATCTAATTCTTTTAATAATATTTTAATTTTATCTTTTAGGCGTATATTTTTCTGGTATAAATAATTGTATCTGTTTGGACATTATTAGGAGCACAATTTAAATCATCTTCTAAAACGAATTTAGTTTCATTACTTCCTAATAAATCATGCTGTAATTTAATCCATTTATCGGTTTTAATAACTAATAATTTTCAAACATATAAACAATGTTCAAAGTATGCATTTTCCTTTTTTAAATTTGTCTCAAAGATTGTTACTTTCAATTATAAATTCATTTGACTCTTTTTTTTTAAAAAAAAAAAAGACAAAAACAAATAAAGTCTATAATCTCAATTATATTAAAAAAAACAAAAACAGGCATTCCTCACTCTATCAGACATTTAAATCTTAATTGTACAAATAAATGTAGAGTCTTAAATTTCTTCTTTTAGAAAATTTACGTTTTAAAATGAAATTTTTAATAAATATCCAGATCCTATTTTTCATTTCAAATAAACCAATTGCATTATAATGTAAAAACTATTCTTAATTAAACAGACAGTCCTTTCACACATACACAATTAATAAAATTAACATATTTATTATGTAATTTTATTCCAGGTTTGTGTTAATAATTTTCCTGGCAATTGGCATTTATATTCTGAGGTATCCAAATAGTTACTATCATATTCTGCATAATTCTAAAAGTCCCGAGTGAAGTTCAAGTAGATAAAAAAATGATAGGAAAACTTTTGTGTTTAGTGATACATTTAAAATACAACTATTCTAATTAAACTTTTCACTATACTTTTTAAATAAAATAATAAAAATTATAAAAAAATTATCACTGTAAGAATGTGCAGCTTGTAGAAAAATAATTGAGAAGTGAAGTATAAATAATATAAGAAGTATAAGTAAGAGTATAAGAGATTGTTTAAACAGACTCCAAACTTAGTATCTATATCTATCTGATCCAACAATTTCATTGGTCAATACTGCTTAAACAAAATTACTAATTTACATATTTGCACAAAATGATTTTTAAAAATTAAGTTTTAAAACTTTGAGTCATCAATATTAAATAATTTCCAACTTATTTAATACTTCAATTATCAAATATTTTTTATCCAAAATTTAATATTTTTATTTAAATTATATTAAAACATTATAATAACTTAGAATTAATTTTCAAAATAAATTATTACAACTAACGAAAAAATAATAACAATTTTAAATATTACTTTTCAAATATTATTTTTAGTCTGAATATTTTGCTACATTTTATTGTAACAAACATTAATTAGCAAGCTAAAATAAACTTTTATTTCCCTAACTTTATATAAGCCCACATAGTTACACACAACCTAGTCATGTGATACTTTCAGCACACTTTTAAAATAATATTAAATTAATTTGACTTATAAATAATATTTTAGGCAAAACTAATTATTTAATGCTTATAACATAAAATGTTTATTACTAATTTAAACCTACCATATCTTTGTAATAGTTTTAAAACTAGAATAAATAAAAAGTAATATATTTAAATATTTTATTATATCATTCTGTAATAAATTCACCTAACAATAAGCCCAAACTTCTAAATCTACCTTCATAAACTCTGACCTACAAAGTTTGAACCCCTATTATTCAGAACATAAAAATTATATATAATAAAAGCACTTTTTTTTAAAATATCACTATCTCCTAAACTAAATTACTATCTGTACCAATTGTAAAGGGTACAATATATACACCATAATATATCTTCCCTATAATTTTTTTTTTTTAAAAATACATACATTTTAATTTTTATACATTATTTATTATATTACATTTCTCATTTCATTAACTTTTTAATTTTAAATCTTATAAAACCTTCACATCCCTTAATAATTTATAATTTAAATACCACACACACACACACACACACACACACATATATATATATATATATATATATATATATATATATATATATATATATATATATATATATATATATATATATAAACTGCTTTGGCTCCCTTCAGGGGTGTGTCCCGTGGATCTTATTTTATCAGTCAAAATGTTGTTTTCTTTTTTTACTGATGTAACAACTATAAGCATGATGCCAACCAAAATATGAACATTCGATAGATCTGTGATGTAGCTTCCTAAAGATGTATTTCACAAAAACACCTGATGAAATTGGGATTTTTTTTTTTTTCATAACTGGCGCATGTAAATTTTTTTTTTTTAGATCAATTTTGTAATTTCCAAGAAGCAATAGAGACAGAAAATACTTCTTGGCCTTCAAACAATGCTTTTATTGGAATAAAAGTACTCTGATTCACAAACAAAGTCTTCAATGGAGTCGAAATGTAAATAGAATATCAAGCTCGTAAGTATACAATTTAAATTTTTTGAATAATAT
Source organism: Epiperipatus broadwayi (assembly GCA_028023455.1). Classification (NCBI taxonomy): domain Eukaryota; kingdom Metazoa; phylum Onychophora; class Udeonychophora; order Euonychophora; family Peripatidae; genus Epiperipatus; species Epiperipatus broadwayi. The sequence continues at coordinate 13,958,229 of JAQFVV010012399.1, read as the reverse complement.
TTTAATTTTTTTATTAATATTTGAAAAAATTATTTGATTTTTATTAATTTGAGTTTGCAGTGGTGTGTGTATATATCAATTATATATTTATTTATGCTCATATAGAATTTATATCTACAGTAATTTTCTAAGTTCTAATCCACTTATTTTATAATAATAAACATATTTTATAAAAATAATGATTCCCAAAAAGTTTTAAAATTTATTATTTATTATTATGTTTATATGGTGTGTTTGTGTTTACAAGTGATGATTTCAAAACTAATAATCAAAGGTACAGAAAGATTGCATATGCAGGCAAATAATCAAAGTCAGATTCTTGTATATGCCTTGATACTCATGCTGTGGAGTCACTATGTTTTTGCTATATGTTTCATCACATTATTTTCAAGTCTATGGCTAACAAATGGACTATATGCAAATAAATTATGTCTATGTGATACAGCCTCACTGGTGTGCATAAAGAATATAAATATCACTGGTGTGCATAAAGAATATAAACACCACTGATGTACACAAAAAAATTTAAAATGAAAAGATTAAACTCATTTATCAGTGATACAGACTGAAACAATCACCATTAGTTCAAGATCGAGTTTCACTGCTCTATCACAGCCCAAGTTTCATCCTGCTCCTTTTTTGTTATATGTATATAAACTATATGTATATTTTTGAGAAGCATCTATAAAAGTTAGAAATATAAATATTAAATAAAAGTTCTTTAATTATTTTAAATATTGACTTTTCTGGATGCGACTGACATATATACATATATTAATGGAGCCTATATATATATATATATATATATATATATATATATATATATATATATATATATATATATATATATTTATATATATATATATATATATATTAAAGCACAAACAAATATTGTAAATAATTTTGCATTTTTTCTTTATTTATATCTTATTTTCCATTATAAAATTTTATAAAAATCCAAGATAGAAGATGCAATCACGAACTGTCCAAGAGTAATTAAAGGGGTGGGATCATTCATTTGTTTCATGATTTTAAAAAGAATTTTTAAACTAAAGTTAATGAAAGTAAAATTTAAAACAAAGCTAGTTGATTTAGTTAGCTGTTAACATTTTTATAAAAATCTATTTCCAATCTGGAAATTGATTTGAATTTATTTTTGGACAGTTATCTTGTGATTGCATCTCCACTAATAATAGAGAAAATATTTCTGTAAATTAAAGATTAATTAAGAGTTAAGAAGTTTAATTAAAAACATTCTTTGAATAACTCAAAGTTTGTATAAATAGGGCCAAAAATCTATTGTGTTAGAATTTGGTCAATAGTCGCTAGCCGACTCCACATCTGATTAATTTTGAGGGGCCTAAGCCACCTCCACCTTTGTCTTCAGCCCAACTCATCATTGTGCAGAGATATAGCTCCTACCACTCAAGTGTGCCTGTGCCATCAAAGAATGGCTGAGGCCAAGAAACATGTTAAATCAAAGAATGCAGCCTGCCATTGAAGACTTGTGTCTACTTCATGCCATAGAGTCATGAGATAACAAGTCTAAAACCATTACAATTGTCTTACATGAATCCTAACTCTTTAAAATTAATGTTTTCTTTATGTTAAACCTTTTTTAACTCACTAATCAGTGAGCATGTTAAACTAATAATTATTTCCTTGGTATTGATTCTCTATAACCTAAACTAATCTTATTATAAAATATTTCATACAACTCATGCTTCTTATTTTTCTTATAATTTAGTGCAGTTATAATTTAATTTTAATGATATTTGTGTATTTTCACTTGATATATATTTGTAAATGTCAATCAAACTTAGTCTTATGAACTTCTATATCCTGCTGTGGAATAGAAAGGGGGGATTAATGAGTTTTTGTTAGTTATTTCTAAATAGCTCGTAAGATTGAGTTTGTATTTTAAATAAATATATGCTTTTCAAAAAAAATATTTGACCATAAATTTATACAAAATGTATGAATACTTTAAAATCTGGGTGGACATTGGTGTCTGTTAAATTTATTAATTTCTTTATTGATCATCATTGCCAAAAAGGCTGGCAACTTAAATCTATTTTGTTATTCGAACTTTTAAGAGTGTGAAATTTACTTTTTTTAAATATGTTAAACAAAATAATATTGATTCAAGAATGGGGAGCAATGCACACTTCATTAATTATAGTTTTACCTTTTGATAAATGATTATCTTACATTGGATCATTATTTTTAACATATCATTACCTATTTGTTAAATTACTTAAGGCTTTATTTTAGTATTTAAAACAAATGATTTCATATTTTATAATAGTGTTGCTAGCATATGCCAAATTATTAATAAGCCACATAGGGCCTGATCTGATTCACCTGTACCTCATTCCTGGGATTCACAATCATCTTATTTGTCATTCTTCTCCATAAAGTATATATTTATATACTGCATTGATTTGCCTGTACCTCATTCCAGGGATTCGAAGCCTTCCATCCTTTTTATTGTTCTCGTTCATAACAAGGATCTAAGTCTACTACCTGGAACAAGCTGGTTAGTGTAATTGAAGCACATCATGGAATTACCATAAACTGGATCCATAGCAACTTCCTACGTAACTTTTCCGTTAGGTACTGCTCAGCCTGAAGCTGGCATACCACCTTCAAATAGAATGATGTTTTCTTGGCCAAAAGTGCCACCCTCTCTCTCACTGACATAATGCTAGCACCACAATTTCTTATAGTTAGTTTTCTAGCCTGTTTGGCAAAATAAATCATAATGATGTGTGATAATGAAACTTTTTTCTCTTTGTAATATTTTTAGTTGGAATTTAGATCCAACTTCTCAAGAAGCGGACTTTTCCTTTATTGAAATAAGCCGTTCCCGTGTTTATAGAATTCCACAATATTCTATTCTTAAATGTCAAAAATGTGTAAAATAAATGTTTTAGTCTACTCACTGATCAAAATATGTCCATATTTTTATTGTTACTAATAAATTCTATAAATGAAAATAAACTTATGTATGAAATGCCAAGGGCATCCTACTAAAATCGTATTATCAGCAAAACTTTATCGTATCTTAATATGTATTAATCTTAATGTATAAACGTCCACCAAAACACCCAGATAGATCCGTTTTGTAACATGATATAAAATCCTATTTTTAAATATACGTTGAGTATTGTAACTGCCGCACTAAATTAATATCTGTCTAAATAAAATAATTGTATCAAGATCATCAAATTTTTGTAACTAAAAATAAAGATTTAAATGTGTAAAGATGAATATATAAAATTATCTTGAAATTTGCAAAATAAATATTTATATTTTTAAACTTAATCCAGTTGTTTGTATCTCCTTAATATATTTATTTTATATATATTTTTACTTATATCTTGGGTTCACTCAATGTCTCCTCATCATCATCATCAGCTGAGTTCTCATGCAAAATGATGTAGCACTGGACCCGGAAATAATTAATTTATGTAGTATCACTATAGGTGTTGTCTGTAGAGTTATAGATTTGAGGAATGGGCAAATAGGTTAAAATTCATGACTGCTCCTGACCTGTGCATCTCAGGCAAGATTGGATTTGGGGTACTTTTGCTTAGATTCTATGTCTTGTTTGATTGATGTACATTTTTGACTGGTACAAGACAGTCACCTACAATTTTTAGTTTTAGATAGACAAGAAGCCCATTGCTATGATGACAAATGCATATCTATATCCTGGAAATGATTTGTTATGTATTTTTTATTAGAAAGAATCTGTTTCTTATAGATGTCTTTGATATTTGGCATCTTTTGGAGTACAAGATAAAAATGAACAATATGATTACTTTTGGAGATTCTGAAGCTATGGATTATCTCAGGTAAGACATATTATATATGGTTTGAAAGAAAATTTTATGGTAAATACAAAGATATTATCACTGAAGATATAATTTAAACTTAGTTAAAAATGAATTAGAAATTATGAACAAACAATAAAGTAATAATTATTTTGGATGTTGAAATTTATTTTTTACCTTTTTTTTAAAATGGTTGTCATTATTTGTCTTAGATTTATTGTTTTCCTTAATTTTTGTAGTTTCTATCAATGTAATTTTTGGCTCTAACATTATTAAAACTGAAGTTATTGTGAAAATTGGGTCTCAGGTCAGTTTTTAAAAAAATTCAATATGGCACCTGGGGAACTAAACACTTAAATACAATACAGTTTTTTTTTTTCCATACACACAAATCTTTATTTTAATTTTGTTTCTAAACTATATTTAATTCTTAAATTTTCAATGTTTAATTTCATATTTTTTAAAAAAAAATAAAAACTTTTATTCCTCTATCACTTATATAACAATTAAATTAATATCTCTACATTCATACCAAATTATTAACATTTCTAAATATATACCTGACCTTATTTATCACTTTAAATACTCATATAACATTATAATCCTTACAATATCTTCAATCACTATCAATTCCTCGTACCATAAAAATGTTCTTATATTTTTATTTTTATTACTTGAATTATTTAATAAATCTTTTAGCTCATTCTATTTCTCTACTTTTCCCTTTCCACCATTTTATTTCACTATCCCATCACCCTCCCAACTTCCTTTGATGTGATGTGATGTACTGTACCTTCTTCTTAAATGAAGACAAGAATCTCTCAGCAATTATACCAAGAAAAATTTGTTAACTACTTAATTTTACATTCTCCAGTCTATGTTTTTCCATATTCTGCTCCATCTCATTTCCACAACATAATCTTTGTCAACTACATAGCCTTTATAGCTAAATCCTGCTTATCTTTTTCCAAACCCAGCATAAAAAACAATAATCTACTTTCTGTATAATCACTTTGTTCATATTTATTTTTCCATAACTTCATTATATGTGCCCTTTTGTTTTCAAGCATTTCCATTCAATTAACAAATGGCTAATATTTTCTATTCCTTCCTTACATAATTTACAAACTAAATCACCCATATTTTTCCATTTACATGTATATTCTTTTGTTGCTAAAGATCCTATTCGAGCCTTAAACAATAAACTACTTTACTTACTATTATCATATATTAACTCACAGCTAATAATCTGTTTATTTCTATATATATTTAAACTCTTTTTACTCTCCTAGTTCTCCATCTCTCTAACTCCATATTCTTTATTAATAAATCTATTCTTTTATCTCATTCCTTACCACTATGACCCTCAACGATCCTCCTAACACAATCATCCCATTTTTTGGACAAATATACTGATATAAACTCTTTATCCAAATCTTTTGCACCTTCTTTAACACAGCTCCCTCTATTATCTATTTAAAGAAATTTAAAATATTTTATTTTAATATCTATATTATATTATATTCATTTTCTTCACTCCCCTCTTACATAAATATTGTTTTTACCCTCTCCAATCTCTTAATATTTGGTTTAATTTTCTTTAGTAATAATGCTCCCTTTATCTTTCTATCCATTCTATCATTTGCATATTTAATCATCTTAATATTATACTTTTCTTATTTATGCCCTGTGTCTATAAGATGCATATACACTGGTGAAGCTTTATTATCCTTATGCTGCATTAAAGAAGTATATATTGAGTTTTCCTCTGATCTACATACTTATTGAAATTACTCTATTTTTACACATCTTACATTCTACCTCATACATGACATTAATATAATTATTTTGTTTATTTATATATTTGTTATCTAACATGGCTATTATTTGTTTGTAATTATTATTCACTATTTTATATTTTATTACATTCTTAATTTTTTTTATTAATTTTCCTAATTATATTATTAATTCTTCTAACTATACTACAATCATTAACTTTTATCCCTACATATTCTTCCTTTTCAATAATTTTTATTAATTTTCTCACATTTTTCTCCTTTTTTATATATACTTCTTTTACCTTTCTTATATTCTTTGTTATTACTTTTTCTGGTTAATTCTTAATTTTAAACTCCACAATTATTTATTTATTTTGTTATTATATTCTCTTTTATTAATACAATAATTATTTGCTCTATACACTTGTGAATTTATAGAATTAATTATAATTTTTTAATTTGTATTATACCCCCAATTTTCAACATTACTCTTACCTATTTTTCTATACACCTCTATTGCTACTACACATCTTGCTTTATTATATTCCTTTCTTATCATTATATCTAGATATGTTAATCTATTTTATTTCTCCCATTCTATTACAAAATTTATATTCTTATCCATTTATTAATTTTATCTAAATATCTTTTATTTTATTATTCACACTTATTAAATATCAATAGAAAAATATCTACATATATCTACATATCTTTTAACCATTATTGATGCATTTTTATCTATTATCATTCTTTTTCCATAATCTGCAAATAAATCTTACTCAACACCCCACTCATTGCACATTCTATCAATAACATTTCTTTCTGTTTATAAAAACCCCATTAAATTTAAATCTAACATTTTTACAACATAATCTCATTAAATTTTCTAATCTTTCTATAGGTATTTATATCTCCTTTTTTCTATCTTCCTTATCCCTATTCACATAATTAGGAAAATTAATAAAAATTTTAAGAATGTTATAAAAGATAAAATAGTGAATAAGAAAAAGAAGAATGTAATGGACATTTTAGATAATATGCATATATATATATATATATATATATATATATATGCATATTATCTAGATATAATGGTTGATGATATATATATATATATATATATATATCATCAACCATTATCAATCCACTGCAGGATGAAGGTATCTCCAAGTTCAATCCATCTTTTCCTATTTTTAGCTTCTCTTCTCCACATCACCCCTGCACACTTTCTTATTTCATCCATCCATCCATCTCACATGTGGTCTTTTTCGGGGTTTTTTACAATCTCTTGGAATCCAGTTCAAAATTTCAATCATCCATCTATTATCATCTCTTCTAGCAAAATGTCCAGCCCAGCTCCACTTCAGTCTTTTAATTTTTTCAATGAGGTCAGTAACACCTGTTTCTTCTCTTACCCATACATTGCATTTTTGATCTCTTCTTGTTACTCCCAACATGCATTTTTCCATACTTCTTTGAGTGGTCTGAAGTCTCTGTATTGCTCTTCTATTAAGTGTCCAAGTCTCAGATCCATAAGTAAGAACTGGCAAAAGACATTTATTAAAAACCTTCCTTTTCAAACACATAGGCATATTTCTTTTTAGTATCAAGTTATTTCTACCAAAAGCACTCCAAACAAGTTTAATTCTATGATTAATTCCATCCATTATGTTTCCATCTGTATTAATAATCTGACCAAGGTATTTGTAACTGTTAACTTCTTCTAACTCATCATAATCAATCTTTATTTTCATATTTTGTGAAAATCTATTAAACATTACTTTAGTCTTTTTAACATTTATCTTTAGTCCTACTTTCCTACTTTCATCTGATAACTCCTGCAACATTTCCTGTAGCTCTAAAGCATTATTGGCAAAAACAACTACATCATCTGCAAAATCTAAATGACTTAAATAATCTCCATTTACTTTCACTCCTTTAGCTTCTCATTTTAATCCACAAAATACTTAAATACTTCCTGCAGTACTGCTGTAAAAAGTTTTGGAGATATGGAGTCACCCTGTTTTACACCCTTTTCAATGTTGATTTTCCTACTATCATTATGCAAACTAATTGTTGCTGTTGCATGTTTATAAATATTCTTTAAAATATGACAACATCCTAGATCATACCTTGATGATCCAATGATTTAATCACTGAAGAAATGTTTATAGAATCAAATGCCTTTTCATAATCTACAAATCCTAAGCATGATGGCAACTCATATTCATTTGTTCTTTCTATAACTTCTATCAATATCTGGATATTATCTACTGTACTAAAATCACTTTTAAATCCAGCTTGTTCTCTTGATTGATGGAAATCCAGTGTTTTCTGTAGATGAGTTGTAATTATTTTAGTAAAAAAATTGTATAAAACTAATAAGACTGATAGGTCTGTAATTTCTAATATCTTCTTTATCACCTTTTTTAAATATTAACATTAATACTGCATTCTTCCAATCATCTGGTACATCTTTATCATTTAGACATTTGGTATATAACTTTGCTTTAAAAAAATTCTATTTCTTCACTTGCTTCTTTTAATATATCAATTATAATTCCATCATTACCTGGAGCCTTCCCTTTCTTCATAAATTTAATTACATGTCTCACTTCGTCATTCAAAATTTTGGGCAATTCGGAAGATACGATAGGTATAAGAGGCACTTGTTCTTTGTTACTATATAATTCTTGATAGAAGTATTCTATACATTTCATGATGTCATCTTTCTTTTTAGTAATAATGCCATCTTTTTTTCTTATTGCAGATACAAATTTCCTACCAATACCAAAATGTTGTTTTACACTCTTTAGACTTTTATTCTCTTCTACAGCTTTCCTTGCTAGTTCACAATTATACTTTCTTATATCATTTTCAACTCTTTTCTGCACCATTTTACAAAATTCGAGATATTCAAACTTTTTTAATGCATCACTGTTGTATATCCTCATATTCCTTCTTTTCTTCATAAATTCTCTAGTCTCGATAAAAATTTTTTTGGTCAATTGATGCTTTTTCCTACCAGCTATTTTTGTTGCAGTTTTTAAAAGTGTATCAGTTATTTTCTTATTAATGTCATTCAAATCTGAATCAAGTTCAAAATCAACTAATACTTGAAACCAATTTGTAAGTTCTAATTTAAATTCATTAGAATGTTTCTGAAGATTAGGTATATCAACTGTAAATATTTTTTTTTAATAATTTTTGTCTCTCTAGTTTTTCATTAACATGTATTTTACATCTTACTAATCGATGATCACTTCCTGTATTAAATTTATTAAGAACATTAAAATCTTAAAATATGTAGTTTATGTTAGTCAATATATAATCCAATCCTGTTGTACCTAACTTTGGATACTTCCATGTTCATTTCCTTTTTACATTTTCCTCTAAAATAGAATTCATAATATAGTTTTTCTTTTTCTGCAAACTCCACAAGTCTATGTCCTCTCTCATTTCTATTACCATAACCAAAATTACCTACTGCATTTTCATCTTTCATTTGTTTACCAATTCTAGCATTAAAGTCTCCCATAACAATTTTAAAATATTGTTTACTCTGATCAAAAGCCTTTTGTACATCCATATAAAAATTTTCTACTACTTCATCACTATGAGAACATGTTGGGGCATAAACCTGAATTATCTGCATTTGGTATCTGCTATTACATTGTAAAACTAATCTTGCCACTCTATCCGATATACCATCAATCTCCACAATGTTATTCTTCCATTTTTTATTTATAATGAATCCTACTCCACTTGTATTACCAATATTTGTGCCTTTATAGTAGAGTATATGTCCACTTTTTAATCAATTGTTTCTTCACCTTTTCATATATACTATATATATATATATATATATATATATATATGAAGATACTCCATTCATATATATATATATATATATATATATATATATATATATGAATGGAGTATATGAGATAGAATGTAAGATATATAAATAGAGGAATTAGAAATAAGTATGTAGGTGAGATGAAAAATTCTATATACACTAAATTATTGCAGCATATGTATAATAACGCATCACCAGTGTATATGCATCTTATAGAGACAGGACATATATTAGGAAGGATAATATTAGGATGATTAGTTATGCAGATGATAGAAGGGATAGAAAGATGAGGGGGCATTATTAATAAAAAATAAAATCAAATATTAATAGAGTTGGGGGGGGATAAACAATGCAGGTGTGAGAGGAGGGGGAAGAGAATGAATATAATATATTATAGAATTAAAATTAAAATGTTTTAAATTTGTTTAAATAGCTAATAGGAGTTTTGTTAAAGAAGGTGAAAAAAAAAAATTGGGACGGGGATGGGATAGTGAAATGAAATGGTGGAAAGGGGAAAGTTGAGAAATAGAATGAGGTAAAAGATTTATTAAATAATTTAAGTAATTGAAACAAAAACATAAGAATAAATTTATGATATTAGGAATTGATAGTGTGTGAAGATATTGTAACAATTATATAATGTTATATGAGCGTGTAAGGTAATGAATAAGGTCAGATATATCTTTAGAAATGTTAATAATTTGATATGAGGAAGGAATATTAATTTAATATGTATAGAAGTAATAGCAGAATAAAAGTTTTTAATAATTTTTTAAAAATATAATATTAAAAATTTTAAATTTAAGAATTAAATATAGTTTAGAAATAAAATTAAAAAAAATACAAAATAAAGATGTGTATGTATGAAAAAATGTACTTAATATATATATATAAGAAAAAGTATTTAAATTATGTATGAAAAAATGTACTTAATATATATATATAAGAAAAAGTATTTAAATTATGAATTATTAAGGGATGTGAAGGTTTTATAAGATTAAAATTAAAAAGTTAAAAAATTAAGAAAAGTAATATAATAAATAATTTATAACAATTAAGATTTATGTATTTTTTTAAAACATTTTATAGGGAGAATGTGTATATATATATATATATATATATATATATATATATATATATATATATATATATATATATATATATATATATATATATATATATATATATATATATATATATATATATATATAATATCATATTTTCAATGTATATAAAATGGAATATAAAATATTAAAGAATTAAAAATTAATTATAAAAAATATTAAAGCATTTAAGGATTGAGTAATTTAGTAATATAATGTAATAAATAATGTATTGTGTTTAAAAGTGTTATTATGCATATAAATTGATTGTTAATTTATTGATGTATATGTAAATTTTGGTTGTATTGCTATAATATTTAAATTTTTGTAGATCTGAAGAAGATTGGGAGGAACAGTCAAAATTGTAATTATAATAATAAACATTTTTTTGTTTAAAAGGTGTAAGAAGATTGTAATTATTTTAAAAAGATATATTGTTGTATATGCAGAAGCAAAATTAAGAAAGAATAAGAAGGAATAAGTGTTTATAGAATTATACCAGTAAAATAGTGTTAATATAATAAGCAGTTATATAATGATTAATTAATTATTATTTATTTAATATTGTGTTTATTTGAATGCATAATAATAAAAATGAGTTTGATTATACACTCTTTTTGTCTTTTTTTTTAAAAATTAAGCCAATATAAATATGAGTTTTGTTAAACTTCCACTAAAATTCACATTCATTTTTCAATGAACAGTAAAACTGAGTAGTGGACATAGATATGATCTCAAGTGGTTTCTTGGGTGATAGATGACTTCCCTTGAGTGACAGAATCATTTGTATTGTAAAAGATTAATTGTTGTTGATGAAATATTGATGTATAACAGACAGAAATTTCTATATATTTTGTTGCCTATTTATATGATGTTTGATATATCTATATATAATAAAATATAAGGTGATAATACATTTAATAAATAGCTATAATAAACAACATGTTTTACATCTTTTTTTTTTTATTTTCATAATTTGAAATTATATCTTTACAAAATAATAAATCATAATATTGAAATAATTACAAAAGAGTTGATTACAGTTGGTTATAATAATGAAGAAATATATTATATTTCGTGTCAATTTAAAGAAAAAATATTAATTTAAAGGAGTGTACAGAAAATGATAAAAATGAATGTCTATTCCATAGATTTCAAATGCTGAAGCTAAATTGTTTAAGTATATATATATATATATATATTGTGACCTTTTATTTAGGTCCTTAAATTAATAATTCCAAAATTTTAAATGATGATATATTTAACATCAAAATCTTACTAAAGTGGTTTTCAATAGAGATTATTTTGAATCTACTGGAAATTTTGCTTGAGTGGAGATAAGATTTCAAACCCAGTCTAGGCTCTGACTAGACTAAAATAACAGTTTAAAAGTATTATTATTGTTTGGTAGATAAATACATTGCTATTTTATTAGTTTTGAATAGCAATTGAAATAAATAAATAATTAAATCAAATTGTTAAAGTATTGTAAAATAAATCATTATAGTAAATTATTTAAGCATATTTTCTGTAGTACTAAACACCAAGCTGTCTTAAGTAGTAATGGATAGTTATTAAATATGAAGCCAGAGGGGGTAATACTAATTATGCATACCCAAAATCATTGGCTAATTCTCTCCCAGAGTGCAATATAATAAAAGCTATATATGTTTTAACAAAGCTGTATGGGGTGGACTAATTAAGAAAAACAAGAACCAAGTAAACAGAAGCCTCAGCTCTGATTTAAAATAATCAAAAAATTAAAAATCAGCAAAATTCAGAAATTTAATTGTATGGAAGTAGAATACCTTGCTGTCTAAAGATGTTTGAATAAGAAATCTTAAAAACCTTGCTATATTTTAAGCCATTTCCACGACTGCATATTTCCTAGGATTCTCATGGGAGAAGGAAATTAAAACCATGGAGATAAGTTTTTATTTCGATAAGTACTGCTTTAAACCCAGGAAAATTCAAGCAAAAGTAAGCCTTTGCTTTTATGTTATGTATATTTTTAAAATATATTCTTTGGAAATGACACGCAAATCATTTATAAGTAGACTGAAAAAAAAATTGATAATGTTTATATTTCGCGCGCTAGTCTTATTATCCAGTAGAACAAGATTGTGCTTATAAAGTAAAAATATCAAGAAAAAAAAAAAAATAATTCGAAATGATTTTAAAACAAGTGTTATATATGGTATATAGTAAATAAATTTAAAAGTCATTTTGAAATAATCTAACTTTTAATAAAATAAATATGAAAATATTTTCGTAATGTTATTCTCTATAGTCTGTGTATTTTCATTGCGGGAACCCATGTAATAAATGAAATAGTCAATTACCAGCTGATTAAAATGCTAAATATGTTAACGTGATAATTGGATAAATTTGTCTTAGTATTAGTAAACAGTTATTATTTTGCCAAAGGAGATATAATAAAATAAATGTTTGCTTTAATGTCTTATTGAGAAATATACGTCATCGTAATAATATTTACGGTTTTAAAAATGTCCTACTCCTTAAATATTGCTACACATATATGGATTGCTGTGCTGAGAGAAATAAAAATCATAAAGAGTTTTAAAAGAAAAAAGAAAGATAAATATATTAAGTAATAAAAATTCCACTAAGTTTTCAGGGGAAAATTATCTTGATTTAAACATAAATAAATGATTTTGTTATATGTCACTTGAAATGCTTACCGAATAAATCAATAAAGATTTTAATAAGTTGGTTTTGAAGTTTGTTTTGAATTATCTAGAGCAAATTAGATAAATTTATCTTTTTAAATCTGCTACAATTAGAAACATGGATGTTAATTGCCTGATGAATTATCGCCACGGAAACTCTCAAATAATTTCTACTTTTGTATAAGTGTTGAATTTTGTTCTATTATAAATACAACAGGATAATGAAATATATATGCTTAATCTAGACTGATTGCTCATCCTAATAACCATTTATATTATTCTAACTCATGAGGATAAATAACTTGAAACAGAGTATAAAAGTTAATGGATAAAAATGTACACTTATATATATATATATTAATGCTGTGTTACATATTACTTACGTAATGTGTTGTTTGGGGAAATTTATTTTAAAACGTATATGTTTTGTTTTGGCATGAAAAATAAATATATATATATATATATATATATTGGATTAAAGAAAAATGTGTAAAATATACACATTTATTTTATGTATATTTTTTTTAGTTAAGGGAAAACCGGAAAATAGATATATAGCGTTTATCTAGAGAGTGATAAAATATTTGCTTCTCTCATAGTTTAAAACTAATATTAAGGTATATTAATAAAAAGGTAAACATACAGACATTTTATCAAAAATATCTATATTGGCATGACTGAATTATTTTCTGATATAAAAGAAAATTTGATATAAAACTTTTTTTTTTCATTTTGTAATTTGCCATAGAAGTTAACGTGTCCACTTTGAATACAAATACAGGTTTGATCTTTATTGTTTAAATATGCTGTGCTCTCTTTAATAAAAATATAGTTGTCATTCTAAAATGATTAACGATCATTGGACATAGGTATTTTGGTTTTGGCTGCTAATACATTAATGAGTTTACATTATAAAATGGAATATGTAGATTATCACTGTTATTGTTGGTATTGTTTTTATCTTGCTATAATTTGAGAATGACTAGTGACAGTTTTTAGTTAATGGGATGTTCCAATAAAATGGCATCCAATATATTAATATTTATATGGAGCATAGGCTGATGGAGTGTCGCCTATGGCTAAATTCATGAGAGAAAAGATGGTAGAGTTTGAGCAGTAATTAAGGCTCATTGGTATAAATAATCCTAAAAAGAAAGGATATCTATGGTTTGAATTCTAGTCTTTTCGTGGTGAGGCAAGGCCTACACACGTACGTATACCCATAGAGAGGTATAGAATCAGCCATATATTATTGCACAACTGTCATATTGTTTTATAAAGTCTCCCATCTTAGTGTTAAATTCCTCATGATAATATAGAGATAGTTTTTTCCACCGAGTATGGTGAAGTGTAACAGGTCAAAATCATATGGCAAGTATAAAACAGTGTTAAAGTTAGAAACTTAGCATAGTGTTTTCTTAATTAAAATGGTGTTTATGATGTTGGAGGATCATCATCAGTACAGATAGACCAAACCAGAATCTATTTGTAATTGTAGAATTTAAAATGTAAAAGTAAGAGATGCACACTGTCAGAATGGATTTATTTTTATCAAATAATGATGTTACAATAAAATTGTAAGATCAGTTACATATTCAAGGGTTGAGCTGTGGACATAGGTAATGCTTAATGAGATCTAGGTGCATTTTTCTTTTAATATCTGGTCTTCAGTCAACATGCAAAACTTATTCATTTCAAAGTTAAATAAGTTAGTAATTGCACAGAATATGATAATTGCCCTTATATTCTGATAAAAGATAGGGCTTTGGGATAATGCAATACTTTATAATGTTGGAATTCTAAATTTAAACTTTGTGCATATCCTAGAGTTCTAAAGTATACGCTATTATGTAATTTAAGTGCTAGTTAGCCTAAATAAGTTTTAGTATCTAATTTTTAAAAATATACCAAAGTGTAACAAATGATATTGTGAATATTAGGTTCTAAGCCAGTTATATCATTTGCTGAGTATTTGTTCCATCCATAAATTATTTTAACAGCTTAGTTTTATTTCATGCCATATCTATAAATTAAAATTTTGTACATACTGTAAATAAAGTTTGTTGTGTTTAAAATTTTATTTGGTTGCATGTAGTCTTATTGCTAATTACCACATCTTTACACTATTATTGTTATTGCTATCAACCTATCAGAAGATTATAAATTGAAATCATCCTCAACCAATATAGCACTATTAATTATATTATGCTATATTATAATAATTTTGGTAAGCCTTATAATTTATTGGTAAATCTAATGCATCATCACACAATAATCCAAAGATGAATAACTTAGAGCACAGATTAATGCAAGTGATAGATGAAATATAAACATAATATTGATTAATTGATTTAGTTAAATCCGCAGAGCTATCATTCACTGATCTTGATCACATGGTTTATAATTATTTAAGAAAAGGAATTTGGTAAGTTATGGATGTTAATTATTAAAAAGTCATTCCCAGTCATAAATTTAAAAGTTTATATTAGTTATAAAGTTTCTTTAGAACTGCTAAATAGAATTCTTGATTTAAGTTATATTGAGAGCTATTAGGTGCATGATGTTTGGGTAGTAGTAAAATCCCTATTACTGACCCAAATAGATGTTGTATAACCATTTATAATGTTTGAACCCTGAGAAGAATTAATTGTTAAGTCTTAAGGTAGAATTTAAGTTTGTAATAAAGTTTATATCATGTTAATTATTATAGTTGAACTTACAATAGATTACTTTCACAGTCTATGAAAGTTAGCTAAGCTTTAATATGCAAATTACTTTTGTTGATATAAAATGTATAGTTTGTTGTAATTTTATGATAGTAATTCTGGTTGTGTCAAGCTTGAAATCCCTATTTTTATTTAGCTTATCTTTTTACCATTGAATACCATATCAGTTTATAATTTAAGATTTCAGTCTCCATCCTTAACATTTTTCTTCAATTTCATCTTGATCGTTCTTTTAGTTATTCATTCTCATTTGACATTAATTCATTATCATAATTAATTAATCATATATTAACTTTTATTCTTTTATCATTTTCACTATTCATTAACTATTATTCTATCATCCTTTTAATCATTCATTATTCTCATATCTATTCGTTCTTTTCTCTTCACTCTTAGACTCATTTCATTCCACTATTCCATTATTACTTCATTCCATCATCCATTTAGTCATTTACATCATAATTTACGTATCATTTCATTTATAAGTTTAATTTCATCATCACTCAAGACATATAATTATTAGTTATTTTATTAATTTGCTGAATATCAAAGTTAATTCATCTCATTTTGTTTGTGTGGATTTCAGGGCTGGTTTGACCAGAAGTTTTTATCTTTATTAGTCACCTTGTGATCTTCTTTAGATCGACAGTTTCATGCTAGTTTTATTCAATCCAGGAATCATTTCGTTAATTTTGCATTTATGTTTCTTCAGGCTTATATTATTGATCGTGTGAGTACATTAGGTTCCATAAGAGAATTTAATCACTAAAATGTGCAGCATGATTCATTGGTGACCAGCTAGATCAGGAATCTAGATTACAGATGTGATTCTGGTGCTTGCCAACATGACATGACCGTTTAGTAGATGAAGGCTAGCCATTGCCAGGTTACAGTTGTGATTATGCTGACCAATGTGAATGGCATGATGATTGGCTGTAGCTAGAGTACAGTAGTGATTATGGGGCCTAAAATGTGATATGATTCATTTATAGTACAGCAGTCTTGGGAGAAGGTTACAATATATATATATATATATATATATATATATATATATATATATATATATATATATATATATATATATATATATATATATATATATATATATAGATAGAGAGAGAGAGAGAGAGAGATTTATATAATGTTTCATTTTGTGTTCTACCTAATATTAATTGATTGACGATTTATTAAAATATCTTATAAAACAAAAAAATAATCTTATATATCAAATTATATGTAAGTACAAGGCTTCATACACAGGTGAATTGACATGTAGTCTTGAAAAGAGTTTATTAAAACATCAAATAATTTATATAATTACACAAAAATAAAAAAAAATAAAAATGGTGATTTGATCACAACATAGAGGGTTTATTACAATTTGGAATATAATAAGATTCTTGATGGGAGAAATCATAATAAAACAAAATTAAGAGAATAACTTTGATAAATAAAATTGGAATATCTTTAATTAATAGACAATGCGCAAATGTTAAAATTCATGAATATTAGGATATACCATGATAACATTTATTTTCACTAAATTTAAATTATTTTAATTTGAAAAAGGTTAAGAAATTAATTGAAATAACAACTGTGATTTATTATTTATAAAATATGTTATAACTCTTATACTACATTATTTTTATTATACTTTTCTTACAATATTTATATTATAACTGACATTTTATTATATATATATATATATTAGTGGATGTTTTAGATAAAAAATTTCAATCATATATATATATATATATATATATATATATATATATTGAAATTTATTTATCTAGATAATGTGCTTTATATATATATATATATATAAAGCACATTATCTAGATCAGTAATTAATGAAAGTCAGCTATTCCAGATCAAGAATTAAAATAAAACTGAATCTGACAGTGTTATGTTTTTTACCTTAATTCTTGGTCTGAAATTGTTGATTTTCATTAGCTATTGATAAAATGCTTTCAGTTAAATAATTATAAATGGATTATTCCACACATTGAATATTTCCAAATATATTGCAATGAAATAAACATCTACTAAAAATAAATAATTCCACATCTAAAAAATAGTTTGATTACTCATGTAATAAATTATAAAACAAAATACCACAAATTGTATTTATTGTAAAAGTAAAATTTTATGATAACTATCTTTAGCTAGCTTGATTTCACTGACAATTAAATGAATGTCATTTTATTAAATGAACTCATTCTATATCCTAATAATATTTTTGTTATATCCTTAATTTCTATGAAACTATTATTTAAATAGAGGAATCTGAAATCATGATTTATCAGTCTACTTAACCTCTACTATATCTCATGTAACCAATAAACATGTTCACACACATGTAAAGAATATACATGATACTTGACATATGTATTTTGTGCAGATCCAGCACTCATCAGTTGTGAAAGATCATAATATCTTACACATATACAGCCAGTGCTCTGTGTATATTAAGTTAGCAATTCTTCAAATGTTAATGGTTAGGCTTCAATCTTCTCACCTTTCCAGCTATTCATACATCCATTTTATTAAAAAATTGTTGATGGAATGTTCAAATCCCATATTATAGTCATACCCATGCAGACATTATGTCAAACTAACCCCTCATATTATCAGACATACATATTCATATATATTAATAAAATAAAGATGGGTTGAACTTATATTATGATGTAATAGATTTTCCAACAAATATGTAATTCTAAGGCAGTATATAAATTTCTTATACTGAATGCTTCTTATATATGAAAATAGAATGTGAACTCAGGATGTTTCAGTTTATATATTCTCCACACTACATTCAGCAATTGATATATATGTCTATTCACATACAAAAAGAGTGTCTGATCCCCAGTTATACATATTTTATGTAGGAACAGCACTCATTTTTTGGGTCAGATTATAATCATCCATACATATACATATATAGTACTCAGTTTATATTAAGATAGATATTCTTCATATTGTAATGAACAAGCTTCAATATTCTCATCCTCCAACCACTCAACAATTCATTTTATTAACATCTGGTGATGGAATGCTGAATGACATTGTTGGATTTTTCAATAAAATGAATGATTGAATAGTTGAAAGGGTGAGAAGATTGAAGCCTGACTGTTAAGTTTGAGGAATAGCTATTCAATATAAACTGAGCACTGATTGAATACATGTGTGGAATATTATGATTAGGCCAAACTAATAACTACTGTTTCTTCATGAAGTTTATATATATATATATATATGTGTGTGTGTGTGTGTGTGTGTTAAAACAAAGATTTGCATGGGTTAAATATATAAAATACATATTTTGCGGGTTCATCCATGTTAAAAAACTTTTAATATTAATATACTGACATTTGAACTTGGTCACATAAGCCATCCACAGAGTTATAAAAGATAGAAAGATGGTTGTAGAGGCGCTACAATCACTGATTTGAATAAAATGTTAAAATTCCACCAATAGCAAAAAATATTAAATTTAGGAATGTTTTTTTAAAAAAAAAATCCTTCCAAATAGAAGGAAGTTTACATGTATCATCTCGCTTATTGATACAATCTGGCCTTTTAAGTATCTCAATGGCTTCTCTAATTTTGCATTGGTAGAGATTATAACATCTGGATATGATCCTGGTACTAGAAAAATCAATTTTATGACCTGAATCTATAGTATGGAGTGAGAGTGCTGATGATGATGAGTGTTGTTTAACTGCATTAGCATGCTCATCTCTCCTAACACTGATGTGACGATTACTCATACTTATGTAAGAAGCTTTACAATTTTTACATGAGATTTGATAGACACCATGAGATTTAAGTGGGATTGAATCCTTAGGCTTGGTTATTATATTGCTGATCTTTTGATGAGCAGAAAATGCTGTATCTTTACTATAGCATTTTAATATACGTCCGAACACAAATCCTAATAGCTGATTTATCATCTTTTTGTTTTCTAGTTTGTCTATTTTGGGCTTAAAATAAGGCTTTTTTATTAAAGCCTTATTTCAAGCCCCAAATAGACAAACTAGGAAACAAAAAGATGATAAATCAGCTATTAGGATTTCTGTTCCATATGTAAAAGGAACTACAGACAGTATCGGACGTATATTAAAATGCTATAATATAGATACAGCATTTTCTGCTCATCAAAAGATCAGCAATATAATAACCAAGCCTAAGGATTCAATCCCTCTTGAATCTCATGGTGTCTATCAAATCTCATGTAAAAATTGTAAAGCTTCTTACATAGGTAAGAGTAATCGTCGCATCAGTGTTAGGAGAGATGAGCATGCTAATGCAGTTAAACAACACTCATCATCATCAGCACTCTCACTCCATACTATAGATTCAGGTCATAAAATTGATTTTTGTAGTACCAGGATCATATCCAGATGTGATAATTTCTACCAATGCAAAATTAGAGAAGCCATTGAGATACTTAAAAGGCCAGATTGTATCAATAAGTGAGATGATACATGTAAACTTCCTCCTATTTGGAAAGATTTTTTTAAAAAACATTCCTAAATTTAACATTTTTTGCTATTGGTGGAATTTTAACATTTTATTCAAATCAGTGATTGTAGCACCTCTAAAACCGTCTTTCTACCTTTTATAACTCTGTGGATGGCTTGTGTGACCAAGTCAAAATGTCAGTATATTAATATTAAAAGTTTTTAACATGGATGAACCCGCAAAATATGTATTATATATATATATATATATATATATATATATATATATATAGGGAATCATAGGTATGTGATCATGTGTAAACATGGTTTTAGATAGAGTAGAGGATGAATGGACTGAGAATAGTTCAAAATCTTTCTAGTTACATATACCAAATCATATACTGTCTTAGAATTAACTGTTATTTAAGTTTATTACCTGTACATAAAGGTACATAGCATCACCTGTTCATTAATAACATCATGTTCATTTAAATGTAATTTGAGATTCCTTGACAAGAATTTAAATCAATGATCTAGTATGCAATGCATGCAGAACATTTTATAATATTATACATGCTTTATGCAAAAATTTACTGTTAAATATGATTATAATTTGTTATTCTATATCATCATTCAGTTCTCTATAAAGAGGTGAAGATGAGACCTGTGTGAAAAACACATGTATATAAGTCATAACATTTAAAGTATATTTTTACAAAACGATATATATTTCTTAATATATATTTTTTGCAATTCAATTATTTGCATAAATATATTTACCCATAAAATTTTATTGTATAAATACTATAATATGTAGTGAATTAATCACTGTATGAGTGACTTTCATTGCAACATAAAGCTATACTAATAATATAACCAGTGAACATGCATTATTATCACATATAAAAGCAAAAACAATAAATCTCACTGATTAATGGAATCTTTATTATAAACCCTTAATAAATTAACATATTATTTACTGTCATTCGTATTGGTTATATATGAAAATAATATTAAATATATACACCTCTCAAGCTCATCATCTACAGAAATATTAACATATTTGAATTACTTAAATCATACTATTCTTTTGTGATAAATGCAGAAAGCCATAAACAATATTTCATATTTAATCATTTAACATATATAAAATGAACTTCAAATAATGATTTAAATTCAGGCCATTTCTGCAAATAATTTTAATTCCTCATCCACTTTCACCCTACATTCACATATTATTATGACTTCATGTAATATTTTTGTGATCATTCAATAACATTGTTTATTCATTAACTCAAATTTTGATAATTTCTGTTATTTATTTAGCAAATATTTTATCATTTTAATTACCTCAACCATAAGTAAACTTAGGTGAAGCTATCATGATCTACTTACAAATTTAAAATATTCTTTAAAGCTTTCAACTTTTAAAAGATTAATCATTAACTAATTACTATAAAATATACATGTGTTATAACAAAAATTAATTATTAAAGTTCAATCATAATTTAAAAATTCTATGTTACAGTTTACCATTACAATTTTTCAATAACTTATACCCAAATGAAGATGTCAATATAAAATCTAACTTTTACCCTACCATTCATCCAATCGCAGTTCCAGTGGTGGAGAAATTAAGAAATTCTATTTGTGTGTGTGGTCTTTTGTTGAGATGTTTTTCACTTTTTGAATTTTTAATATTCACATATATATATTTTTTTCTAATATTTTAATTTCTAAATTCTAAAAATGACAGGATGTTTGAAAATATAAGATATTCAAAGCATAAGTATCACCACAATGATGAGTATCCATTATACTTTTGGAAGTCATGAAATTTGCAATATCACTTCCAGAAAATATTATGAACAATTAAAAACTTGATTTTTTGGAAATTTTATAATTATTTTTGCAAAATAATTGTGTAGTAATTATTAGAACCCAAAGACCATATACTATTACATCTATCTCTAATACAAATATACATGCAAACAACTTAATCAATTTAAATATTGAAACCATACAACCTGGTCTTATTACTGATGAGAATATTGATAAAAATTAACAGATGCAATTAAAATATTACACAAAAACATAGTAAATAAATAAATTATTAAACCCAACATTATCACCTTTCTTAATGTGCCCATTTTTTTGCATGTTCCATTAATGAACTTTCTTTTTACAAATAAATCCATTATTTTATTATTTTAAAATTCCATGTTATAATGTATGATTAATTCTTTATCATTAATTTTTCAAAATTTTATTGACAGGTGCGAATAGATCTTTTAGTGGTGTTTATTCACTTATCTTACAGTGTTTTTGTTTCTTTTTTTGATGAGCAAAACAATATTGTTTATCAAAATCTTTCAAACCATTTTGAAGGCAATTAGGTTTCAGATTCCTAAGGCAATTAAGTTTCAGGTTAATTATACTTTTAAGAAGTGAAAGATGTTATTCTATTTCAATCTTCCATAGGATTATTTTTTTTATAAATTAACAAAACCACAAACATTCCATTAAATCTTAATTTTATAGATATGTTTAATCAACTATTCACATAAACTGGAAAAAACAACAAGAAAAATCAAACTCTAATCTACTCAGCATAGCAAGCTTAATAATTCCTAAAGTATTTGAATATTTGACTTACTTATATTTTTAAATAACTCCAAAGTCAAAATTGGAATTTAGAATTTATCCAATGAAAATTTTTATCAACTTTAAAAGGTCAGAAATTAATTATAGTTTGATGATGATGATCATAAAAGCTTGCATTTGCCTCCTAGGGCAACTGTTTAATATATCTTTTTAGTTGAACATGGCTGAATCAAGTAGCCATAATAATACATGCTTAAAACTAGATGAACTTTCCATGCAGAGAACCTCAAATTTTGTTAAAAAATTGTAAAATTTTGTTAAATTTTATAATGTATAATATGTGATTGAAAATGACATGGATTCAAACTTTTCTTTTACTCATAATTTGTATGTGCATTTTTTTATCATGTTGGAATAGTGACCAATTTAATCCAGATGGTAAAGCTCTTCTTGTTGCTTTCTGCATGGCAATAGCAGCCACATTATATTACATTTTACATACATAAAACATTTTAAAATAAAATTATTACAATACTAAATATATAATTATTTACATTTATTCTGATACCAAATAATATATTAATATATTTCTCTATTAAAATGAATAAGATTCAGTTTCTAAATTGAATGTTCTTGTATCATATAGGATTTTCTATTACATTTATGGCTTTATACTATATATATTTTTAACTTCTAAAGAAAATCATTTTATTATAGCCAGACATAAAATCAAACACATACAGACACATTTAAATGTTAAATGGAGGATAAGTTTGTTTATAAGTGATTTTAAGTCAGATATCAATCACTGAATTTATGATTATTTTGCAAACAATTTCTTTATTTTAATAAAGGACATTTAACAATATAGTGTTCTTCAGCGTAATGTGTGACTAGTGACATAATTTTGTCAATAAATATTTATAACAAATTTTGACTTTAACCACAATTTTACAATTTCAATACACATTTTTCAGATATTTTAAACTATGTTCACCATCTTGCATATTCCCTAGCTACACTATAACATAACTTGAAAACTATAATTAGTTTAATAAAAAAATAAACTGTTTGTTTCTGATATTGAGCCTATGGGAATATTATATAATAAGTTGCAATATTTATTGTCTACATAAATATATTGAACTATTAATAAAGGTGAGATTCAACCTTTATTGTTAAAAGGAGGTTGCCTTGACAAAAGTAAGAGATTGTTGATTGTTACTGATATTGGGAATGGTTAAGTGTTGACTGGTTTTTAATGATTACTTAAAACCATTTAGCCTTGAACATAATTACACTTATTATTTGTAGTTTACAATGATATAATTGACTATTTATTAGTATGCATTAAGAACAGGTTATTTTTGCCAGTTTAAAGAAGTTTATTTAAACTTCTTTGTACACTAATTTCAATCTATGTGGTCAGGTTGCAATCTTTATTGTCTATATTGGACCATTAATAAAGGTGGAATTCCACCTTTATTGGTAAAAAGAGGTTGCTTTGACAATAGTTTGAAATTGTTGATGTGTTATTGTTTTTGGGACTGTCTAAGTGATGACTGTTTTGATGAATATGTGTGTATGTGTGTGATTTTAATATTGTGAGATTTAAAATGATAAAACCAATGATACAACAAAGATTGAATGGACTGTTTTTTTAATGAATAACATTATCAAAAATCATTTAAAGTCGATTGCAGGCAGATATCAACTACTGTATATAACATTTTGGTGGAAGGATATTAATTTTTGTATAAATTTATGTTCCTAATATGTTTATTATAGAAAAGATTTTCATAACATGTTCTATTTGGAGGCTAAAATATTTGTTGCTATGTGATTAATATCTTTTTCCATATCATCTACCACTTGTTGAAAAATGGAATACATTTTTTATTTTAACTTTATTTTATCATGAAAAATAAAATGAAAAATATAATATTGCAATTAAAAAGAAAGTGGATATAACATGTGTTTTTGAAATGTTCTTTAATAAAAGCAAAAAATAGTATATACAATTAATGTGACTTAAAAAATAGACAAATGAGTATCATTTATGATGAATAAGGAAAATTATACATTTTTAGCAGCAAGATTCTGTTTTTATATTAGCTGTAAGGCAATATTTAATTTAACCTTTTAAATATGTTAGGCCTTTCTTGAAGAATATATGTTGACTGAGTTTTATAATAATCTCAAAGTATGAAAAGTATGCTATTCATAATGGATGATAATTCATGTCAGTGAAATAATAGTAAATATGCATCTTATCTAATTACAATTAGTGGATTTATCATACAGGTTTCAAATGTAGAAATAATTTTGTAAAAAAATATCATCTTAAAGACTTATATATGTTTGGTTTCAGTGAACTTAATGCTGGGATCTACAATAAACATTTCTAAAACAATAACGTTGGATTTGCAAGTCATTGTATATTGAAAAAAATTTGAGATGTTTTCCTCAATTTCTTCGTTAATAAGGTGGTTGTGTGAGGATAAATATTAAAGTAAATGATGGTTAGTTGCTTAGTAAATCATAAACAATTGAAATGACAAGTTGAATTGGTATTTATTGAGATTCCATTTATAATTGAGTGAACTTTTAGTTATGAAAATATTATAAATGGATGATAGATGAATACATGTTAAATCTTTATACACATATTCATTAAGATTATTAATTATCTTGATCTCTACTAATCTTGTTTAAAATAAATACTTTTAATGTAATATATTGACTGATAATACTGAAATAAAACTAAAATGGTTCTACATAAGATCATAAATTCTTATTTTCTGTTAATAGACTTGATTGATTTTATATCATTTGCTATAATTGACGAATTTCTCAATAGATAATAAGCAAATTGATAATCTTTACTAGGTAATATAAAAAAGTCACTTTACTTATTTGCTTTTAATATAGAGAGAAATGTCTAAAAATGTCACATAAATAAGTAATTTTGTTTGATTTATGTTTCATTTTGATCTGTCTTAACAGAGTGATTTGCTATATTATTAACGATCATTCGTTTTGGTTTAATAATGGTATCAGTTTTTTAATATGTATATTTTTGATTATCTGTAGATTAAAGCTGACACACACTGTGTACAAAGCTCTTTTCACAATAATTGAATTTGGAACTTTTGATTTACAATCTAACTTATTACTATTAGTATAAAGATCTTTCATTGAGTAGTGATTTATTTATAACAATCCTATAAACAATTATGAAAAAATTTTAGGAATGTTATCATTTTAAGTATTTTATAAAATCTTATTGTTTCAGTTATTACATTATAGAGATGTCTGCCCATCCTTGCATATGTATTAAATGGATTATGTCCTGTACATGTGGGATTCAGATTGACCTTAGGTCAACATGGGTGTGACAATAATCTCAGCCTCAGGGTGGCCTTTGAGCATTCCATCATCAGATTTTCAATTGGATGGACGGTTGAAGAGTTGGAGTGTGGAGTGGATTGAACCTGTCCATTAAACTATGAGGATAGTCTATCTTAATATATATCTGAGCACTTATACTATATATGTGTGTAAAGATGATAGTCTGGACCAACTGATGATTGCTGGTTTAGCATGAAATACGGATATTGGTGATTATTTATCTTTTCAGCATATATGTGTTTAGGTGTATCACTGTTATTAGATAGAGTGGAGAGAGGTGGGTGGTGTGAAAGTCTGTGCTCATATACCCTATATTACATATATATAGCCACAGCTATATAACAAGCCTGTGTTTTTATAAAATCTTATTGTATTTAACATTGTTTTTATATACTTAATAGAAGAGAGGTCTTTATGATACAGAAATATTTTTAATCCCTTGATAATTAGAGTGGATATTTTTAAGGAGGATAAGTTGTGATAAATTTGCAATGATGATATTGCGTTTAATAACATTGAATAAACGAACCATGCCTGAATTTTGTGTAAATTATTTCATAGGATAATTAATTTAACCAAAATAGATTTGCAAAAGTTAAAATTAAAAGAAACTAAAGAAGAAATAGATATTGCCAAAACAAATAGATTCTGATCCCTTACATTTCGTAACATAACAAATCATCAGCTATAAATATCCAGTTATAAGAATAAAAAAAATCTATTTGAATATTTAGTTTTATTTTTCTTTATTTAAAGTGATCAATAAGTTCCTAAAATTCCTGCATTATTGAATAGTATATTACAAAATTATGATGATAGATTATTTTCATAAAGCACTCTTTGAAATTAAAATGCAATTTTAAAGAATTTATAATATATATTGAAAGCAACCTCCTCCGAACAACAAAATAAAATAAAAAATACTACTAACTACTTTTACTTAAAAACTACCTTCAAATCTCTTAACGATATAAAAACTACAATTTAGAATTTACTACTTAAACTTACGGGAAACAACAAACACTTACCATCGACAAATAAAAAATTAAATAATATTTTACTATATTTAGACCTCCTAAATTTCTCTTTCAGAGAATGGTTAATTTTCAGGTAAAGTGTCAACTATTATCAATAGCGAACTATCAATAATATTCAACACTTGACTACCAAATATACAACAATCAAATAAAGACTTTATTTTTATTTTTAAAGAAGAAAGAAAAATCCCTTAGGCACCAGCTAATTACATTAGAATTAGCATGTCCATTTGATCAGCATAATTTGATACCTGAAAATTCCTGATAGCTCAATTGATTCCAACCACCCACTAAATAGACGAAACAAAATGTATATCATAAACGCTGCCTCTTCTAAGCTACTTCTATATTTTTTTGAAATTAAAATAATTTTCCCAAATCATTCAAAAATAATACTTCAATTTTTTTAAAACTAATGATAACAATATTATACTGAATACTAAACATTTATAGATTTAACTTAGCGAATCTTTTCTGAAATACTATTATTAATGATTAGATTTTTTCCCTCCTATTCTTATTAAGAAAAAAAATATTTATACTTCCCACACTGCACGTATCAGAAATAAACAAATGCTTTAAGAAAAATAATTTAAGTGTTTTTTATATTATTTTAAAATAAATTAATCGTTTTATCTTATAATGAGACACACACACTTCTTTTTTTAAAGATTAAAACAAGCATTTTAATATATTACTTTAGCAAATAAATTATACACGTTCATCATCATCATCATCAACCATTACCAATCCACTGCAGGATGAAGGTCTCTCCAAGTTTAATCCATCTTCTCCGATCTTTAGTTTCTCTTTTCCACAACACCCCTGCACATTTTCTTATTTCATCCATCCATCTAACATGTGGTCTCTTTCTGGGTCTTTTACAATCTCTTGGAATCCAGTTTAAAATTTCAATTGTCCATCTATTATCATTTCTTCTAGCAATATGTCCAGCCCAACTCCATTTCAATCTTTTAATTTTTTCAATAAGGTCAGTAACACCTGTTTGTTGTCTTACCCATACATTGCGTTTTCGATCTCTTCTTGTTACTCCCAACATACATCTCTCCATACTCCTTTGAGTGGTCTGAAGTCTCTGTATTGCTCTTCTATTAAGTGTCCAAGTCTCAGATCCATAAGTAAGAACTGGTAAAACACATTTGTTAAAAACCATTCTTTTCAAACACATAGGCATATTTCCTTTTAGTATCAAGTTATTTCTACCAAAAGCACTCCAACCAAGTTTAATTCTATGGTTAATTTCCTCCATTATGTTTCCATCTGTATTAATAATCTGACCTAGGTATTTGTAACTGTTAACTTCTTCTAATTCTTCATAATCAATCTTTATTTTCATATTTTGAGCAAATCGATTAAACATTACTTTAGTCTTTTTAACATTTATCTTTAGTCCTACTTTTCTACTTTCATCTGCTAACTCCTGCAACATTTCCTGCAGCTCTGAAGCATTATTTGCAAAAACAACTACATCATCTGCAAAATCTAAATGACTTAAATACTCTCCATTTACTTTCATTCCTTTAGTTTCCCATTTTAATCCACAAAATACTTCTTGCAGCACTGCTGTAAAAAGTTTTGGAGATATGGAGTCACCTTGCCTTACACCTTTCTCAATGTTGATTTTTCCAGTATCATTATGTAATCTAATTGTTGCTGTTGCATTTTTATAAATATTCTTTAAAATATGACAATATCCTGGATCTATACCTTGATGATCCAATGCTTTAATCACTGAAGAAATGTGTATAGAATCGAATGCCTTTTCATAATCTACAAATCCAAAACATAATGACAACTCATATTCATTTGTCCTTTCTATGACTTCTCTCAATACCTGGATATGATCTATTGTACTAAAACCACTTTTAAATCCAGCTTGTTCTCTTGGTTGGTGGAAATCCAAAGTTCTCTGTAGACGAGTTGTAATTATCTTGGTAAAAATTTTATATAAAACTGATAAAAGGCTGATAGGTCTGTAATTTCTAATATCTTCTTTATCACCTTTTTTAAATATTAATATTATTACTGCATTCTTCCAATCTTCCGGTACATCTTTATCATTTAGACATTTGGTATATAACTTTGCTAAAATTGTTTCTATTTCTTCACCTCCTTCTTTTAATATATCAATTATAATTCCATCATTTCCTGGAGCCTTTCCTTTCTTCATACATTTAATTGCATGTCTCACTTCTTCATTTAAAATTCTGGGCAATTCGGAAGATGTAATAGATACAGGAGGTACTTGTTCTTTATTACTATATAATTCTTGATAAAAATCTTCTACCAATTTCATGATGTCATCTCTCTTCTTAGTAATAATTCCATCTTTTTTTCTTATTGCAGATATAAATTTCCTACCAATACCAAAATGTTGTTTAACATTCTTGAGACTTTTATTTTCTTCTACAGCTTTCCTTGCTATTTCACAGTTATACTTTCTTATATCATTTTCAACTCTTTTCCATACCATTTTACAAAATTCGAGATATTCAATTCTTTTTAATACATCATTTTTGTATATCTTCATATTCCTTCTTTTCTTCATAAATTCTCTAGTCTCAGTAGAAATTTTATTAGTCAATTGCTGCTTTTTTCTACCAGCTATCTTTGTTGCAGTTTTTAAAAGTGTATCAGTTATTTTCATATTAATTTCATTCAAATCTGAATCATGTTCAAAATCTCCTAACACTTGAAATCTGTTTGTAAGTTCTAATTTAAATTCATTAGAATGTTTCTGAAGATTAGGAATATCAACTGTAAATATTGTTTTTCTCAATAATTTTTGTCTCTCTAGTTTTACATTAACACGTAACTTACACCTTACTAATCGATGATCACTTCCTGTGTTAAATTTGTTAAGAACATTACAATCTTGAAATATGTATTTCCTGTTAGTCAAAATATAATCCAATTCTGCTGTACCTTCATTTGGATGCTTCCATGTCCATTTCCTTTTAACATTTTTCTCAAAAAATGAATTCATAATATAAAGTTTTTCTTTTTCTGCAAACTCCACAAGTCTATGTCCTCTCTCATTTCTATTACCATAACCAAAATTACCTACAGCAATTTCATCTTTCATTTGTCTACCAATTCTAGCATTAAAGTCTCCCATAACAATTTTAAAATGTTGTTTACTCTGATCAAAAGCCTTTTGTACATCCATATAAAAATCTTCTACTACTTCATCACTATGAGAACTTGTTGGGGCATAAACCTGAATTATCTGCATTTGGTATCTGCTATTAAGTTGTATAACTAATCTTGCAACTCTGTCCGATACACCATCAATCTCCACAATATTGTTCTTCCACTTTTTATTTATAATGAATCCTACTCCACTTGTATTTCCAATATGTGTGCCTTTATAATAGAGTATATGTCCACTTTTTAAATCAATTGTTTCTTCACCTTTTCTTCTAACTTCACAAAGTCCAATAATGTCCCATTTAATATAAGACAATTCTTCTTCTAATTCTTGCAATCTTCCTTCACTTGAAAGTGATCTGCAGTTGTAAGTACCTAAATAAAAAGTCGTCATCAAATGGCAGCCTGGGTCCACAATCAGGGGATTCTTAGCACCCTCCGCCTTCAGCCACCAACCGCTGCCTTGGTTGGTGACTTTACAGCCTCCTGGGAATAAGGGCCATGCTTTATTTTTGTCTGTCATAATTGTATATATGTATTGGAAAAATATTTATCATTTACACAAACATTCATTCTGCCTTATCAGGCACTGAGAAGAAAGACCATGGTGTTTCTTGATCTTAAACTCAGAGGTAAAAAGCCAATAAACTCACCACGCTGGCTAATGCGTGTTGGTGAGCAGCCCATCCATGTTCGTATACTATATGAATAATCACATAGTAATAACAGCTGCAACGACAAGAACGTATGGATTGGACATTAGGAATTTGCCCTGCTCGGTTCCTTTAAGGCCTCCAAGAGGAATCAAAGGGTCTCCTTTCAGTTAATAGCAAACTCCTTTCTGCAGCATATTTTATTTTATCTTTTTTTTTAAGTTTAAAAAAAAATCAAATCACACATACATGCATGCCATTGTTTCAAAAATATTATTTAATAGAAGCTGCTTTTACTTATTTTATTATTGCAAATATTAATTTTTTGAAGTTTAAAGGTTATCCTTTTTTTTAAGTTTAATTCAAAAAGTTCAAAGTTTTTTTAATAAAGTCTATCTTTTTATTTTAAAAAGAAATCGGGAATGTTTAGATATCAAAGTCAAATAATTACCTAGGTTTTAAAATACGACAGAAACAGCATAATGGAAATATTTCTTAACTCATTGATGACTGGTAAAATGATTCTTCCATAGATCCTGCGACATGGTATGATTTTCGTGGCTGGTTTGGAATTCCCACACTCCACTTTCTGAACTAATTGCAGGTATTAGATGCGTAGAGAGCGGCTTTCAGTCAACTGCAAATATGTTGGTTTTAACAGTGCAACATTTTTTGGTAATATCACTTAAAGAAATATTTATTCAAATGAGAAAGTCAGACCAAGAATGATAAAATGATGAGCTATTTATACTGTTTTTTAAACAATGGAAAACTTTATTAGTAGCAGCGTTCGTCTCATGAAATAAAATCAGTTTCTGCATCTACTTTTTATTAAAAATTACTTGCACACAAGCACATATATTTATTTATTTTATTATAAGATAAAACAAAATTTCTTAATTATTTATTAAAAATTCATTTAAAGAATATTAAATCATTTATTTATTACAATACTTTTTTACTTCTTTTAAACAAAAAAATCTTATTATTTTAAACATCATTTACAGTTTATTTTATTTAATATAAATCCCCCCTTCCCCCTGCTTTCTAGCTTTAGATTTTATTCTCTTAATTTTTAAATCTTTATGTTTTTAAAACATGGGACTCATAAATTCAATTAAATATCAATGTACTTCAGTACAATATGTTTACTTGACAATGGATATGTATAATAACCAACACAAAAAACACATATTTTGTAATCTACTTTTCAATAAAGTACCCTTCATACATAATAAAAATATATTTACTATATTTTTCCACTATGATACATTTGATGAAATGTAACATTTAGACCTAAATCTGATAGATATTCTTCATTTTTCATTTTTCTATTTGTCAATAAGTTTCAAAAATAAAAAAAATGGTAATTTGATTTTTGTTGACAAAAATATATTTGTGAGAAAAATGATAATTTTTAAAATAAATTTTAACAGTGCTAAAACATTTAATGTGATGTGATGAGATGCACTGTGACTTCTTATATGGAGTCAGGAATCTCTCAGCAACTATGGCCAGAGAAACCTGTTAGCCACTTTATTTTTCCTTTCCATTCCACATCCTAAGATTCCCGTATCGTGCTCCATCTCATTTCCACACCATAATCTTTGTCAACTCCACGTCATTTATATTTAAATGTTATCTTATCTTTGCCCAAACCCATCATAAAAATTAACAACCCACTTTTTGTATAATCACTTTCCTTATATTTATTCTTTTACAACTTTATTATTTGTATCCTATCTACTTTCAGACATTTACATTCAATCAGCAAATGTCTAATATTTTCTATGCCTTCTTTATACAACTTGCAGACTAAATCACCCAAGTTTTAACAAAGCTTGTTAAGAGTTTGTTTTGTGAGCTGTTGATATAACATATCTAACATTTATGTGCATAACCCCCTGTTTCTAAAGATCCCATTCAAGACTTAAACACTAAACTACTTTCCTTGCTATTATCATAAATTAGCTGTACACAATATTACATTTACTTTTCTACATATTTAAACTATATTTACTCTTCATACTAGTTTTTAATCTCTCCAACTCCCTATTTTTTATTAATGCATCTATTCTTCTATCCCAATCTTTACCACTATAACACTTAAAAATTCTCCTAACACAATAATCCCACCTTTTATACAAGTATACTGAAATAAATTCTTTATCCAAATCTTCTGCATACCATATTATCTTTCTTACCCATCTTGTTACTTGCTCTTTATTTATAACCCAATTAAATACTATTTTGGCTATTCTTTTATTATCCATAAATTACAATCTATTGAACATTTTCATTTTGCTTTTTGCACCATCATATAAAAACCTGACCATTCGATTTTTTCTTAAATTGCTTCCTTTGCCATACCTAAATCTGCTTCTACTGTGTGTATTACTACTTTTCTTTGTACTTTTTCCAAGTAATCTAATACTCATTTACTAACACATAACCCATTGTTACCATATGTTAACCCTGCTACTGTCATTCCCTTCCATACAATTCTAGCTAGATTATATTTATTATATGAAATCACTGTTAATTTCTTTATCAATCCCTTTCTTTTCTTTGCTTCATTTATGAATATTTCTCCCATTCATCCAAGCATATTCTCTGATTTCTTAAAATGATTCGCAAATAGTTACATCTATTCACAACACTTAACTTTATATTTCCCGGTAAAATTATTTGACTTCACTTTCCCCCATATTAATCATCATTACATTTGATTTTTTTCCACTAAACTTAACCCCATCTCTTTATTCACCCTTGTGCATGTCATCAACATAACTTCCATATCTTCCCTTGTTTCTGCACACAAAAAGACATCATCTGCAAATAAAAGACCTGATAATGTATATACACCCTTGTCACCCATTGTATCTCTATTCTTCTTCCTAATCTTTCTATTGCTCTCTCATTTCTCTCAAATAAAAAAACAAAAAAGGTGACATAGGGTACCCTTCCTTTAGTCCCATCCTGTTTTTAGCCATAACTGATTCTATATTCCCTAATTGATACATATAATTATTTTCATATAGATTTTAATAATATTCAATAAAGCTCCATCCATTCCCAAATTTATATTTACTCTATCATACACCCTCTTTAAAATTATAAAAACCACATATAACTATCTACCTGTATATCTATTCATATCCATAAGTTGTGTAACTACAAATAAACTATCTCTATATGCCTATCTGATCAAAAACCTTCTTGCATTTCTCCCATTATATTATTTTTTTCCATCCATCTTGTATACCATCCAACCACAATATATGATAAAAACTTTATATGAAACTGATGTTACAGCAATCACTCTATAATTGTTTAACTTTCTATGATCCTTATCCTTTCCTTTAAATAGTAACCTTATTCTTGTATTACTCCAACTACCCAGAAAATCTATCTTCTGTGCCATATTATTAAAACACAATAATAACTTTACTTTTGCCTTGTACCCTAAATGCATTATCATATCTACTGCCCATCCATCCAAACCTTTTGCCTTTCCTTTTTTCAATTTCTTTGCTGCCTCATTCAGTACATTTTCTGTAAACTTAATATTCTCATTACTACATGCTTTCATGTTTGCTATCACTCTGTCCTTCACAACTACCATCTTTTGTATATCCATTACATAATTATTGAATATTATCTCTAATTCTTCTCTAGAGCTAATTACTCTTACTCATCATCTAGTGAATCTATCACTCTTCCCCTACATTTCTTCTTTTCATGTATTTCCAAATTTTGTTACTACCATCTTTTCTACTTTTATTAATATTCTACAATAATTTACTATTCAATTTCATTCTCTCTTTATAATTATCTATTTTAGCCATCTTCTTTTTTCTAAGTACTTTTCCCATTTAGTATTAACATATTTTTTACTTTCTTTGTTTTAATACTAAACTTACATTCTCTGCATGTTTTTTCCCTCTCTTTTACACTTTTACTAACTCTCACTTTTTTATTACTTTTATTCTTCTGAAGGCCCTATTTGCCACTTTCTCTATTACACCACACCATTTTTTATACTTACCCTCAACCAACTTTTCCATGTTTTTTTTTCAACTTTTATTTTATACTCTTCTAACTTACTCTTATCATTTACTCTTCATCTACATCTTGCATTAATGTTTCTACTTTCATTTCTATT
The DNA here is from genome assembly GCA_028023455.1 of Epiperipatus broadwayi. Lineage (NCBI taxonomy): Eukaryota > Metazoa > Onychophora > Udeonychophora > Euonychophora > Peripatidae > Epiperipatus > Epiperipatus broadwayi. The sequence continues at coordinate 13,922,727 of JAQFVV010012399.1, read as the reverse complement.
TTCCATCACATTACTAACCATTTATATTATAAATAATTTATGATCATTATTACATACTCTCTTTTCATTATCAAATATCTTAATTTTCTATACTTTATTCATTTCCTCTTTTTCTACTAATACATAATATATTGGGTGGAACATATTATTTTTAGACCATATGTATTGTCCCTCATAAATATTTGATAAATTTCTAATGCTCAAATTCACTCTCTGCCATTCCAAAAGCTGTACAGTCTTATTACCTACATCATCAATTTCTTCAATATACCCATTCATATCCATTACAACCATTATTCTCTTCCCCTCTTCTTTGATATTTTGCATATCCTTAATGAGATATTGATATATGCTACTGTTCCATTCCATTATAAATTGACTATCTCCAATAGCTATATACTCTATAGCCACCATCCATTATTGGCATCCTACTTTATCTCAAACATTTAACAGTATTTAAATATTTTTAACATAACTCTTATACCACAACTCTTTTTTTTGTTTTTCTTTTCTACTTATACTCTGCTATACCAAGTCATCCAGAATAGGTTCTTTTTCTTCTCTTAAATGTTTTTCCACTACTGCTAATGTAGCTTATTAACAAATTCTGCCATCTAGATAAACGTTGGAAAATAAATGGATTGCAGGGTTGTTCTTGTTACAACTGTTACAAAATTATTTAAAATTGTTACCCTTAAACATAGTAGACTTTTTATGTATATTTTAATAAATAATAATAAGACATATATACACATGCATAGATAAATAGAGATGTGATAATTGAAACATTTTTATACTTTTATGGGGAATTTAAGTTACTTTAAATAAATAAATTAAATAAAATAAGCCAAGAGGTAAAATGTTTCATTTTTTTTCCACATTAACTTTAGAAACAACTGCATCTATCAGTTTTACCTAATCAAATATAAGACGCGCTTTAACTTTGCACTTTTGTAATAAAACATCTAAGATTTTTGCCCATTTGTCGAAAACTTAGGCATAATTATTATAGATAATATTACCCTGATAATTATCACTCACAATAGGAAAAAATCATTTCAATTAGAAAAAAAAAAGATTTATTTGTAATAAAATATCTAGTTTTATAGAACTTTTCTTAATAATTAAAATTGAATTACAAAACTTTTCCTACAAATTTAATTGCATATCTATATCATTCAAAATTTGAGTGATAATACCTTCTTACTTTCTTGAAACACCCCTTCCCACTTTCTCTTTTTGTTGCAAGATTGGATCATCTTTTAACTACATTTATATATCCGAGATGGTCAAAACAGCAGCAATGTTAAATTTAAAAATAAAAAAATGGCCTTGGAATATTGACAATTATTAGATAAAAAAATACAGAGAGAAAATTTTAGTATACTATTGTATGTTATCTCTCCAAGACTTCCCATTACTAATGAGAAAAACCGAGATTCTTTTAAAATAAGCAACTAGTGCATAAAAATGTTACCATAGAAACCCAATACAACAAAGGTATTTGATAATTGCTATATAAAAACATTTTCTTATAAAAGTTATAATTGCCTAAATAATTATTTTTATTTATTTTTTATATTTATTTTGAAAATATTTTATATTTCATTATTAAAATAAGATTTTTAAGTTAATTAATTTAGAGCGAAATAATTTTTTAAATATAAGTAATAAGTTTAAACAGTTAATAAGAAAATCTATTTTGTTTAGTAAAAGGATGTAACAGAGATTATTCTTAATATCCAATATATGTATATCACACATACATCTATATAATGAGTCAATACGTGTGAGGTAAGATTTAATAAAATAAGAATATTTAAAATTCAATAATAATAATGATAAAAAAAAAAAACATAAACATTAGTGTTTTTTTCCAGTAAAAATAGACAGCTAATTTTTTTTTAAAAAAAAAAAAAATATTATAAAGAGATGAACATTAGAAAACATCAAGCAACAAGTAGTATATTTAAAAACAAGTTTAGAATTAGCGGATTTTTTTTTTGTTGTTGTTGTTTTTTTTGGGATTAAATTTTCAATAAACCAACAAACAAAAAAAAAAGTTAGAAATAGCGTAAAAAAGAGGGAATGAAACTAGAAAATATATATATATTCCCGAACATTATGAGTAAAACGCTACGGATATTGTCAATATACTTCATTTTATTATTTAACTGCTGATCATCAGAGAATATAGCAAAATATTTTTTTTTTAATTTATGATTAATATTTATGAGCCTTTCTACCTAGAAGAACAATTGTGAAAATTACTTTTTGTTTTATAACATATATTGTAAGGGAAAAAATACATGGATTATAATAATTAATGATATTTAATATCAGATATTTTCGCATATTTACTTTAAAATATATGTATACATTTTTTTTGCTAGTGTTGAATAGACTTTCACAAATATAAAGTGTTGATAACTAATCTATATATTGTTAGCTGAAACTAGATCATAAGGTAAAGACAAGATTTATTTTTTTCTTATACAAATCACGCATATAAATGTTATAGATCGTGTGATTTCAAGTTTGCATTAGAAATTTTTAATTGGTTGCCTACTTGGGTTTATAATAACTGATATATATATATATATATATATATATATATATATATATATATATATATATATATATATATATATATGCAAAATTTTCAATGGGATTCAAGTCTATTGAGAAACTTTTTATTTATTATATGTTTTGAGAGAACTATTAACAGAATATTTTGCTTCAGTAGAATATGTAAATGCCCTATTTTATACACATGCACATGCCATATATATATATATAATTACATTCCAACCAGTCACCACCTTAACATTCACAGTAAATATAGTAATCAATATTTCTAACTGCTGTCAAGGCAACATTCTCACCTTTTTAATAGCAAGAATGGAAATCCATTCTTACTAATGGTCCATTGAATATATATGGACACTTAAAGATTGCACTTGTTGTGGTTGATTCTTCAAATTAAAACTAATTTACACTTATACCCACCTGAAATTATCATTATCTGTATTTATGGTAGATCAGCAGCTAATGATAATTATTTAGTTTACCACTAAATTTAACCAAAGGAAGAGAGTTTATGTGGAGAAGTTTAAGTTGACTTACTTATACAGACAACTATTGAGATATTTCACTAGTTTTTTAATCACAAAGTTCATTGATATTTATTCCTACATTTTAGTTCATCAAAATATCTAATGGATATCAAAATAATAAAAAAATATGGTGACTTCACAGAGTTTTAGACACACCTTGTCATGTTTGTTATTGAATTTTATATGTTCAGCAAATATTTTTTAAAGGAAATTTTTAGAATGATTAAAACCTTGATATTTTTTTTGCAAAATTTATTAACATTCATAATTATTTTTGCATAATATTTATGTAAAGATTATTAAAAATGAAAAGTTTATAACATTACACTATTATTTCACATGTATATATGTTTTATTTATAAAAATAGAAGACAATAAGTAATGGTGTATCATCCACAAATGCAAATTACAAAGTTATGAGAAGCACACATTTAAAAACAGATCATTAAATGTCATTACCAATCATGCTTTAGAATACATTTTAATTCTGTCAAAATCAGACATTTTCCATTGTTACACATAGTTGAAGTTTTTGAAAATGCTTAACTCTTCACTTCTGTATAAATTTCTTTATTTTATATAAAAACTCAATAAATTAGATGATTTTTTTAAATTTAATTGTATAAATTAATAATATTTATAAACCATATTTGGACTTTATAAATATTTAAAAACTGAGTTGTAAATAATTTCATCAACAATATTAGCATAAAAACTCTTTTAGAAAATGAATAAATTATTTTTATTTTATTTTAAGATTTTATTTTATTTTAAGATTCTTTATTTGAATGTGCATAAATCAATGTGTATTTGTAATAAATCTATCAAACACTCCTTGGAAACCTGATATTCACTTTATAATTATTTAAATATTTGAAAAAAATTATAATGTTGCACCATTTTTGATAGTTAATAAAGCTCCACATAAATCTTGGTCAAACCTACACCATAATTTTAACTTTATTATTTTTATTTATAAAAATATAACACAAATTATTAAATTAAATTAAATTTGTGCATTAATATTATTGTCTAAAAATAATCAGAAATATTTAATAAACAAATAAAAACGTATTTTTGTTCCAAAAACTTTGAATGCAAATGAGACCAAAGGAAAGAATGTTCTTATTTTTTTTTTATTCAAATACAATAAAACTAAGATTATTGGTATTTTTCTGACTTTCTATAAGATACTGACTTCCTCACATTTTTTTCAATTAAAAATATCAAGAAAAAATAGTAGAATCTATATTACTAAAATATCTTACACTAATGCCAGTTTTAATAATGGAAAAATTGTAATCAAAAATAATACAACTACCATAGTTTTATTAAGGAAAACTCTCAATGATTCTCAGTGGATATGAGAGTCATCAGGTCATTACTGTAAAAAAATATTTTTAAAAAAATGATGACTGACATCATGATTTGATAGATTTATCAGTTAAAGATATTTATAAATTTACATTTTAAGCACAAATGTCAATAAATAAAACTATCAATATACTCATCCTATTGAATGAGGAAACCAAGATCATTCAAAATTTTTAATTGTGAATATGATATTTTAGAAATTATTTTGTTTGTAAACATATTTTTTTACCAAATAATATCCAATTTATTATAATATGAAATAAAATATTACTTTTCCCTTTCATTTGTACTGGTAATTTTATTTAGTAAAACATTTTAAACATCCACAACTGACTGAAAAGGTTATATATTTTTATCTTTATATAAAGTTGTTATTTCTTCTTAGATATAGCTGAGTGCACTCAGATATTTATATGAAATAAATAATAAAACGTTTTTAGTCATGGATGTTAAAACACATTTTGCTAAATAAAATTGTGAAATAAAATAATGATTTAATACTAAAACCAAATGTTGAAAGCTCACAAAACTTTTACTAGGGAGAACAATTACATTTGTCATAATGGTAGAAATTTAATAGAAATTACTGATTATTAATATCATTAATAATTATATATATATATATATATAATCATATATATATATATATATATATATTGATTGATTGCAAAATGAATATAATGAAAAGTTTTTTTTTAAATATTTTGCTTAAAAACTATATCATTATTTCTCATTATTTATTCTATCTAATATATAATTTAAAATTGCAATTAAAAAAAGCTTCATAGTAAATAAATAAATTAATATGCTTCTTTTTATATGGTACAAGTTTTGATGCTTTTCCCACTTATAGAAAATACTCACATATGTATACAATAAGTTAATTTACACTAATATGTAATTTGTGTTGAAGAAAAGAATCAATATCTTAATGTCATGACCTAAAATATGTAGACAATTTTTGTTAGCAGAACATTTAGCAGAAAGTGCTACACTATGTGGTTGATGGAAAATAAGATAAAATAAGATTCAGATAAAATAAAATACCATTATAATATAAATAAAAATTTCAAACACATACGTAGGCCCATATATTAGATCAACATCGAAACTACGTTTATAATTTATCCAAACTAAATATTTACTTTAACACACTCACACACACACACACACACATATATATATATATATATGTTAAAATTAGTTGAATATTACGAACTAAACTATTATTACTACTATTAATAGTAAATAAATCGAATTTATTTTTATTTCAGATTCTTCTATTTTCTTTTAAAACACAATTGATTTGTACGTTGTGGAAAGACATAAAAATAAATCGTTTATTTTATAAAATACCTAATAGTTTATAAACAATATATATATATATATATATATATATATATATATATATATATATATATATATATATATATATAAGCTATAAATTGCAAAAGGTGTTACGTGATTTAAGTATTTAACCTTAAATGTATCTGTATTTTAATAGTGTACAATTTTTAAATATTATTTTATAATATTTATATTATTATTTTTACTTGTCTGTATATTATTGCTGTACTATCATTTGGAATGTATGGTTTTTTATATATTATATAGAATATTCTTTATTAATAAACTTAATCTGTTATAAATAAAAAAACGATATTAAAATGAGCTTAAAGAATAACGTGGTTTAGGATTCAATTTTAGTTAATTCTTTCTTAAAGTCATTTAATTCTCATCACTCCTTTTCTCAAATAAGTTATTTCTGTGAAAATAAAATTTATATCTTTAAAATGACCAGTTAAAAGTGTAATCAGAAATTTTTTATGGCAGTCATTGTAAATTGAAAAGAAATCCGAACACTTTCTGTGTCTTGAAATGCCCATTAAGTAAAATTATTTCTAATTAAATAAAAGAGACTTGGCCATTTAATCAAAGTTTTGCTTACTACAACATTCTTTATTTTTAAGACCATAACATTGCATTTTATTGTACACGTCGTTAAAGATAAAATTTTCTAAAAGTATTTACAAATGTAAGATTAATAAAATATTTTTTTTAATACATTTACATCAAATATGTTTTTCCGAAAGGAAAAAAAAAAGTTTTACATGTAGATAACATTTAAAATCTTGTTTATAATTTGTTATGAATAATTTTATATTTCTAATTGTTTTAATATACTAAATGAGTTAAATTTTATAGTATTCCGTATCAAGAATTTTAAACATAGTTAGATGTCGGGATAGAATAATCTACTGTTGTCGCTAAAGCGCTGCTTATAAATATTTTTAATAAAGCAAATAAAACTTCAGTGCATCTGTTCAATGGTATACATATATATCTTCGATTTCTTTTTAAAGTCTTAAAGAAGCCCAATTCAACAAAATTTTAAAGGCTACTAGATATATTTATATGGTATCATATTGATTTAGTCATAATCATTCATGAAACACTAACTTTCTTGCTTTTTCCCGATGAGCTTCATTCTCAAAAACAAATAATCTTTCTTTTTATTTTTCATAAAAAACAATAAATATAGTTTTTTGAAAGCAGGACGAACCGATACATTAGCATGTATATGACAGAAAGTTTTGCTTTTTAAATATATATAACCTCAGGACTTGATGCATGTACTGAATGCTATCGATAAACATTTCGGCACATCCATTTACTATATTTTAGCACATGTATATATGTAATCATGAATGGATAAAATAAAAGTGTGGTGTCAATTCCTGAAAGATGCTGATGAGAAAGGTTTGTATCAATAATGATTTCCTGCTTTCAGACTGAAACTGCTATTCTCTTGAATGTTATGGAACTGTTTACAATTTTAAATCACTTTTAATGAAAGTATATTTTATGAACTGCAAGAAAAAACATCTAATATTTTATTGGACATTGCAGCCTTTGTGACTTTGGAAGGTAACTAAAGAAACAATTGATTTGTAAAATGGATCTTTACTTTATAATCAAAGTAAAATCATTGGAAATAATAAAAATTGTTATAATTAAAAAAATAAAGAATAACAAGATGGAGTTTAATGCAACATCAGAAAAAATCACAGGATTAGTTATTTAATTTAATGAAAGATACTAATGTAGACAATTCTCATTTATTACTATCAACATTGTAATATTGTTGAGTTTATAGTGAATTAATATAAAAACACAAATTCGTTTAGTAGTTTAATAATATATATTTATTAATATAACATGAAACAAATATATACTTGTGACATTTATACTATATACAGCAATTACATCAATTCCTGCTACCATTGGAAAGATATGGATTCTAGTTGCCATTTGACAAGTGTCCTTATAATTTTACCTACCATTTGCCACTATGCTGTGATAGCCTGTCTTATGAATAAATAAGGTGACACCTTCCAGCTGTACTCTGACAGCTTGCTTCATGACTGTGATAGGTTCTAGCAGCTTACTGTCATGAATGTGGACTTGCCTCACTACATTATTTATTTAACTTAATAATTGATGTCTCTGTGAGAATGTGTATTCTGCCTTTCAGCTTTATGACAGTAGTTCTCAGCTTCTTTGCTTCATATGAACAACTTTTTTCCAGATCACAATTTCTAAAAAAAATATACATATTCAGTGAAAATAATTATCTATTGTAACACTTTTTCTATTGGATATGTGTTATCTACTTGTATATGCATTGGTTCACAGTGACAAATTCCTAATCCAATCTAGATAAGATGGAATCTGGACTAGTACATTATTTAAAGGCAAGGTGAGATATGACAAATATAATAAAGAATTAGATATTTATTAAAATGTATAAATTACTTTGATCACATGAAAGTGGTGATGTTTTTTTTAAAAAAAATATCATGAATGATTTAATGTTACAATTGTAAAGAAATTGGAAAAAGTTAATGTGATATGAATGAATTTGAATATGAAAGCTATACTGTGATAAGACAAAATATTTGGAAAGCAAATATAAAAATATGTATATGATGACATCAATTTCTCATCTAAATGAAACTAATGCAAATTTAGATTTGATTTTAATTAAAGTAAAAAATATATTTTAAAACATTGTTTTATTAAATTAATTTATTTAAGACAGTAATATGTCATATTTAATGACATTTAAGATATGAGAGAAACACAACTAGAAAGACAATAACTACAAGAGTGACATTACTCACAGCTGATATTTCAAATGACTAGAAACCTTTTATGGATTTTAAACTTCGTATTTTTTTAAAAAAAATGTAATTTTCCCATTATTGCTATGTATGACTTGAAGAACTCAGAAGATAATTGATATTGTATTAGAGTTATTTGTACAAAATGTGGCACATATAGTTATATTAGAGAGACTAAATGTGTATTTAAGAAAGAAGATTCTGGAGCATGAGTTAATATACAATGTTGCATCATTTTGTGGATATGTATAAATCTGTTTTTTGCAGAGCATGCAGTGATTTGTAATTGAGATTTATTTGGCTTTGGTAGTGTTTTTGTTTTACATGTAAAAAATGACTTTAAGAAAAAAAATTAAAGAGTTATATTTTATAAATATTATAATAAATGTATTGAATAAACAATGTAATTGTGTGAGTATTCATAATTTGTGGATTTGGCTGTATTCATGGGAACCCTTACTATTATGTGATTTTAATGAGATTTAAATTTTATCAGTTGATTACTACTCAATATGGCAGAAATGCCATAAGCTGGCTGTAGTAGAGATTTTAAAATTTATTTTATATAGGCATACTAATTATTTTAGTATTTATTCTAGAATATATATATATATATATATATATATATAGTAACATTTTTTATGCTCAGTAAGACCTTTCATTACACACTAGAATGTGTGAGTTAATCAAGCTGTGGGGTGTCATAGTCCATAGACTCCTGGGAAGAAGGAGTTATATAGTAAATATGGACTGCAATTAGAAAAACAAGGAAGTGAAGTTTTAGGGAATCTGATTTATAAAGAATATAGTTCAGAAAACTTATAAATATGAGTGGGGTTTTAAATTGCAGTGTTATCAGAAAGAAAAAGAATGAATGAAATATAAGAAGTATGCAAAGGGTAGCTGATTTAGATATAAATGTAGATGTGGAGAGGGAATGAGTCTGTAAAATTAATGGTAAACACATTATTTATAAATGTATTGGAGAAGAAGGAGTCAAAAGAATTTATAAAAGAGTAGTTAGGACAGATTAAATTGTTAAAGTTGGGTGTTTAAATATGCATGGTGGTAGGAGACCAGAAAAATGGCTGGAAATAAACAAATCAATTACAAATGAACAGCTTGAGGTATTAACAGTAGTGGAAACACATCTGAAAGAAGAAGAACCTATTATGGAAGACTTGGTATGGCAGGTTATAAATAGAAAAGAAAAACCAAAATGGATGGTGGTAAAGAATTATTGTTGAAAAAATATTTAAATACTGTTAAATGTCAAGAACATTTATGGTTTTAGATAAGGTTAGGAAGACAAAAAAATTACAATGTGTATAGTGTGTATAACTATTGGAGATAGTTAATCATTAATGAAGTGTAATACTATCATATATGAATGCCTAGTTAAGGAAATACAGAGATTCAAAAAAGGTGAAGAGATTAAGGGTTATAAGGGATATGATTGGGCATATTGAAGTAATTAATAATGTAGGTAATAAGAATGGACAGATTTGAATAATTTTTATTAGAGAGTGAATTTGAGTATTGGAAATTTATCAAATATTTATGAGGGACAATACACTAGGTCTAGAAGTCATATATTCCACACAATAGATTATTTATTAGTAGAGAAAGAGGGAATTAATAAAATATGAAAAATTAAGATGTTTTATAATGAAGAGAACATATGTAATAGTGGTCATAATTTTTTTATAATGAAAATGATTCATAATGGAATAGAAAATAGAAACAAAAGGAGAAATGATAGTGAAATATGTGGATGGAGATTGAATGAGAAAAGTAAGTTAGAAGAGTATAAAATAAAAGTTGAAGAAACCATGGAAGAGTTAGTTGGGAATGAGTATAAGCACTGCTGTGGTGCAATAAAGAGAGCAGCAAATAGGGTTTTAGGTGAGAATATTCAGAAGTATAGAAGTAGTAAAAAGTGAGAGTTTGTAAAAGTGTAAAAGAGAGGAAAAACCATGCAGAGAATATGAGAGTACTATTAAGAACAAAGAAAATCAAAAGATGTCAATGTTAACTGGGAAAAGTACATAGAAAAAAAAGAAGTTGGCCAAAATAGATAATTATAGAGAGAGATATAATGAAATTGAATAGTAAATTGTTGGAGGATATTAATAAAAGTGGAAGAGATGGGAATAAAAAATTTTGGAAATTCATTAAAAGAAAAAAAATAGGGGAGAGAGATAGTATTACTAGATTATGAGTGAGTAGAGAGTAGCTTTAGAGATGATATTAAATAAACATTTAATAGATAAAGAAAAGATGTTAGATGAAAAGGACAGAGTGATAGCAAACATGAAAACATTTAGCAATGGGAATATTAAGTTTATGGAAAAGGAATTGAATGAGAAAGGGAAGAAATTGAAAAGTAGAAAGTCAAGAGATTTAGATGGATGGGCAGCAGAGATTGTAATTAATTTAGGGCACAGGCAAAAGTAAAATTATTATCATATTAAAATCAGATGGCACAGAAGAGATATGTTTCAGTTAGTTGGAGTAATACAAGAGTAAGGCTAATATTTAAATGAAAGGGAAGGATCATAGAAAGTTAAAGAATTATAGACCAATAGTGGTAACATCTGTTTTATATAATGTTTTCTCATATATGGTACTGGAAGTGTTGCAAAATTGATTGAAGGAAATAATATGGTGGGAGAAATGCAAGGAAGTTTTCAATTGGATAGGCATATAGTTGTGTGGTTATCCAACTTACAGATATTTAATTGTAGTTACCCAACTTATGGATATGAGTAGGTATACAGGTAGACAGTTATATATGATTTTTTATAGATATAGAAAAGAAATATGATAAATAGAAATAGATTATGGGTAAGTTTAGTAAATTTGGAAATGGGTGGAGGTTTAGTGGATGTTATTAAGAAATTATATGAAAAATAATTACTATACATACCAATTATGGAATATAAAATCAATTAGAGTTAAAAATGAGGAGGGTCTAAAGCAAGGATTCCCTATGTCACCTATTTTGTTTTTATTATATTTGAGAAAAATGAAGAAAGCAATAGAAAGTTTAGGAAGAGGGATAGAGATACCATTAATAGGTGGCAAGAAATTACAAACATTACCATGTCTTTTATTTGAAAATGATGTATTTTTGTGTGAAGAAAGAGGGAGGATATGGAAGTTATGCTAAGAACATGCACAAGGGTGGGCAAAGAAATAATGATTAAGTTTAGTGAAGAAAAATCAAAAGTAATTTTGATTAATACTGGAGAAAGAGAAGACAAAGAATTTTTATTGGGGGGATATAAAGTTAAATATGGTCAATAGATATAACTATTTGAAAATTGTATTAAGTAAACAGAAAAACTGCTTGGATGAATGGGATAAAAAATTGATAAATGAAGCAAAGAAAAGAAAGGGATTGATAAAAAAATTAACAATCTTTTCATATAATAAATATGATGTACCTTATGGAAGGGATGGGCAGTAGCTGGGTTAACACATGGTAGCAATGTGTTATGTGTTAGTAAGGGGTATTATATTACTTGGAAAAAATACAAAGAGAAGTAGGAAGATATGTATTAGATGCAGATGTGTCAATGGCAAAGGAGGCAATTCAACGAGAAATGGGAAGTTCAATTTTTTATATGAGGGATGCAAAAAGCAAATGAAAATTTTTGGCAGATTGCAGTTTATGGATAAAAAAAGCATAGCCCCAATAGTATTTAATTGTGTTATGAATAAAAGGCATGTAACAAGATGGATGAGAAAGGTAAGGCAGTTTGCAGAATGTTTGGATAAAGTATTTATGACTGTATACTTGTAAAAAAGGTGGGATAACTGTCTTGGAAGAATTTTGAGTGGTATTGTGGTAAGGAATGGGATAGAAGAATAGATGTATTAATAAAGAATAGGGAGTTGGAGAGATGAATAAATAATATGGAGAGTAAAAATAGTTTAAATATATATAGAAGTAAGTGGGATATTGGGTGTGAGTTAATTAATGATAATAGCAAAGAAAGTAGTTTACTTTGTTAGGATCAAACAGGATCTCTAGCAATGTGGGTGATTTAATCTGGAAGTTGTGTAAGGAAGGCATAGAAAATATTAAACATCTGTTAAATGAATGTAAATACCTGAAAGTAGAAAGGATACAAATAATAATGTGGTGAAAGAATAAATATAAGGAAAGTAATTATACAGAAAGTGGGTTATTGATTTTCATGCTGGGTTTGAGATAGAATAAGGGCTTTTACATATAAATGCCATGGTGGCAGTGACTTTTATAAAGGTAAGAGTGGCTGTCATATCTTTATAAAAGTTGTTATCTTTTGTCATGGTTTGGAAAGTTCCCTCTATTGAAAAAATATGCTTAATTATTACAAAATTTAAAGTGCATTGAATACGGGTTAAAACATATTTAAAATATTTACAAAGATGTTTTTAGTAGCTGAAATACACTGGCTTACTTATTTATATCTGTGTCTATATATGTAATAGACAGGGTATGAGCACAGACTTTTACATGACCCACCACTCTCTCCACTATCTCATAACACTGATACACCCGAACAAATGGGATGGAGCAGGATATGGGAAAACTTAGGGTGTGGAATGGAAAGTGAAGGTAAAGTATCTACAGGTTTTTTTGGACATAGTTGCTGATATATTCCTGACTATGTATAAAGTGATGTGACATTGCACCACATCCCTTTCTTGTAACATATAATTTTGAAGCAAATAACTGAAAAGATTGGGATTACATTTCAGGTTACTTAAATGTTTATCTGAATATTTCCTGGTGTTTAATTTTTAAACAAGCATATTGGCAAAGATAATTTATACATTTAAAACTTACTAATAAAATAAATATCTAAAATTAAGAATTTACAAAGGAAAGAGTTATATTAAAGATAAATATTTTATTATAACAAATTAAAATATTTAAACGATAAATTATTAAATAAAATTGGAAAGAACACATACACTTATCCAGATAATAATATTGATTAAATAATTAAGTTCTTGTTACAAATTTCTCACACTTCTTTTGCAAAGTACCTTGAATAATAAAAATAGTGAATGACTATATGGGTATTAGAAGTTTCATATTTAAAATGTTATATTTTTATTTACAACTGTCAAACTCACTTCACTCACAACATTGACACCATCCACCTCAGATAAATAAAATAATGGTTATTACTAATCATTTACTAATCTAGAGATTATTTCTAACTCAGATATAAACTTTAAATCTCAGTTAAAGATTAATCTATCTGATTTTTAAAATTTTAAACATACATACACATGGAATGTATCTTGGAGGTCATGTCTTTTATTGTATCTTTATTTATATGAATTTAAAAATATAGGGAAGTAAGGAGGTTGTTTAATATATATATTGTGCCAGGCACGTTTGATGTGTTCAAGCACAAGATAAGGTCAGATAAATTAATGGTCGAAATTACGTAAAAAGCCATTAAATGGGTGGGTGGGTATACTATTTATATAATTAAAAATTGTTATATATTAAGAGAGAGAACTGTGGCGATATTATAAACTCACACACACACATGTTTAAAGCCAATGTTTAAAGGCTTAGAAATATGTATTTGCAATTTTGATTTTTGTGTTTTTTATTTAAAAAAAAAAGATAACTTCAAAATGTATTTATAATTTTAAATATTTTTGTTTGTTGAAGAAACAGCTTTTATTTAACAAATTGTTATTTTCTACTTATATTTTTTGAGGGTTTACGAAAATGAAAAAGGAAAATTTTAAATATTAATGTTGATTAAAAATATTTAAGAATAATTTCAAAATTGAGGTTTTAATGGTCATTTTCTCTTCAGTTGCATTTGAGCAAGTCATTGTCTTAAATTTAAGAAAAGCCTAAAGGCATGGTGACTACCTTTCCACACTAAAATAATTTTACCAGGACAAAAGAGTTTAATTAGACTTGCGATAATGCGTGGAGAAAAAAATGTTCAAGTTATATGAAACAATCTTTTAATTAAAACAGAAAAAAACTTCGATTCTGATAATGAAATTAATCAAGAGTAAAAAGATGTTATCATTTCATTGTGATCTGAATGAAGATATAAAAAAATAAGAAAAAACTAATTGGAAATCAAATTCTTAAAACAATTAGTCAAATCAATTTAAGGAGATTTAATTAATTTTTGTGTATGGAGGTGGAATATCTGTTCTGAAATTGCGAGAGGGCAGTTGACTTATGATTTTCAAAGAAGGCAGGTTGACTTTGCTTTGCAAAGAAGGCAGTCTAACTTTTTTCTTGTCAAAGAGAGCAGTTCACGTTTGCAAATCTTATTGGGAAGCTAATGCTATTCTGAAAAACACGAAGTCATGCAACTGTTTTAATCATGATGATTCTAATACCTTGCCATCATTGAAATAACCTAGCAGTTAACCAGTCAGTTGATTCTGATGAAAGCATAACAAAGCCTGCAGTTAACCTAGGATCCTTAAACCAATAAAGGACAATTGATATCATTTAATATCCTGTTGAATATCCATTCTCCAACTTAAAGATGCAAATCAAGCATTCACTTGCGGATAAAATGATCATGGAATAGAAGCAGATTTCAGCGCGTCTGTCCAGCTCTGCTCCTACCATCCCAACAGAATCCCCGAGATTCAAGCACCAAGGTAATGATGATCAATTCTATGAACTTATAATGCAGTCAAGTACAGCCCTTGCCACAGTAGATGAACATATAGTCAACTCAAAACCCATACAAGAATGAAGCTCATAGAATTTATCGGGTACACTATTTTTTTGTGTTTATTTTATTTTAAATTTAATACCCATTTCATAAATATATATCTCATGTACATACGTACATAAACACACCTGGATATAACTTGTTAATTTATCCTTATTTGCGTAATGCATGTGTGTGAATTTACTTATAATCCACAGATCACTATCTCTCACATATAATTACTTGATTTATTTTCTTATTAAGAAAGAAATATTCCATTATTTAATTTAATTATTGCTTTATTAAGTATTTTTTTATGAATATGATTTTGTTGTATTAATAGGATTTACGTAGTGTAACATTTGTTTCATATATCTAATCGATCTGGGAATGTATTCATAATATAAATGGCATGGGTAATGGGTTAATAAAATATTTATATAATAATTCTAAAGCGAGTACTGCCATAATTTTTCTTTATTCTCTTTGTCATTTACTTTCTCTAACCCCATATTAGTTAATTATGTGAGTTTTCCGATCCCCATTCTTTAACTGAGAAAAGAGTATGCTGAGCTAGTAAATGGGAAATCATCTTACCTGGTTTTAAATCTCTATTTAGCATGAGGATACTTATTTATTATTTTTTTATGAATAATTATTTATCGGCACACATGCCCTAATATTATTTGAACTTGCATATCCTTTCAGAATGAGAGTTAAATTTCCTTCTGGGAGTTGTGTAAGGGGTTGATTTAGAGTCATCCCCCAAAAGGTATGTAAGAGTCAACCTTTCCATAAGTATCTTCTGTGTCCATAACACTGTTATGGTAGAGTTTTGAATCTCTTCTTACTTCGGCATGTTGCCATATTTTCCCTCATGTTCGGTTTATGTGCATGCTCATATCAACGGAGTAAAAGTTAACTGGTATAGAATATAAAGTTTTGGTGCCTAACATGTAAGCCTTACTTAACGTGGCCAGTATAGGAAAGACATGGCCACTAAACGTAACTAAAGAAATGGGAAAATCTCGCAAAATCTCAAAAATATTGGGAATGAATTTTTTGTTAGAGACAAGATTTAAAAAAAAAGAGAAAAGAAGTTAACGATTGAGAAACTTAATAAATAAAATTCTAAACTTTGTTTTGTTTTTGAAGTGACAATTGTCACTACAGTGGTATTCATTTAGATTATATTACCGTAAGTGCATATTTAAAAAAGTTTACGATTGAGAATCTCTATAAATAAGAATTCTAAATTTTGTTTTGTTTTTTTGAAGTGTCGTTTGTACTACGATAATACTGATTAAGTTTATTTTGTTGTATATACGTATTTAATAAAAATAAAAGGCAGTATAAAAGTATAAACTGCGCAATTAATAAAAATAAACAGCAGTATATAAACACAATCAAATCTTAATAAATAAGAATTTTAAGCTTTATTTTGTTTTTGAAGTGACCTTCGTTGCTACAATACTTTTGATTTAGATTATTTTAGCTATATATAAATATTTATAGTAGAAATACATTTTTTTTAAAAAGTTAAATAAATAAAACAATTGTAGAAAGAAATAGACTGCAGTATATTAGCGTAAACTACATATTGTATAAAAACAGGTGGTGAATCTTAATAAATAATAACTTTAAAAACTGTATTTTGTTTTTGAAGTGACCTTTCGTCGCTACAGTAATATTGATTTAGATTTTTTTAGCTATATATAAGTGGTTATAGTAAAAATAAATGATAGTATACAAGCGTAAACTACGTATTGTATAAAAACAAGCGGCGGACTGCGGAAATAAAGATTTTTTTTTGCAAAAAGAGAAAAGGGAAAGTAAATCTTTATTGAATAAAGTGGAATTGTGAAGTTGCATGAAAGGGAATTTTGTTTTTGACAGCACATACCAGTTCAGAATCGTAATACTATTCGTGATCAATTTCTTTTTGTTTTGTTTTGAAACAATTCCAATACATGTGCAATTTAATGTTAGTTTGGTTTGTATATGTTTTCATTGGTGTTTGAAGGGTGATCTCAGAATAATTTTATTATTTATAGTTAATAAATGAATGAGAGAAATATAACTTGGAAGGGAGAAATAAATGATGGTAGGATAAGGAAAGCTCGGTACGGCACACGCTGAATAATTTTATGAAAAGAAATAAATAAAGAGAATTAAGTTAATCAAAGTAGTGTTAAACCATAGTCTTAAGAGTTAATCAAATAAAATATAGTTAAAGCCATATAACAAAGCAAATATGTGGACAAGACCACAGTCCAGAAAGCAAAAGCACAAAAAATATAGATATGAATGAAAAGCACGACAAAATAATTGGGGAAATGGCAGAAGAAAGCCAGCCTCAAAATGAAGGAAAACCCATGGGGGAAAATGAAAACTTAATGAAAATGATGGAGATGTTTGTAAATATTATAAGGTTAGAAATCAGTCAGATGTCAAAGGAGATAGCTAAAAAGATTGATGGCCCTAGGGAAGAAATATCCTTAGGGATTAAATCAAGGTTTCAAGATGTAGAAGAAAAATGTAGGGGCCTCCATCAGATTAATAGTGCTAGGCTGAAAGAAATCCAAACAAGGCAGTAAGTAATGGAAGCATATTGCAAGAGAATACAAGAAGTAGATGAAAGGGTTGAAGAAACAGTGAAAGATTATAGTATTGGAATAGTGAAGCTAGAAATAAATGTAACTGAGAATGGTGAGCGAATAGAGAATCTGTGCCAGACAGTGGCTAAATCAAAAAACAGTTGATAGAAAAACAAGATATCAATATGATAAAAGAACAGAAAATGATAATGGAACAAAGGGTGGAGGATATAAATATAGTTAGAAAGAAAATAATGACAGGGGATAATATAACACGTATGAAAATAGTTGAAGGGTATGAAAATAGTAGTGAGCTAGCAAAAGTAAATCAGGAACCACATAGTGGGGATGAAAAAGTAAGACCTATGCAGCAAGAATTTGGATAGGCTAAGATAGTAGAGGGATGTCAGTTATATCAATATAACATCAACCAGTTTTTAAAGATTAGATTTTTAGAGGGGCTAGCTGGAGAAGCTCCATTGGAGCATATAAATAGCTTTGAAAAGTATTTCAGTGCTAACAGAATGGTAGAGAAAGATAAACTGACCATTCCGAGTAACCACCTACAGGGTGATGCTCAGTCATGGTGGGAATCTTTGTTCTACCAACCACCAACCTTTCAGGGTTATAAAGAAGCACTAGTAAGAAATTTCTGGAGTGAAGAGCACCAGGAGACCATCTTATACCAGATTATGCAAGAGAAGTATAGGGCTAATGGGGGAGAGAGCTATATAAAATTTTTCCAAAGACAAGTGGATAAACTAAGGAAGCTCAGTGCATGCCACACATCAGAAGGCCAGATCATAAGGATAATAGCCACAACCTACCATTTAGAATTGAGCAAATGCTTCACACTGCCAATACAAATTCGATAGTGTCAGTGTGCTCAAATACTGAGTGCAGTGGATATTAGCCAACAGGGCTGTCCACCAGATAGAACAAGTGAAAACATTGACCTCAATGCCATGGGCTGGGGGGAAAACAAATATGCAGCTGAACACAAACCTTGGTATAGTGATAAGTATTCCAGAAGTCTTAAGCGAATAACAGACAATGATACTGTGGAAAAGAAAATCGACGAACTAGTATATAAAGTAAAGGGAAAGTGGGCTAGATCACCTTCACCTCAGCCTGAGTGTAGTAAAAACAGCAGGTAGGCTTTTATAATAAATGGTCATGTCATTTGAGGGTCAGATGTGTGGATTTCAGTATTCTGAGTGTTGTGTGTGTAGGTCAGTCTACTTTCTGTGTTCTGGGGTTAGAGATTGTAGGAGTGCAGAAGAATGGTTGGAGGTCTTGGCATGGTCTGGAAGTTCTGTGACATTGTGGCAGAGTAGGCAGAGATGAAAATTCCTCTGGGATGAGTTTTTAAGATCTAGTCATTGGACTCACACATTTTACTTTGCTTGGCTGTCACAGAGCTCTAGATATGACAGATCTTTATGCTGTGATTCTGTGTTTCTTGGTGTTTCTGGCCTGGGGAGATCGATGCAGAGTTGGCTTTTGTGCATAAATGCTTGGTAGATGGGGATCCATACCTCTGAGTTCTGGACATCATGCCTACTGTTCACCAAAGATATATGTTATAAAATTTTTTGTAAAATACGATTAATAATAAAGACATTAAAATGATAAACTCCATTTAAATGTCTCATGTCAGGGGGGGGGATATTTTGCCAGGCATGTTTGATGTGGCCAAGCACAAGATAAGGTCAGATAAATTAATGGCCAAGCACAAGATAAGGTCAGATAAATTAATGGTCGAAATTATGTAAAAAGCCATTAAATGGGGGGTGGGTATACTATTTATATAATTAAAAATTGTTATAAATTAAGAGAGAGAACTGTGGCAATAATATAAACTCGTACACACACACATGTTTAAAGCCAATGTTTAAAGGCTTAGAAATATGTATTTGCAATTGTGATTTTTGTGTTTTTTATTTTTTTTAAAAAAGAAAAAGATAACTCCAAAATGTATTTATAATTTTAAATATTTTTGTTTGTTGAAGAAACAGCTTTTATTTAACAAATTGTTATTCTCTATTTATATTTTTGAGGGTTTACAAAACTGTAAAAAAGAAAATTTTAAATATTAATGTTGATTAAAAATATTTAAGAATAATTTCAAAATCCAGGTTTTAATGGTCATTTTCTCTTCAGTTGCATTTGAGCAAGTCATTGTCTTAAATTTAAGAAAAGCCTAAAGGCATTGTGACTTCCTGTCCACACTAAAATAATTTTAACAGGACAAAAGAGTTTAATTAGACTTGCGATAATGCGTGGAGAAAAAAATGTTCAAGTTATATGAAACAATCTTTTAATTAAAACAGAAAAAAACTTCGATTCTGATAATGAAATTAATCAAGAGTAAAAAGATGTTATCATTTCATTGTGATCTGAATGGAGATATACAAAAATAAAAAACTAATTGGAAATCAAATTCTTAAAACAATTAGTAAAAACAATTCAAGGAGATTTAATTAATTTTTGTGTATGGAGGTGGGATATCTGTTCTGAAATTATGAGAGGGCAGTTTACTTTTGATTCTCAAAGAAGGAAGCTTGACTTTGATTTTCAAAGAAGGCAGTCTAACTTTTTCTTGTCAAAGAGAGCAGTTCATGTTTGCAAATCTTATTGAAAAGCTAATGCTATTCTGAAAAATGTGAAGTCATGCAACTGTTTTAATCATGATGATTCTAATACCTTGCCATCATTGAAATAACCTAGCAGTTAACCAGTCAGTTGATTCTGATGGAAGCATAACTACAACATGCCATTGAAGCCTGTAGTAAACCTAGGATCCTTAAACCAATAAAGGACAATTGATATTGTTCAATAGCCTGTTGAATGTCCATTCTTCAACTTAAAGATGCAAATCAAGCATTCACTTGCAGATAAAATGATCATGGAATAGAAGCCGATTTGAGTGCATCCATCCATCTCCACTCCTACCATCCCACCAGAATGTAAACACCAAGATTCAAGCACCAAGGTGATGATGATCAATTCTATGAACTTATAATGCAGTCAAGTCCAGCCCTTGCCGCAGTAGATGAACGTATAGTCCACTCAAAACCCATACAAGAATGAAGCTCATAGACTTTATCGGGTACACTATTTTTTGTGTTTATTTTATTTTAAATTTAATACCCATTTCATAAATATATATCTCATGTACATACGTACATAAACACACCTGGATATAATTTGTTAATTTTTCCTTATTTGCATAATGCATGTGAGTTTACTTATAATCCACAGATCAACTATCTCTCATGTATAATTATTTGATTTATTTTCTTATTAAGAAAAAAATTTTACTTTATTTAATTTAATTATTGCTTTATTAAGTATTTTTTTATGAATATGATTTTGTTGTATTAATAGGATTTATGTAGTGTAACTTTGTTTCGTATATCTAATCGATCTGGGAATGTATTCATATTATAAATGATATGGGTAATGGGTTATTAAATATTTATATTATAATTCTAAAGCAACTACTGCCATAACTTTTCTTTATTCTCTTTGTCATTTACTTTCTCTAACCCCATATTAGTTAATTCTGCGAGTTTTCCTATTCCCATTCTCTAACTGAGAAAAGAGTATGCTGAGCTAGCAAATGGGAAATCACCTTACCGAGTTTTAAATCTCTATTTAGCATGAGGATACTTATTTATTATTTTCTTATGAATAATTATTTATTGGCACACAAGCTCTAATATCATTTGAACTTGCATATCCTTTCAGGAGGATAGTTAAATTTTCTTCTGGGAGTGGTGTGAGGGGTTGATTTAGAGTCATCTCCCAAAAGGTATGTAAGAGTCAACCTTTCCATAAGTATCTTCTGTGTCCGTAACACTGTTCTGGTAGAGTTTTGAATCTCTTCTTACTTCGGCATGTCACCATATTTTCCCTCATGTTCGGTTTATGCACTTGCTCATATCAATGGAGTAAAAGTTAACTGGTATAATATATATATATATATATATATATATATATATATATATATATATATATATATATATATATATATATATATATATATATATATATATATATATATATATATATATATATATATATATATATATATATATAAATTGTACCCTTTTGTTTAGGTAAGAATGGATTATTACTATCAATTTACTGGAAAATTTTAAATTTCAAAGTTAAGTAAGGGATGATGTATGTTGTGTTGATGATCTTTTAATAATTTAGTTAGGGCAAGTAAAATAATTGCTGTATAATATTATGTTAGTATTTGGAAGAAAACAGTTAACTAAAAATCACTATAAGATTGTATGGTTAGAAGAACTGGCCATAGGAAATACTGATTTAATAAGTCTTATAAATAAATGATTAAAGTAAAGTTTAAAAGTAATACTTTAAAGTTAAATGAATAGATTATTTAATAGTAATAATTGTGTTTAATAGTTATATTTAAAAAATCATTTGATTAAAAGTAATAATGTGGGAGAAAAGTGTATATTTGATTTTATAATATTAAAATAATTATTCTAAATTTTGCTCTAATATTATTTTATGTAATATTTTATAAATTAAATTATTTATTTTAGTTTCATTTAAATTATTAGCGTCTCATTTATTTTTGTAAATCATGTGATGTGTAATATTCACACCTGTGCTTGAGAATAAAATAATATTATCTTTTATAAATATTAGATTAGGTTTTTAATATGAATATAATAAATAAAATCAGATTTGTGTTTTATGTTGAAAATAAATGTGATTTGTTTAAAATAAGGGTAGAAATGGTAATAAAAATTGTAATGTGATTTTTAAAACTTATTTTAAAATATTTATTAAGCGTAAATAAAATATGAAAATTAAGAATTGAATAATATATTAAAAATAAATATTTAATAAATTATTATTAGTTTTAACTTTAATCTGGCATTCTTTTCCCAGGGTTGTTGAAGTAAGCATTGTTGAAATTGACCAATGAAAAGATGTAGTTTGGGCAGGTATAAAACAGGTATGCAGAAAATTTCCAGGTCACTATTATACTATTATACTTTTATAATGTTATACGATTGTTATTGTTACCACAACTTCAGTAAATTAATTAGTAGAATAATAGTCAATTTTATTTGTTTTTAAAATTCTAAAAGTACAGTACCTTATTGTTATAAGATCGTGATATGGAGATGCAAGGCTAAAAAATAAGTAATTCCTTACTAGGTAATCTATTTCATCTATTTATCATTAACTTAAACATGGAGACATCACCACTGAATGTAAATTTATTGATGGTGAAGCAGTAAGATTTGTATCCGAATCTTAAGTTTCACCTTTTTCTATCATCTCTCACTCACCGGTCTATCCTACCCAAATTTTAACTTTTTGTTATTGACTTGTGTGTGTAGCAATATTAAAAATGTATAGATATATGTAGAATTCACCATAAACATGCACACATTTTGATCTCAAATTTAAGGCAATAAATAAAGATAAATAATATAATTTAGATTTCTTCTTTAGTTATAAAAAAATATATATTTTAACCATTTTTTTTTTGAATTGTAAAATCCGTTATTTATTGCTTTGTTTAAATTTCATTTAGTAATAATTTAAGAAATAGATTGTAATATTTAATTAAAAGTAAAAATAATCGTATGTTCCTTTTTGTCTTTGAAATTTTAAAAGCATCGGTCGGTGAGAGATCATAGATTAATTAAAAAGAAAAATTCCCTAAAATGTAATTATAAAAATTAAATGTAAAATCTAAATGTAAACAATGGAATGGCAGCTTTCTCGATAATTAAAATTAACAAAAATGCATTGATTATCCTCAGGGCAGATTAAGCGGAATCCAAAATAAACTATGACAAAAGTGTGAAAGATAATATATAAGAAAAGAGGCTATTTTAAGACCTGCTAGAAAACTTTCACTTTAACTTTAGCTTTGCTCTCGATCAGGAATCTCTCCAGAGAGATATATATTAATTTAACTGCCACCGTATGCATGAGGAGTAAGTGCCAAGACTTTTCTCTGTCCTGAGATGGCCTATCGGATGCCAAACCTTCCATTGCCCTTCATAAATTCAACCATGAAGATCTGCTGCCTAAAATAATTTGAAAGCTGCTGCTGTTAAATTACGCAAATCATCTAAATGCTGTAAAGAAGTGCTAATGCTAGAATCATGAACAATTTGCTACTGATCACAGAATCAGAAAATTTCTCATAAACAGGTACATGTGTCCAAATTCTCTAGAGTACTCTACTAATATCCCGCTATAGCTTATTCATTTTTTATCTAACTTATAAACTGTAAATTCTTGTTTGTAAAACTAAAATTAATTATTAAATTTTTAATGTAAAGTTCTTTAATAATCTAGCCTGCCTAACTCTAACTTTCTTGGGTACTTATTTCTAAAATCTACATTTTATTATATAATTATCACAAGCTCATAATTTTCTAAGTATAAATCTATGATCGCTTGAAACAGTGGATACGTGTCAAATTTTCATTAATATTTACTATCATAAATAACTTAATATTTTTATATAAATTGACATGCATTCAATGCTTCATTTATTGTAATGCAGGGGTCAACTGCTTAGCAACTGGCTAGCGTATTAGTTGTAATAATCATCCAGTTTATATATGTTTTATATTTATAAAATCTTAATTAATAATTCCATAAAATTGCATTTCTTTGAGAGTCACCAACATTCTTTATTAAATGTTGATAATGTAGGGCTGAGTTAGAAAATATATTTAAATCTTACCAGAATCGTCTATACATGTGTTAAGTTTTAGAGATGCGATGACCCATTACAAGCCTTGAATATTCCAGATTCTATAGGGTTGAAATTAACCCTAGTCGTCCTACAAGTGG
This sequence comes from Epiperipatus broadwayi, assembly GCA_028023455.1. NCBI lineage: Eukaryota > Metazoa > Onychophora > Udeonychophora > Euonychophora > Peripatidae > Epiperipatus > Epiperipatus broadwayi. The sequence goes on along the minus strand of JAQFVV010012399.1, from coordinate 13,897,876 downwards.
ACATAATAAATGCTCCCATAGGGCTTGATGAAAGTCACGCAGCCAGCAGGAAATCGCGGCACGAACCACTTGTCCCTGGTTATGCTTATGGGACACCTTACCTCTTTGGGCCAATGGCAAGCACCAGCCCGTCATTCTTATAAACTCATTCATGGCTTTGCAGTTTCATTATACTGCCATTCCATATTCTTCTTTCTAAAATGTACCATGTGTTTCTTTAATTATTATTCTATGTATCATTCCGTGCCTGCATTATCTTCATAATTCACTCTCAAATAAATGTTAGGCCTTAGTTATGAGTAAATACCTTTAAATAAATAAATATATGTCCACTGCTACTCTTATAAATCTTACTTTAGACTCTTGTATTGCAAAAGGTATAAATCCCTAAAGGCATGCCTTAGAAATACTTGCTTGAGAATTTTAGGCAGCTAGATTACGTTATCAAATAAATGTATTTCTCTTTGTAAACATGAACAGTATCGGAAATACCACTACTGAGATCTGAAATAAAAGGTATTATTGATAAAATGATTTCATATAAATGTTACTAAATCAATAAATGTATTTCTTGAATATATAACAATTTTGGAAAATTCCGTTACTCAATTTAAATACTATCAAATATTATTAGTAAATAAGTTATTAAAATGTTTCAATAAATAATTTCAAACTATATATCTGCAGTTACATTTTATTTATTCGATACCCACTCTATACAATGTTTCCTCGATTCTGTAAATATAAGTGTTTAATTAATATTAGTGTTATTATTGGCTAACTCGAAATAAAATCATGAATCTCTTGCATACCCTGATCACCGTGCCTAAAGAAATATTTACTAATGTTGCATCAGATGCATTGTTTTATAGATTGTATTGTGGAACCGATAGACTATGTTCGAACTCAGTACTAGTTAGCTTTGCTATCTAGATGGTGCTGCATCTAAGTGGTGGTCAAATTCTGCACTATGTTAACGAATCACACGTTTTCTGACTGTTACATAGTATAATTTTTTTAACGGTTGGTGCCCAATGTGGGGCTTCGATTATAAAACCCATATAGACCCTGAGCAAAAATATAATGCATATAAATTTCTTTTAGTGTTCGTTACTGAGTTAGCTAATTATTCTATATATATATATACGAGTTTGCTTTGATGAAAATAATGAAAAAAATAAATCGAGTGAAATAATGTGGGTCGAGTGAATGAAAGGACGGTAGACATAATAACAAATTTAAGGAAAGCAGGGATGTGTGTGTAATTTAAAAAGGAACGAAAATACTTGGATATAATGAAATATATATATATATATATGTCAGAAAAAAAGTAATCAGTCTTTAAATGAGAAAGCAAGTAGCAGTAAATATTTTATTAAAGCACCATTATATATATCATAGACAACACAGGCTTGTTATATATGTTAACAGTAAATATTTATTAAAGTGCTATATATATATATATATATATATATATATATATATATATATATATATATATATATGCTATATATATATATATATATATATATATATATATATTGAAACAGACAGATCGAAGAATCGATCTTAGTTTCATGGTTGTCATTTAAGAACGGTAATTCTAAACCACTATTTACCTGCAATGAGACTTTTTCTATTCCCAGCCACATAGATTTTAAGTTATTTATTTTATGTTTGTTTAAAAAGAATTTAATGTAAAGAGTAGGAGTATAAATGTCACAAATCATGATAAATAATATTCGAGTGTGTGTGGTTTGTGGATTTATATTAGCTCAATTTAAAAGTTTCAATTGCGTGTATATTTTCTTTAAATTTTAATTTTGCAAATTATACAAAGTCATTTAAAAATGCTGATCAAAAGTCACATTCCTTTGATCAGTATTTTTAATCAAAATCTTACTTGTACAAAATGTATAGAATAATTAATTTGTACTTTGATAAATTAAGATAATGAATTTATATTTTTGTATTCACGAATTCCGATGTAATTGTTTTGTCAATTTAGAATCATGTATTAAATTTAAAAATAAATGAAAACCAAACGTAGAACTCTTATCAAGAAAGGCAAAGGCTATTGTATAGTCAAAAATTAGATATTGCTGGAGGCCAGAAAATCAAAGGAGGCGGAGTTATGAACAAAAACTAGGCAGAAAGGTCAACTAGTAGCCATCTTAAATATAATATATATACTCTAACTTTTGTCTTGGCTGTGCTTAGATCGTCTCAAGACAGCAAAGTAGTTGTTCCAGAGAAATCACTTCAACCATTATTAAGAAGTTGCCCGGTAAACTGCAATAATGATGGGCTAAAGTCCAAGAAGCTGATTCCTGGTCTGCCAATTTAAATCTTTCATACCGCTGATCTGTAATGTTTTCCGTGCTTCCAGTCTTCCAAATTCCAACATTTAAATTAACCATGCCTTTCTAAGAAATTCAAAATGTGTGCCTACGTTCTTCATACATATCACCACAAGAAGAAAAGCCGGACGAAGAAAGAATGGTAACTTTTGTTACATGAACTTTTTAACTTTCCTCTCAGTAATAATTTTATATTTAATCTGTTAACCTAATTAATTGCATGTAAATTTCTTGTTTTCCATTTGAAAATGTTACACTACAACCTGTCAGTAAATTTCTTTCTCTAATATTTCTGTGCTCTAGCCTTTAGATTATCATTATTAAGATTTGTGCCTACTAATAATCCATTTGTGAATACATTTATATTTTACTAATACTTATTTTACAAACAAAACGATGCCAATAATAATATTTCTCAACTCTAATTAAAGTCAGTAAAGTTTATCCCATAATATTTATTATATTCATTTTAAAAGTAATTTCCTTTTATCGAACTAAAAATTGTTTCATTTATGTTGAGTTGAGAAATATTCAAATATTTTTGTTGTTTCTTTTACTTCATTATAATCTTTTAATCTATACTCCAAATCTCAATACTTAAAATAGTCTAAAATTTTATTATAATTTTTTATATATTATTACGGAGTAAGAATAATAAGTGAATATTTTTGCTATTATTACCTTCCGAACAATCTGGGGAGTTATGGGTTTCAGAGTGAAATTAATTGATTATTACTTTTGCGATCGTTTGATTTCACCAGTTTTATTGAATAGTTATATCGGACTGTTGTGTAGAAAATGTTTCGGAGAGAAAAGGTTTTATATAATTTCGTTTTAAGATCCACTTCCGACCACTCTTCCTCGATGTTACTGTGGCAATGCCTTTACCTTCGCTTAAGTTGGCGTCTCGTTTTACTACCACATGGAGAGAAAGAAATTCTTCTCCAGGTAATCTCTTGGATCACCGGGGTTCGAAATTGATCCCAGCTGGTTGTAGTGTCCCGGATCTACTTGGGGGCATTAAGACTTGTCAAAGTACAAGCCGCCCGGTATTCCATCAATGCAACGCAAGTTATTATTTGTAGTATACATTAATCTCTGCAACCATCAGTACATCAATATTATATATTATATTTTTATATAAAACCGCCTTCCATTTATCCGTATACGCAATGGTTTGAATCTATTAAAATAAAACAACTTAATATAAACTAGTGGTTAAATATTTTAAGTGCTCCAATTACTCTGATTCTCATATCAACCTGGACAACCATTTAAACATATAAATATTGGCATGAGTTTGTTAATTAGTACAAACCGATTATTGATGACTAGCAGCAATTTATTATAAATACATATGAGAGTTTTACCGTACCTGTAAATAATATTATTCAATGCTTTCAATAATTTATTAAAAATTTATCTAACCTAATTTTGTCTCTCGTGCATTATTACTCTCGAAATCTAGTCAATCACCTGCTGTCTGTATCGACAACTTAAATATATACATTAAATTATTAGCCGTACCAATATCCCGACTATAAGATATCTATGAACTAGCTGATTGTAGGTAATTTAGTCTGTGTTTTTCGATGAGCTAGTAAAGGGAAAACCCCGTACCATTGTAATATTGTCATCAATGGGACATGCCAGGGTTTTGGGCTCGAATTTAGTTTGCATTTTGGAATTTATTCCTAAACGTGGACTGGGTTTGAATTCGGATTACTGTGTGTGATTAAGCATGGTGATTTTTACCGGTACAGTGTTCAAAATTTTGGACGCCCTCCGTGGTGCTCTGATGAAGAAATCTCCCACACCCTGCAGAGTGAAGAAGAGTAAATATTAAATTATAGAAATATTCGATTTTTTTTTTCATACCGTTGAGATATATACTTTGCGTTATTAAAATGCGCAGTTTTAAAACGATGTTTTGAGTAAGTCAAATATAATTTTTTTTTCACCCGGGCTTGCAAGTAGTTTCAGTTGAATAGATTGCCTTCTAATATTGTTAAGATAATATAGTGAGATTTTTTTTTGAAAAAAAGTGTGAAAGCGATTTTGAAGTTTTGTTTTAACGACAAAAATATTGAGAATAGTTTCAAAGCAAGTGAAAACCTGTATCGACTGTGTGTGTTTATTTAATTTAAAATAAACGAATGTTATTTCATAAATCTTTTTGCAAGTCAATTTTGTTTTATTTTGAAAATTTTTTTTTAGAAAAAAAAAAGCAAAGAAAGTAGGATTACTTTTCATGTCAAAAATAAACGCGTGTATATGTGTATATATATTGTTTAATATAGAAATCTTATCAAAGCCAGTGCATAATATAAATATCAGTTGAATAAAGTTTGGCCGGAATATGTGCTATCCGATATTAAGTAGAGTAACCGTTTAGGTTAAGTTTTTTGTATAAAACCAATCAGCCAAATACAGTCGTCAAAGTGTTAACGGTATATACACGTACGTTATAGAAACTTGAAATTGTATGATAAACCCGCAGAAGTAGCGTTAATATTAAACGTTCTACATAAAACATTATGTTCTTGAATCAAATGATTTTATTAAGTCACATAAAAAGTATATATTTGGGGATCAGTGGATTAAATTATCTATTGGTCACATGTTGCTGGCTGGCGCCTTTGAAATAAATTTGTCAGCAAATATGTTTGTCCATACAGCAGTGGTGAGTTTTGTTTGGTCTATAAAAGAGAGAAATGGTGATATATATATATATATATAGATAGAGAGAGAGAGTTACTGACAGTATTATAAGAATATTATTGTATTATATACTAATTGTTAATATGTTGTTTTATAGGACTGAGGAGAATAGTTCGAACTGGGTGAAATAAAGTTTTTTCTCTTCCCTTATTAATAATTTAGATACACATTATCATATCATATATATACATGTAATAATAAAAAATAAAAAAAAAAAGTGAAAAGGGGTTTTATATAACAGAAATCAATCGGAACGTAGGCGAAAAAAGAAAGGAAGGAAGACACACAAACTGGATGAGAAAGGTGGGAACAGTATCAGCAGTGGGGAAGGATTTGGCATATAGGATCAGGGATCAGTATCTTTTATGAATATATACATAAATAAAATTATCTCGAAAATAACTAATTCACATGCTAAAATCACACACATATAATTAATAAAAGAATATAAAATGGCAGAATAGAAGGGTTCAGTAAATCATCTGGAAAGAGCGCAGAAACATCAGACACGTCAGTGACTGTAAGTGAATAGATTAAATAAACAAATAACTAGTTACGGAGAAATACGCACACAATATAAAAGGAAGACAGTGTTTACCGGTTGAAACGGGTCAGAATGGACAAGTCATTTGACTCTCAACACCTTTCATTCAAAATTATAGATTTTTATGGGGAATACTGGGAAAACCCACACGAACATGTCGACAGCTTAACAGATGCTTTCGAAATAACAGACCTAGATAATAAGCAACAAATGGCCATCAGTCAGCATCATTTGAAATCAGTCGCCAAAGACTGGTGGACCATACTGAGAGGAAAACCTAGAACTTTTGAGGAGTACCGTGACAAGCTGCTAAGGACATTCTGGGGCGAGGAAAGACAAGAAATAGCATTGCGTAGCCTTATCAAAGAATGCTTTTCTGCAGGGAACCGACTTACCCTAACAAAATTTTTTTCAAAGCAAGCCACCAAGTTTTGTTCATTGCACACTTTCAACTGGTCAGATTCCCGAGTTATTCGATGATAGCATACAATATGCCACGAGAAGTTAGAGGGCTTATGATCAGTAGCCAAATACACACTATTTCTGAGATGACAAAGTTCTTGGAGACAGTAGACCAACACTTCATATCTCCGGCACCAGATAACAGTAAAAGTCAGCCCATTAAAACCATCCACCAGATGACAAACCTAATTTCAGAGAAAGAAAACCAGGATCACCAAGCAAGTTACTTATGCCCGGTTATAGAAGTAAATATAGAAGACAACAGGGTTACGGTTTTGATTGACTCGGGCAGCCAAGCTTCAATCGTATCGGCAGCTTGGATCAATAACCTAAAAAGAACCCGCGAAATCATGCAGTTGCCAACTCGACCTATTCAATTCACATTGGCAAATGGGAAAAAAATGCTAAGTGAAAACCGGCAAGTATGGCTGGAAGTTAAGATAAATCAGAGGCCGGTAGGACATACTTTTCTGGTGATGACAGGACTTATTTACGACATGGTGCTCGGCTCCGATTTTTTGGCCCACAATGATGGTGTTATCGATTATGAAAAGTGAAGATGCTCTTTCGGAAGTGAGGCAGTCGATTTCAAAATACTAATTACCCAGAGACCTGACTACAAAAGTTGTTTGGTCCAGGCAGTCGACCCAGTAGCGATCAGTAAAAAGGTTCAAGAGTCCATCCTCACGGAACCCAGGGACACAGATCAGATCGGAAAAATACTAAAGAAATATGAAGCTGTTTTTTCTCCTACACCGAGGGAGATTGGAGGATATACACACCGGATCCGTGTAAAGGAGGAGACGTACGTTCCGTCGAAAACTTACCCCATACCTTTTCAGTACAGAGGGAAAGTGGAAGCCCAGATTCAGCAAATGATTGAATGGGGTATTATTGAACGTGGCCCGTCACCTTATAACAACCCGTTGGTCATGGTAAAAAAGAAAAATGGGAGTTTGCATTTGTGTTTGGATGCACGCAAGTTGAACAGCATTACTATCCCAGAAAGAGATGCTCCTCCACCTATTCAAGAGGTACTGGTGCGGCTGGCTGGTAAAACCATCTTTTCAACCTTGGACTTGATCGCGAGCTATTGGCAGTTGAATCTAGACCCTAGGGATCGGAAATATACTGCCTTCCGATATAATGGGTGTACTCATATATTTAAAAGGGTCCCTTTTGGACTCATAAACAGTGGAGCAGGCTTAATGCGCTGTTTGCGGCAGGTCCTGTCCGATGAGATACAGGAGCATATGGTATGTTATATGGATGAATTGGTCATCATTTCAGAAAACCTGCAGGAACATTTGCAACATTTGGAAAGGTTACTCAGAGAATGCAGAGAAAAAAATATCACCTTAAATTTGGAGAAGAGCCATTTTGCTATTGGCGAGATAACTTTCCTTGGCCATATCATCAACCAACATGGTATTAAGGCTCACCCCGATAAAATTGCCGCAATAGAAAATTTCCCAACACCAACTAAACCAAAGCAGGTCCGATCATTTTTGGGCCTTTGCAACTTCTATCACAAATTCTATCCGAACTTTTCCCAGGAAACTAGAAATCTCGTAGACCTCATCAAGAAAAACCGCAAGTGGGAATGGACACCTTTTCATGACAAAAAACTCCTACATGTAAAAAAAAAAAATTACAGGCTGTAATGCTGCACCATCCGAATTTTCATCGCCCCTTTTATGTACAAACGGACAGCAGCAAACAAGGACTAGGAGCTATTTTATTTCAAATAAGTGATACCGGAGCTCACCAAGTTATTTATTTCAGCAGTCATGCATTGAAGGGGGCGGAAGTCCATTACACTACAACAGAACAAGAAACTCTGGCCATTGTGTGGGCATGCCAGAAATTCCGGCAATTTCTTTTGGGATCTCAAGTAATCATTATCACCGATCATCGTTGCCTGGAGTTTCTCAACAAGAGTTTCCTGACTAATGACCATTTAATCAGATGGAGTTTGACCCTCCAACAATTCTGGTACCAAGTCCAGTACTGTCCAGGGCGGGAAAATATTGTGGCTGACGTATTGAGTCATCACCCTGTACTGATGAAGATACAAAACCCTGAAATCAAAAACCAACCCTTGGAAGTTATGGCCACTACGACATCGAGTTCTGTAGAAACTGAACTGCGGAATTTGAGTTATTGGCAGAATATACAGTATTCCCACATCATTCATGATTTGTCCAAACCCTCGGATAAGAATCAGAAGCCACAAAGCAGATACCCTTATTTCCGGATTGAGGGAGGCACATTACAAACCCGGACCAAGGATTACAGTGCTCCTTGGAAAATCGTGGTACCCAATAGGTTGAGGGCCCCTATAATTAAACATATACACCAATCCCTGGGACATTATGGACCCAGGAAGATTGAAGAAGTGGCCCATCGCCAATTTTACTGGCCGGGAATGTATCACCATATCACTTCCATAATCAGACAGTGCGATATCTGCGTGACTACTAAAGCTCCAAACAAGTCCTACGTGGGGAAAATAAAACCTGTGATGGCTACGAGACCGAACGAGATCCTTGCAATAGACCACTATGGTCCCTTGCCCAAATTTAAAACATTTCAGTATTTGTTGGTATCATATGATATTTTTTCCAAGTATGTTAAGGTTTACCCAGTGCGGTCTACAAACACCAGAAACGTAACTCGGGTTCTTCAGGAAAAACAATTTCAAGAGGTAGGTAAACCCGAAACCATACTTTCCGACCATGGTTCGGCATTCACCTCGAAAGAATGGAAAAACTGGGTAAAGAAGCAGAATGTAAACCATCGCCTAACATCAATCAGAAACCCACAATCAAACCCGTGTGAGAGAGTCATGAGAGAAATCAGTCGACTTTTTCGCGTGTGTTTATCAACGGATCACCGGAAGTGGGTAGAGAAACTTCAATATGTCATGGATTGCATCAATCATACCATGAACGAATCCACAGGATTCCCACCCACGCATCTTCACTATGGTAGACCATGCCCGGATATTTTCCCTACGCTATCACCAAAGCGGGAAGTACATATAAATCCCAGCACGGATCAAGACATGGCTCGGCAACAATTGGAGCGCATGGCACAAAAAAGAATTAAAAGAGGAGGAAGGCAGCATCACAATTTTAAAAGGGGGGATCAAGTCTGGCTATGATCTCCACGCGTCAGTAATGTACCTAGGAAGGAATTCAAAAAATTCTTCCCTCTGTATAGCGGGCCATATGAGATAGTGGAAGAATGCCATGAAAACGCTTTCCTACTGGAAGGGAAGGGTCTACGAGGTATTTACAATGCGAGACAATTAAAGCCTTATATACCTCCTGACCCAGGGAGAACATAAAAAAAAACAAAGTAATTTTGGGATAACCCGGTAAACGACCACTATGTTATAAATGTTTCAGATGATGAGTAAAGACCAATGGACATTAATATACAAATGATTGATAAAATGTATCATTCCACACCCATGTTTAGGTTCACCCAGACTGTTCTCCAAAGTCGATCAACTTTGTAATGAAATGTAATTCAGTAAAATATGTATAAACATTTTTTTTTGTTATTTTTTTTTAAGTAGGAAGAAATGAAACAGACAGATCAAAGAATCGATCTTAGTTTCATGGTTGTCATTTAAGAACGGTAATTCTAAACCACTATTTACCCGCAATGAGACTTTTTCTATTCCCAGCCACATAGATTTTAAGTTATTTATTTTGTGTTTGTTTAAAAAGAATTTAATGTAAAGAGTAGGAGTATAAATGTCACAAATCATGATAAATAATATTCGAGTGTGTGTGGTTTGTGGATTTATATTAGCTCAATTTAAAAGTTTCAATTGTGTGTATATTTTCTTTAAATTTTAATTTTGCAAATTATACAAAGTCATTTAAAAATGCTGATCAAAAGTCACATTCCTTTGATCAGTATTTTTAATCAAAATCTTACTTGTAAAAAAATGTATAGAATAATTAATTTGTACTTCGATAAATTAAGATAATGAATTTATATTTTTGTATTCACGAATTCCGATGTAATTGTTTTGTCAATTTAGAATCATGTATTAAATTTAAAAATAAATGAAAACCAAACGTAGAACTCTTATCAAGAAAGGCAAAGGCTATTGTATAGTCAAAAATTAGATATTGCTGGAGGCCAGATAATCAAAGGAGGCGGGGCTATGAACAAAAACTAGGCAGAAAGGTCAACCGTAGCCATCTTAGATATATAGAGACTCTAACTTTTGACTTGGCTGTGCTTAGATTGTCAAGCTACAGCAAAGTAGTTGTTCCAGAGAAATCATTTCAACTGTTATTAAGAAGTTGCCCGGTAAACTGCAATAATGATGGGCTAAAGTCCAAGAAGCTGATTCCTGGTCTGCCAATTTAAATCTTTCATCCCGCTGATCTGTAATGTTTTCCGTGCTTCCAGTCTTCCAAATTCCAACATTTAAATTAACCATGCCTTTCTAAGAAATTCAAAATGCGCACCTACGTTCTTCATACATATCACCGCAAGAAGAAAAGCCGGACGAAGAAAGAATGGTAACTTTTGTTACATGAACTTTTTAACTTTCCTCTCAGTAATAATTTTAAATTTAATCTGTTAACCTAATTAATTGCATGTAAATTTCTTGTTTTCCATTTGAAAATGTTACACAAAAACCTGTCAGTAAATTTCTTCTCTAATAATTCTGTGCTCTAGTCTTTAGATGATAATTTATAAATATTTGTGCCTAATAATAAATTCCAAAATGCAAACTAAATTCGAACCCAAAACCCTGGCATGACCCACCGATGACAATATTACAACGGTATGGGGTTTTCCCTTTACTAGCTCACCGAAAAACACAGACTAAATTACCTACAATCAGCTAGTTCATAGATATCTTATAGTCAAGATATTGGTACGGCTAATAATTTAATGTATATATTTAAGTTGTCGATACAGACAGCAGGTGATTGACTAGATTTCGAGAGTAATAATGCACGAGAGACAAAATTAGGTTAGATAAATATTTAATAAATTATTGAAAGCATTGAATAATATTATTTACAGGTACGGTAAAACTCTCATATGTATTTATAATAAATTGCTGCTAGTCATCAATAATCGGTTTATACTAATTAACAAACTCATGCCAATATTTATATGTTTAAATGGTTGTCCAGGTTGATATGAGAATCAGAGTAATTGGAGCACTTAAAATATTTAACCACTAGTTTATATTAAGTTTTATTTATTTTAATAGATTCAAACCATTGCGTATATGGATAAATGGGAGGCGGTTTTATATAAAAATATAATATATAATATTGATGTACTGATGGTTGCAGGGATTAATGTATACTACAAATAATAACTTGCGGTGCATTGATGGAATACCGGGTGGCTTGTACTTTGACAAGTCTTAATGCCCCCAAGTAGATCCGGGACACTACAACCAGCCGGGATCATTTTCGAACCCCGGTGATCCAAGAGATTACCTGGAGAAGAATTTCTTTCTCTCCATGTGGTAGTAAAATGAGATGCCAACTTAAGCGAAGGTAAAGGCATTGCCACAGTAACATCGAGGAAGAGTGGTCGGAAGTGGATCTTAAAACGAAATTATATAAAACCTTTTCTCTCTGAAACATTTTCTACACAACAGTCCGATATAACTATTCAATAAAACTGGCGAAATCAAACGATCGCAAAAGTAATAATCAATTAATTTCACTCTAAAACCCATAACTCCCCAGATTGTTCGGAAGGTAATAATAGCAAAAATATTCACTTATTATTCTTTCTCCGTAATAATATATAAAAAAATATAATAAAATTTTAGACTATTTTAAGTATTGAGATTTGGAGTATAGATTAAAATATTATAACGAAGTAAAAGAAACAACAAAAATATTTGAATATTTCTCAACTCAACATAAATGAAACAATTTTTAGTTCGATAAAAGGAAATTACTTTTAAAATGAATATAATAAATATTATGGGATAAACTTTACTGACTTTAATTAGAGTTGAGAAATATTATTATTGGCATCGTTTTGTTTGTAAAATAAGTAATAGTAAAATATAAATGTATTCACAAATGGATTATTAGTAGGCACAAATCTTAATAATGATAATCTAAAGGCTAGAGCACAGAAATATTAGAGAAGGAAATTTACTGACAGGTTGTAGTGTAACATTTTCAAATGGAAAACAAGAAATTTACATGCAATTAATTAGGTTAACAGATTAAATATAAAATTATTACTGAGAGGAAAGTTAAAAAGTTCATGTAACAAAAGTTACCATTCTTTCTTCGTCTGGCTTTTCTTCTTGCGGTGATATGTATGAAGAACGTAGGCACGCATTTTGAATTTCTTAGAAAGGCATGGTTAATTTAAATGTTGGAATTTGGAAGACTGGAAGCACGGAAAACATTACAGATCAGCGGTATGAAAGATTTAAATTGGCAGACCAGGAATCAGCTTCTTGGACTTTAGCCCATTATTATTGCAGGTTACCGGGCAACTTCTTAATAATGGTTGAAGTGATTTCTCTGGAACAACTACTTTGCTGTCTTGAGACGATCTAAGCACAGCCAAGTCAAAAGTTAGAGTATATATATTATATTTAAGATGGCTACGGTTGACCTTTCTGCCTAGTTTTTGTTCATAACTCCGCCTCCTTTGATTTTCTGGCCTCCAGCAATATCTAATTTTTGACTATACAATAGCCTTTGCCTTTCTTGATAAGAGTTCTACGTTCGGTTTTCATTTATTTTTAAATTTAATACATGATTCTAAATTGACAAACAATTACATCGGAATTCGTGAATACAAAAATATAAATTCATTATCTTAATTTATCAAAGTACAAATTAATTATTCTATACATTTGTACAAGTAAGATTTTGATTAAAAATACTGATCAAAGGAATATGACTTTTGATCAGCATTTTTAAATGACTTTGTATAATTTGCAAAATTAAAATTTAAAGAAAATATACACGCAATTGAAACTTTTAACTTGAGCTAATATAAATCCACAAACCACACACACTCGAATATTATTTATCATGATTTGTGACATTTATACTCCTACTCTTTACATTAAATTCTTTTTAAACAAACACAAAATAAATAACTTAAAATCTATGTGGCTGGGAATAGAAAAAGTTTCATTGCGGGTAAATAGTGGTTTAGAATTACCGTTCTTAAATGACAACCATGAAACTAAGATCGATTCTTCAATCTGTCTGTTTCAATATATATATATATATATATCAGAGACAGCAGTGACTTGCTATACATGTTAACAAAAATATTTTATTGAAGTGCTATTATATATATTATAGACAGCTGTGACTTATTGTACGCGTTAGCAGTAGTTTGTTATAATATATATGTGAAACGCAGCAATATAGATATAGGGCAATGTAGAGCAGGTGAGGGCAGTGAAAGAGTGTGATAGGGTCAAGATACCGGCAGAGAATAGTCTAATGCTAGTAATATAAAATAAATAAATAATATTAAGAAAATGGAAGCAGAAAATATTGATATAGATCAAGTAGATTTATATGAAGCTTTGGAGTCAACACCCGAGTGAGGGGAAGCTCCACAACAATACAGAGGATCAATGGACTTTAATTTCAAGTTCATTGAGGAAATGCTCAGACAGAATATGCAAGAAATGAGGAAAATGTATGAGGAAGAAATGAGAAAAAGAAGAGATAAAAATCAAAAAACACACAGGAAGAAGAAAAGATAAGTGTTAGGGAATATCAGGAATTTAAAGACACTGTGTGGAGAGAGTTAGAAGCAATAAAGGAAAAGTTTGAAATATCCAGAGTTGGTAAAAAGGAAGAAGAGGTTAAAGACATGCAGAATGAAATGAAGTTAGCAATATCTGATGAACCTATGATAATACAAGAACAAAGAAGTAGTGTAGTAAATATAAAAAAGTATGATGAGCAAAGAGACCTCATTCCAACTGATGAAGGCACACAAGAACCAGAGAAGGAAGTCAGCATTAAAAAAGAGATGAAAATGGACTTTGGACCCCAAATCTACTTAGCAAAGATGATCCACATCAAAATCTTTAGACGGGAGATAGGAGAAAATCCTCAAGCCCACTTAAAGAGCTTACAAAAGTTCTTCCAATTTCATAAAACAGGACCAGATGAGCAGATAGCGATAACCAGTTACCATCTACAGGGATCTGCCAAAGACTGGTTGAATATGGTGAGATGGAAGCCTAAACAATAAAAAAATACAAAGATGTGTTAATGAAGCATTACTGGAGCTACGAGTGTCAAAGCGGTATCTACAATATGCTCTGCCAGGAAAAATATGGGACAATACCCCAAGAGACACACACACAGTTTTTCTTCCACCATGTGAACTGTTTTAAATCCCCTACAACGCTCGCCTTTACAGATTCACACATCATAGGGACCATCCAGTATAGCATGCCACTAGACATCCAACAATTAATGGCAGGCAGTCGAATAAAAGACATAGAAGAAATAATTGAATTTCTCACTACATTGGATTTTAACTATTGGGCCAAAGAACCACCTGATAAAAGGCAAAAATTAGAAAACCCAAGGCCGCAGTCATTGACGATGAGAGATCGATATTATCTACCTGACCTGGGATTGTAAAAATATTTTAGACTCTTAGGACGGTTATTAAGCGTATATGAGAATATTAAAACAAATTTGGTAAAATGAATTTGGTTGAATAGAATTTACATTGGTTAAAAAAAACTTTAGATAGAAATTTTGGTATATATATTATTGTTTTAATTACTATTACTCTTAAGAATTTTTTTTATATATATTATATTAACTAATCTTACTCTAAGAATTTATATATATATATATATAAAATCAGTTTAATTAATATTACTTTGATTTTAACCAGACATGGCCAAATTAGGCCATTTTAAATTAAACTATAAATTCTGGATCCAGGTATATAAATATTTGTTGCTTCATGTAATCTCTACTATGTATATTTCTATATATCTGTAAAAAAAAAAAATTTCATATTTAAATTATGTGATGTAGCTAAATTTTTTTCCTTCTTTCCTTGCCTCCTTTGTTCTTCCTTAATTATTCACAGGAAGTACAGGGAAATGAAACAGTAAGATTCGTATTCGAATCTTAAGTTTCACCTTTTTCTATCGTCTCTCACTCACCGGTCTATCCTACCCAAATTTAAACTTTTTGGTATCGAATTGTGTGTGTAGCAATAGTAAAAATGTATAGATATATGTAGAATTCCCCATAAACATGCACACATTTCGATCTCAAATTTAAGGCAATAAATAAAGATATATTATATAATTTAGATTTCTTCTTTTAGTTATACAAAATTATATATTTTCACCATTTATTTTGAATTGTAAAATCCATTATTTATTGCTTTGTTTAAATTTCATTTAGTAATAATTTTAGAAAAGATAGTAATATTTAAATAAAAGTAAAAATAATAGTATGTGCCCTTTTTGTCTTTGAAATTTTAAAAGCATCGGTCAGTGAGAGATAATAGATTAATTAAAAAGAAAAATTCCCTAAAATGTAATTATAAAAATTACATGTAAAATCTAAATGTAAACAATGGAAATTAAAATTAACAAAAATTCATTGATTATCCTTAGGGCAGATTAAGTGGAATCCAAAAATAAACTATGACAAAAATGTGAAAGATAAGATATAAGAAAAGAGGCCATTTTGAGACCTGCTAGAAAACTTTCACTTTAACTTTAGCTTTGCTCTCAATCAGGAGAGTCTCCAGAGAGATATATATTAATTTATCTGCCACCGTATGCATGAGGAGTAAGCACCCAGACTTTTCTCTGTCCGGAGATGACCTATCGGATGCCAAACCTTCTATTGCTCTTCATAAATTCAACCACGAAATCTGCTGCCTAAAATAATTTGAAAGTTGCTGCGGTTAAATTACATGAATCATCTAAATGCTGTAAATAATTGCTAATGCTAGAATCATGAACAATTTGCTACTGATCACAGAATCGGAAAACTTCTCATAAACAGGTACCTGTGTCCAAATTCTCTAGAGTACTCTACTAATATCCCACTATAGCTTATTCATTTTTTATCTAACTTATAAACTGTAAATTCTCATTTGTAAAACTAAAATTAATTATTAAATTTTTAATGTAAAGTTCTTTAATAATATAGCCTGCCTAACTCTAACTTTCTTGGGTACATATTTCTAAAATCTACATTATATAATTATCACATGCTCATAATTTTCTAAGTATAAATCTATGACTGCCTGAAACAGTGGATGCGTGTCAAATTTTCATTAATATTTACTTTCATAAATAACTTAATATTTTCATATAAATTGACATGCATTCAATGCTTCAATTATTGTAATGCAGGGGTCTACTGATTAGCAAATTGCTGGCATATTAGTTGCAATAATCACCCAGTTTATATAAGTTTTATATTTATTAAATCTTAATTAATAATTCCATAAAATTGCATTTCGTTGAGAGTTGCCAACATTCTTTATTAAATGTTGATAATGTAGGGCCGAGTTAGAAAATATATTTAAACCTTACCAGATCGTCTATACATTATACATGTGTTACATTTTAGAGACGCGATGACCCATTACAAGCCTTGAATATTCCAGATTCTATAGAGTTGAAATTAACCCTAGTTGTCCTACAAGTGGACATAATAAATGCTCCCATAGGGCTTGACGAAAGTCATGCAGCCAGCAGGCAATCATGGCATGAACCACTTGTCCCTGGTTATGCTTATGTGACACCTTACCTCTTTGGGCCGATGGCAAATGCCAGCCCATCATTCTTATAAACTTATTCACGGCTTTGCAGTTTCAATATACTGCCATTCCATATCGCCTTTCTAAAACATACCACATGTTTCTTTAATTAACTTTATTATTCTATGTATCAGTCCGTGCCTGCATTATCTTCATAATTCACTCTCAAATAAATGTTAGCCCTTAGTTATGAGTAAATATCTTTAATTAAATAAATATATGTCCACTGCTACTCTTATAAATCTTACTTTAGACTCTTGAATTGCAAAAGGTATAAATCCCTAAAGGCATGCCTTAGAAATACTTGCTCAAGAATTTTAGGCAGCTAGATTACATTATCAAATAAATGTATTTCTCTTTGTAAACATGAACAGTATTGGAAATACCGCTACTGAGATCTGAAATAAGAGGTATTATTGATAAAATGATTTCATATAAATGTTACTAAATCAATAAATGTATTTCTTGAATAAATAACAATATCGGAAAATTCTGTTACTCAATTTAAATATTATCAAATATTATTAGTAAATAAGTTATTAAAATGTTTCAATAAATAATTTAAAACTATACGTCTGCAGTTACATTTTATTTATTCGATACCCACTCCATATAATGTTTCCTCAATTCTGTAAATATAAGTGTTTAATTAATATTAGTGTTATTATTGGCTAACTCGAAATAAAATCATGAATCTCTTGCATACCCTGATCACCATGCCTAAAGAAATTTTATTGTGGAACTGATAGACTATGTTCAAACTCAGTACTACGGGTAGCTTCCCTATCTAGATGGTGCTGCAGTTCTATGTGGTGGGCAAAATCTGCACTATGTTAACGAATCACATGTTTTCTGACTGTTACAATGGAAATATTCAATTATTATTTTCATACTAGGCACATAATTTTGCCTCTGTTAATCTGTCATGTTGATTTATGATTGAATTTCATAAAAGGAACTTCATGGAGGAGATATAGAAAAATTAGTCAAAAATGGAAAGTAAAATGATATGAAATGCTTTTTATTAAGAAAGCTTATTTAAAAATATGATAGTAAAGTGCTTTTAAAATGAAAAACCTTTAAATTTGATCAGCCGATTATTTTAAGATGCTAAGGTATTTCTTTCTGAAGAAATATTGAAAAGAATTTTAAAACTGGGATTTTTAAAAAAAGATATAAAGTTAAGATTATTAGCAATATGATTTATATCATCTTTGAAAATCTTTTAAAAGATAATTAGTGTATGCTGGACATACAAAAGGTTTTCCGAAAGTAATTTGTGGAAAATATTTTTAATCATCGGCAAATGCTGGGAATTTTATTTGTTGTATCAGAGAACATAGAACATCAGGAAATATGGATAAAAGTTATAAGAATTTGGAAATCATTTTAGCTAAAAATAACAAAAGTATTTTTAATACTATATTTACATAGCAATGGAATGCATGAATTATTAAAAATTTTGGAGATAAAGAATAATTAATTACATCAATCTGGATATTGTGAAGAAAAAATAAACTACTGTATTTAGCTTGTAACAGTTATTTTGAATTTTTGTGTTGCAACGTGAAATATCAGAGCATATGTAGTTTTTGGCATCAAAAGTGTGATTAATAATGTTGTACTAGGAGAAAAAGACACTTCCTTTAATGAACTTTTTATTGAGGAAAAAAGAACATTTCATCTCAAGAAGTTTTAATGGAATTGTTGTAAATCATCATCATCATCATCATCAACCATTATCAATCAACTGCAGGATGAAGGTCTCTCCAAGTTTAATCTATCTTCTCCGATCTTCAGCTTCTCTTCTCCACATCACCACTGCACACTGTCTTATTTCATCCATCCATCTCACATGTGGTCTCTTTCTGGGTCTTTTATAATATCTTGGAATCCAGTTTAAAATTTCAATTGTCCATCTATTATCATCTCTTCTAGCAATATGACCAGCCCAACTCCACTTCAATCTTTTAATTTTTTCAATGAGATCAGTAACACCTGTTTGATCTCTTACCCATACATTGTGTTTTCGATCTCTTCGTGTTACTCCAAACATACATCTCTCCATACTTCCTTGAGGGGTCTGAAGTCTCTGTAATGCTCTTCTATTAACTGTCCAAGTCTCAGATCCATAAATAAGAACTGGTAAAACACATTTGTTAAAAACCTTCCTTTTCAAACACATAGGCATATTTTCTTTTAGTATCAAGTTATTTCTACCAAAAGCACTCCAACCAAGTTTACTTCTATGATTAATTTCTTCCATTATGTTTCCATCTGTATTAATAATCTGACCAAGGTATTTGTAACTGTTAACTTCTTTTAATTCATCATAATCAATCTTTATTTTCATATTTTGAGCAAATAAAATAAACATTACTTTAGTCTTTTTTAACATTTATATTTAGTCCTACTTTCCTACTTTCATCTGATAATTCTTGCAACATACCCTGCAGCTCTAAAGCATTATTTGCAAAAACAACTACATCATCTGCAAAATCTAAATGACTTAAATAATCTCCATTTACTTTCATTTCTTTAGTTTCCCATTTTAATCCACAAAATACTTCTTGCAGCACTGCTGTAAAATGTTTTGGAGATATGGAGTCACCTTGTCTTACACCTTTCTCAATGTTGACTTTCCCAGTATCATTATGTAATCTAATTGTTGCTGTTGCATTTTTATAAATTATCTTCGAAATATGACAAATAACCTGGATCTATACCTTGATGATCCAGTGCTTTAATCACTGAAGAAATGTTTATAGAATCAAATGCCTTTTCATAATATACAAATCCAAAACATAATGACAACTCATATTCATTTGTCCTTTCTATAACTTCTCTCAACACATGGATATGATCTACTGTACTAAAACCACTTTTAAATCCAGCTTGTTCTCTTGGTTGGTGGAAATTGAATGTTCTCTGTAGACGAGTTGTAATTATCTTGATAAAAATTTTATATAAAACTGATAAAAGGCTGATAGATCTGTAATTTCTAATATATTCTTTATCACCTTTTTTAAATATTAATATTATTACTGCATTCTTCCAATCATCCGGTACATCTTTATCATTTAGACATTTGGTATATAACTTTGCTAAAAAAATTTCTATTTCTTCACCTGCTTCTTTTAATATATCAATTATAATTCCATCATTACCTGGAGCCTTTCCCTTCTTCATACATTTAATTGCATGTCTCACTTCTTCATTTAAAATTCTGGGCAATTCGGAAGATGTAATAGATATAGGAAGTACTTGTTCTTTATTACTATATAATTCTTGATAAAAATCTTCTACCAATTTCATGATGTCATCTCTCTTTTTAGTAACTATTCCATCTTTTTTTTCTTATTGCATATATAAATTTCCTACCAATACCAAAATGATGTTTCACATTCTTAAGATTTTTATTTTCTTCTACAGCTTTCCTTGCTAGTTGTCAATTATACTTCCTTATATCATTTCCAACTCTTTTCCACACCATTTTACAAAATTCAAGATATTCAATTCTTTTTAATGCATCATTTTTGTATATCTTCATATTCCTTCTTTTCTTCATAAATTCTCTAGTCTCAGTAGAAATTTTATTGGTCAATTGCTGCTTTTTTCTTCCAGCTATATTTGTTGCAGTTTTTAAAATTGTACCAGTTATTTTCATATTAATTTCATTCAAATCTGAATCCGGATCAAAATCTACTAATACTTGAAACCGATTTCTAAGTTCTAATTTAAATTCATTAGAATGTTTCTGAAGATTAGGAATATCAACTGTAAATATTGTTTTTCTTAATAATTTTTGTCTCTCTAGTTTCACATTAACACGTATCTTACACCTTACTAATTTGATGATCACTTCCTGTGTTAAATTTATTAGGAACATTACAATATTGAAATATGTATTTCCTATTAGCCAAAATATAATCCAATTCTGCTGTACCTTCATTTGAATGCTTCCATGTCCATTTCCTTTTAACATTTTTCTCAAAAAAAGAATGCTGAATAAAAAGTTTTTCTTTTTCTGCAAACTCCACAAGTCTATGTCCTCTCTCATTTCTATTACCATAACCAAAATTACTGACAGCACTTTCATCTTTCATTTGTTTACAAATTCTAGCATTAAAGTATCCCATAATGATTTTAAAATGTTGTTTACTCTGATCAAAAGCCTTTTGTACCTCCACATAAAAATCTTCTACTACTTCATCACTATGAGAACTTGTTGGGGCATAAACCTGAATTATCTGCATTTGATATCTGCTATTAAGTTGTATAACTAATCTTGCCACTCTGACTGATACACCATCAATCTCCACAATATTGTTCTTCCACTTTTTATTTATAATGAATCCTACTCCACTTGTATTTCCAATATTTGTGCCTTTATAATAGAGTATATGTCCACTTTTTAAATCAATTGTCTCTTCACCTTTTCTTATAACTTCACAAAGTCCAATAATGTCCCATTTAATATAAGAGAGTTCTTCTTCTAATTCTTGCAATCTTCCTTCACTTGAAAGTGATCTGCAGTTGTAAGTACCTAAATAAAAAATCGTCATCAAATGGCAGCCTGGGTCCACAATCAGGGGATTCTTAGCACCCTCTGCCTTCGGCCACCAACCGCTGCCTTGGTTGGTGATTTTACAGCCTGCTGGGAATAAGGGCCATGCTTTATTTTTGTCTGTCATAGTTGTATATATGTATTGGAAAAATATTTATCATTTATACAAACATTTATTCTGTCTTATCAGGCACTGAGAAGAAAGACCGTGGTGTTTCTTGATTTAAACTCAGAGGTAAAAAGCCAATAAACTCACCATGCTGGCTAATGTGTGTTGGTGAACAGCCCATCCATGTTTGTATACTATATGAATAATCACATAGTAATAACAGCTGCAATGACAAGAACGTATGGAGTGGACATTAGGAATTTGCCCTGCTCGGTTCCTTTAAGGCCTCCACTAGGAATCAAAGGGTCTTCTTTCAGTTAATAGAAAACTCCTTTCTGCAGCCATTGTAAATATAATTCTAAATTATTTCTTTTACTAAAAAAATAATATTAATGCTTATTTACAGTGTAATGATAGAGTAAGAACAGAGAACATTAAATTATTTACTAACCTAGTGATTAAATTGTTACTGTAAAAAAAAACAAAAAAAAACTCTTTAATATTTTTTTTTAAAAAAAAAAAACTTAATATATTTAAAAAGTGTGATAATGTGGAATAAATGATAATTAAAATGTTTTATTTAGTTCATGATCCAGAAGACATCAACTAAGTAATTGCCAGAAGAGATTACTTATCGTAATATTGTAAAAATTTGTGATTTTATAATGTATTTTATTATTTATAACTGAACTTAATGTTTATTTTAAGTGATTAAGGTATTAAAATATGACATTGATGCTGATTGTTTATACTTAAGTTTGAGAATTACCAAAGGATGAAATAATCTTGTCTTATTAGTCAGTTAGATTATTTTAAAACATGAATTTATTTATTGTTATAGAAATGTGGGAATGAATTTAGCGATGTAAAATAATAGATCTCTAATGATAATATCTTAGTATTAGGTTAAATGTGATCAAGGTAATATTGTATGTAGAGTTTATTTATATGTAAATAAGGGTAGACTATAGTGATGATTATACAAGTATAGATAACATAGCCCTATAGATTGTATATATTCGTGGCAGTATTTATTTTATATGTGTTAAAATTTAATGTGCCATAGTGCTGAATAAATAGCCTGGACATTATATTTAGTAGTGGAGTTTATTAGACAAATAAGTCATACATCATTTCTTATACACTGTGACCATGATGATTAGTTGACAATGGTGTTATTAAGTTAAAATTATAGTTTATTCCATATACCTACTTGTTTATTTATTATTAAAATTTTCTTGGATTATTTTGTAAAGGATGGTATTTAAAATATGAAATAATGAATAAATTTGGAAATACAGAATTGTTATTAAAGTGGATAAGATAAGTTATGTTATTTAGAGTAAAAATAAATGTAAAGATTACAAAAAGATGATTTTATCAGTGAAAGAATCATAAAACTTTTCATATTTAAAACTGTTATTTTTTTTTTATATAAAAATAAATAATTGATAATAAAAAGAGGTTTATAAAGATATTATTTAATTATTAAGTATTTTGCAAAGACATACTTATAATGCATATTTTTCTTTACAAGTAAAGAGACCAAACTAAATCGTGTTTAATGAATATAAGTAATCATAAGTGTTGTAAAAGTAATTTTATGATAACACACTAATACATACATTATATTTGAAATTTAAAGTAGTTATCTGTAAGCCATTTAGTTTAATTATGTGATATTAGTAAAGGTCATTCACATCATTATTTAGTGAGGAATGACTATATGGAATAATAAAATTATTGTTTTTGAAAGACTAAATAACAAGCATAATTCCATATTGAAATAATTATCTTATATATTTTTTAGAACATATTGACTTAATAAAATTTAATAAATGTAATAAAGATCAAAATAAGATATATTTTTGAGAAGAATATTCTGTAGCCTATATTTTAATTCATTTAATTTGTTTTTTAGAAAAGTACATAAATGTGAATAAACAGAATTCCTTAAGATTGTAAATATTGTAAATAATTTTATTGTTAAGTTTGTTAATAAAATTGTTAAACCTGTTTTATAAGTCTTGGTGTTGACTCAATTTCTCCACATCACAATTACACAATCACAGATAATTATAATTAAGACATAGTATTTGCACAGCATAAATAAAGTTATTATTTAAGAGTTATAATGTTTTATTGATATGTTTTATTTAAGAAGTTTCATGTATTATATCATTATGATGGTCATAGAATAACAGCAGAATAGTTACACTGAATTATATTAGTAATGATTGCCACATATTTTCAGATTATAATATCATACCATATATGTTTGTTTAAGATGTCATATGGATAATAGAAGATTACATTACCTTATTATTATGTGATATACATGAATAACATTACAAGTAGAAAAAATATGAGATTAAATTATAGATTGAAGATTAATATTATTATTATATTAGTATGGGTATAAGTTAGATGTAATAAGAAATGATATTAAATCCCTTATCATACTTAATTACAAAGTTATAATTATTTTAGAATTATTTTAGAAGAACCTGAGATAACTTGAGCTAAATTATTTTAATAGAGATATTAAAATTAATTTATTAAGAGTCATTTACTTAATTAATCTTGATGATTAAAGATGTAGGAGTACTATATATGTAGTATTTAAGTAATAAGAGTAATGATAATATTATTATGCCATTAAGATGATATCCATGGGGGATATTGGCTTAATGTATTCATTTTGCCACTTGTAAACTCACTTCATAGTCTCATGATTTTAGTAGATATTTATTTATTTAATTTATAAACAGAATTATATAATTATTTATTAGTTCAGCTGTTTTAATAATGGATAGTATTAAAGAATATAGTTATTACTGACTTAGATACATTTTAGATGAAAACAATTATTTATCTGAGCTAGATTAATTTATTTTTATTACTTATTTCCTGGAAGTAAAAGTATATATATATATATATATATATATATATATATATATATATATATATATATATATATATATATATATATATATATATATATATATATATATATATATATATATATATATATATTTTTTTTTAAAGTTCACATCTTTATTGGTATTATAATCTTATAGTTAGCGTTAGTTTGCAAACATTTTTTAGTCACAATTTAGGATATAAATATTAGTATCTTACCAGTAAGACATCCATAGTCTTTAGCTTAAACCATGCATGTTTTTTTTCTTTGGATGTAGAATGAGCTCATGGCAATTGGTTTTAAACTATCCCTGGTATGCCCTAAGGCTAGAGTTGAAAGCTTATTGGATTTTTCCTTTATGGTGAAAAGTCTGTGAATGCTCCAATATTCACTCCTGCATGAAGACTTTGTTCAGTAGGTGAGTAGTAGTAGTAGTACTGTATGTGAATAGTCTGGATAGGCCATTTTCTCTATCCTGAACACATTGAAACTGCTAGCGAAGGAGAAGACACATGACCTTTTTGAAGTTTTTCTGCTTTTTTATAGCCTTGGGTCAGTTTTTAAACTTATGCACATAAACTTTTACTTTTTGCTTTATGAAAAATACAAGCTGATAATCTTGCACATTCTTTATTAATTTTAATTCATAAAATTATTTTTATATGCATTATTTCTGCCATCTTTAATTAGAGTTAAAAAGATTTTTTCTGATGTAACAACTTTTACATTTGGAATTTATTTTGTGTGTGTGTGTGTTTATCTGGATTAGTAATCTGCATGTCTCTTTTTATTTATTTTTTATTTTTAATTGAACAGATAATATTAAATATAAAAATAACTTTCATATATAATAAGAACTGTTTTATTTTGATAAACATGTTTACAAATTTGATAATATTTTGGGTTGCTATTTTGATGTGCCAAACTATCAACTAGAAATAGATATAGACACAAATATATTTTTATAATCAGAAAATTCTAAGCCAATGATAACTTATATTATTTGAATTTTTCTATATATTTTTTTAATATTTAATATAACTTACTGCATTATATTCCCATTTATCTGTTTCATAAAAGTAAGCTGTGATAGTGCTATCATATTTGACATTTTAGGCAATGTGATGATGTTGTGATTGCTACTTTTCTACATTGTTTTAAAGCATTGTATATGTTTAATTATGGTATGTGATAGACTGTAGTAATTCTTTCTAAGAAGTTTCAATTTGTAATGTATTAGCGTTAAAACAATCCAACAAATGTCAGCAATATACAGACATTTATGGTCTTTTATCTGTGAATGACAGTAAATTCTAGGCTTCTGACAAATTTGTAAAGGAGGTGGCAATTTATGATTGGCTAATGATTTAGATTCATTTCTTTTGCAGCTAAATGTGACAAAAATGTGATTTTCAGAAATTGTTAATGATTTTGAGGCAATGTTTTTTGGAAAAGACTTATTATTAAACCAAAAACTATGTCACTAGGGGGAGGTTGTCTTTGAAAACATTTTACTTTTAAAAAGACAACTTTTACAAAGTATATTAGAAAAACTGGAAATTACTACAGAAATAGCCACTAGAGGCTAAAAAGAAATTTGATTTTGTAAAAACTGTAAGTGAAATATTTTAATATCAATTAATAATTTATTAACTTTTAACATTTTTGTTTGTTTCTTTGATGATAAATAATTCTAAATATAGCATTTTTAATAACATAAAATTCTAATATCTAATATTTCATTTTTTTAACTTTTTTTTGTTAAGATCTTAATTTACTTAACAATTTTAAAATATTAATTGATCATGGTTTATGATTTTAATTATTAGAAAGCATAATCTATAAATGAGTGTTTTAATATATATATATATATATATATATATATATATATATATATATATATATATATATATATATATATATATATATATATATATATATATATATATATATATATAGATAGATAGATAGATAGATAGATAATGTACCTATATTGATATAGGCACATATAATTTTTATCTAAAATTATTATTAAAGTAATCTTTCATAAAAGAAAAACATAAAATTAAATGTTGAAGAGTTTATTGCAGCTTGTTTTCGAAAAAGATAAGAATTAAATAGTTTTTTAGCATTAGTTTTTGAAATAAAAAAAAAACTACAATTAATTAATCAAAAGGGGGGAGGGGGAGTCTTGGTTAGAAAAATGAAACTAAAGGTTTACAAAAGGAAATAAATAGTTTTTATTAGTATTCGTAAAAATATAATTTAAAAAGTTAAAACATACAAATCTCTTTTCATTCAAGTTTAATTAAAGAAAAAATAATGTTAAAACTAATATATGTGTGTATATATGTGTGATTGTCAACAATAGAATAAATGATATTATAAATAAATGAAAGTTAAGAAGATTATTATTAAAAAACATGGCAATGGTTATTAATTAAAATATAAAACAACATCTCTGCATGGCTATTACTAATTAAGCAATCTTCCAAAACACGTTTATCAAAGGATTAATTGATAAAGAATTCGACAACAGATATTTGCCGGAGGATATTAAAAAGTAAACACTTCATTGGTATAAATACTGAATATTTTATCAGAAAATCAGTTGAGATAATCAGTTCATAAAACTAATTGAGTAGTGCAGTTCAGAAATTAATTGAGTCAGTTAACAAACAAAATGCAGTGTTGAGAAGATTTTGGGAATTCACGCCTCTCCACAGCCTAAAAAGTCCGATGAAAACAGCAAGATCTGCCCGTGAAATAATGTCAACGTAACAACTTAGAAAATCTCCATCAGTATCTAATTGTTTCCAATAGTAATAATCGTGAATAATAAGGAAACTCATCAAGGAAACATCCCAGCCAGCTGGAAGCATTCATAATGGAAACATTCACAATGGAAATATTCTCACCAAAAGCAGCCACCAAAGAGAACCAAAATTCTACATCTATAGTCAAAGGCCTAGGTAAAAACATTTGCTTATTTCATTTATACTGTAATAGCCATATCATTGCATTAATTCGTACAAATCTTTCAAGAGTCTAATTATATGAACTCTCTATCTTACATAAATGAACTATTGATGTGTGTGATTAAATTTCAAATGCTATGTAGTCCTTTATTATCATTATTATGTGTGCGCATGAGTTAATATGTGTGTGATCCTTATATCAATACTATTAGTCAAAGTAGATAAATTCCCAGTGTTCTGTTATGAAAATATTCAAGAATATTTAAACTATTTAGAATGTTAATTTAAAATATGCGTGTGTTTTATTAGAAGTATAAAATGTTTAAATTTAGTAAATAAATGTTAGTTAATAAATTATCTTTCAAATTAAACTTTATTTGTCGGTCAATTCTTTTTATCAATTCCCTTTTATCAAGTCTTTTAACCACTAATTAAGTATAATTTATTAGTGATTACAAACAACTGAGCTAGTCATGGATTTAGGCATTGAGTTAGTGGCCACTGTTCAAAGTGCGCTGTCTATTCTTTTAGTATTCTTTTAGAATAAGCAGCTGGCGCCCGTGTTTATACAGAAACAAAAAAAAGTGCTTTGAACTTGGTGTTGAACTCAACAGCCAAGAAGAAGCTATGTTCTGGAAATGAAACGCTAGTTATATACTTTAAAGCTATCGTTTGGGCATACATATTCTCCAAGTATGTTCTTCTCTGCCTAAGAGACCAGTGTTTCGAATGTACATATTTGAAATCAGTTCAAATGGCTTTACCCAACATGGGCCGAACTTGTCATAAATGATAGTTAATTAAATACTTTGTTCTTGTTGAAATAAAAATCTAAAAAGTTAAATTACGTATGTAAACGTGTTTTAATTTAAAAAAAAAAAAAAAAAATTGACCGAAATTTTTTTTTTAGAAATGAAAAGAGATTATGACATTTATGCTATCAAATCAGAGTCAATTAGATGTTATGGGCGGAGTTAAAGCATTAATATCGGGTAGTGAAAAGGACTAAAAGGGTGGAGTTAGCATGAGTTTCCATCTTAGTAAGAAAAAATAAATAAATAAGTCATATTTAAATTTAGTTTAACATAAGCGCTAGTACTTTGAAATTGAAATTATTGAAAATGGATCCGAAAGAAAGCCCAATATATTTTAAAAATCCCCAGTTAGTAGAAAAGGAGAAAGAAGAAGTATCTGAGATGTGAATGATGATGAAAATGATGATAAATATGATGGAAGAAATGCGTCAAGAATTTAAACAAAGTCAGTTAGAACTCAAAGCAGAATTGAAGGAAGAAATTAGTCAGGTTAAAACAGAAATTAAAGTACTCAGAGCAGAAGTAAGAGAAATAAAGTGTGAGATAACGGTAAAGGTAGAGAAGAACCAAGATGTTATAGAGTTAGATTTAATTAAAGAAAGTCAGGAAGTTGAAAAGGAAGTTGAGGTGATAAAAGATATAGAAATTGAATTAGAATCAGATAGTGTTGTGATAAATAAAGTAGACACAAATGTAGATCAAGAAATAGAAGAAAAACATAAGTTCAAGGTAGTAGATAGTGTAGAAAAGTTTTTACAAAAATTTAAAAAGGTTAAAGTAAACGTTCGCATTCACTGTAAACATAGATTTAAAACAAAGAGAAAGTGTAGAAAAAAAGATTCCCAGATTGAAGTAATTCAGTCTTTGTCTAGGTATAAAGGTTTTCTGAGTTATGAAGTTGAAAACAGAATGGAAAGAGATAAAGCAATAAAATATAAAAGCAGAACCGATAAGAGAGGAAAGTTAGTTTATATTATAGAATTTGTAGAAAGAAAAAAGGAGCCACCGGACATAGTTTAAGAGTTAGTAAATGGGCGGAATAGTAAAGGAAATAAACAAAAAGGACCGGAAATGGACAATGAGCACGAATATGATTATTCTAAAGTAAATAAATCTAATAAATTAAATCTGAAACTTCTATTTAAAACTTAAGACAATAAATTTAAAAATGAATGAATAATAATAAATGAAATGTTGCAAGTAATAATAATAATGTAGGCTTCGCAAAATAAAATATTTTTTTTCTCCATGCACATATTAATTAAGAAGAAATGCTCGTAAACAAACAGTTCAAATAAATAAAAATCAATAAAATCAAGTTAAATAAATGGGTCAAATTAAGGATTTAGAAATAATGTTTGTAGAATTAAATAAATGAATAAAATAACGGAAATATATAAAATAAAAACAAGTTAAATAAATAAGTATAATATATCTGTAGAAAATAAATAAAATATTCATAGTAAAATAAAATAGTTTTTTGAATATACGCATGTTAACATAAAAGTTTGTTTTGAATACCGTAAGTTAAGAAAAGGATGTAAATAAATTGTTTAAAATAATCAAGATAAAAAAAAAATCTCTAGTAAAATAATAATGAATGAATCATAATAAAGCAAAATAGTTGTTTTTTTCTGAGTACATGCACATTAATATATAAGTTAAAGTAATGGGTTAAAAGTAATATCGTAATATAAATAAATATGTAAAGTGATGTTCATGATAGTTTAAAGATAATATTATAAGATTAGTGTAAATAAATAATGTTGAAATAATGTTCATAATGGTTTGAAATAATGGTGTAAGATTAGATTAATACAAATAAATATGTTAAAGTAATGTTCATGTGTAGTTAAAAATAATATTGAAAGGTTAAAATAATATAAATGAAAGTCAATCTAAGTTGTATTAAGAGTGTATAAGGGTTCGAATCTAAAGGGATGAGGGTAGTATTGAAATAAGTTAGATAAGGATTAAGTTTAAAGCTCTCGACTGAATAAATTCTAGTACCCGCAACGGATTGTCCGGGATCATTTTTCTTTTAAAAAGCACACTGGCAACAACCAGAGTAAGTTGTAAGTCACTTTTCAGGGGAGAATCCCCATGTCTCATACCTCATTTTCCAAAGCGTAAGTCAGAAATGGACAGTTGAAAATTCCTGCCATTGCAGCTGCTTAGTTAAAGTCTGATCAAGAGAATTGGCAATCGTTTTCCAGGGTGTAAGTTGGAAATGGACAGTTGAAATTCCTGCCATTTGCAGCCACCTTTTCTTAGTCAAAGTCCAATCAAGAGAATCGGCAGTCGAAGCTTCATTTATAAAAGATCCCTGTGCCACAAATTTAGTTTGTCCTCGTGGTCATTATCCAGGATGAACATTGTAAGCAATGTTACCAGCATAGAAAGAAGAAAAGCATAATTGGAGATTGCCCTTAGCATGGAAAAGGAAAGGATACCAAAAAGCAAACTTAGAAGGAATAATAAATTAAGATTTAATGTTGTCAGAGATAAAATGGTCAAAAATGACGCATTTTACTCTCAAAAGGAAGGGCAGTGTAATGTACCTATATTAATATAGGCACATATAATTTTTTATCTAAAATTATTATTAAAGTAATCTTTCATAAAAGAAAAACATAAAATTAAATGTTGAAGAGTTTATTGCAGCTTGTTTTTGAAAAAGATAAAAATTAAATAGTTTTCTAGCGTTAGTTTTTGAAAAAAAAAACTACAATTAATTAATCAAAAGGGGGGGGGGAGTCTTGGTTTGAAAAATGAAACTAAAGGTTTACAAAAGGAAATAAATAGTTTTTATTAGTATTCGTAAAAATATAATTTAAAAAGTTAAACATACAAATCTCTTTTCATTCAAGTTTAATTAAAGAAAAAATAATGTTAAAACTAATATATGTGCGTATATATGTGCGATTGTCAACAATAGAATAAATGTTATTATAAATAAATGAAAGTTAAAGAAGATTATTATTAAAAAACACGGCAATGGTTATTAATTAAAATATAAAACAACATCTCTGCATGGCTATTACTAATTAAGCAATCTTCCAAAACATGTTTATCAAAGGATTAATTGATAAAGAATTTGACAACAGATATTTGCCGGAGGATATTGAAAAGAAAACACTTCATTGGTATAAATACCGAATATTTTATCGGAGAATCGGTTGAGACAATCAGTTCACAAAAGTAATTGAGTAGTGCAGTTCAGAAATTAATTGAGTCAGTTAACAAACAAAATGCAGTGTTGAGAAGATTTTGGGAATTCACGCCTCTCCACAGCCTAAAAAGTCCGATGAAAACAGCAAGATCTGCCCGTGAAATAATGTCAATGTAACAACTTAGAAAATCTCCGTCAGTATCTAATTGTCTCCAATAGTAATAATCGTGAATAATAAGGAAACTCATCAAGTAAACGACCCAGCCAGCTGGAAGCATTCATAATGGAAACATTTGCAATGGAAATATTCTCACCGAAAGCAGCTACCAAAGAGAACCAAAATTTTACATCTATAGTCAAAAGCCTAGGTAAAAACATTTGCTTATTTCATTTATGCTATAATAGCCATTGCATTGCATTAATTCGTATGAATCTTTCAAGAGTCTAATTATATGAACTCTATATTATACATAAATGAACTATTGATATGTGTGATTAAATTTCAAATGATATGTAGTCCTTTATTATCATTATTATGTGTGTGCATGAGTTAATATGTGCGTGATCCTTATATCAATACTATTAGTCAAAGTAGATAAATTCCCAGTGTTCTGTTATGAAACTATTCAAGAATATTTAAACTATTTAGAATGTTAATTTAAAATATGCGTGTGTTTTATTAGAAGTATAAAATGTTTAAATTTAGTAAATAAATGTTAGTTAATAAATTATCTTTCAAATCAAACTTTATTTGTCAGTCAATTCTTTTTATCAATTCCCTTTTATCAAGTCTTTTAACCACTAATTAAGTTTAATCTATTAGTGGTTACAAACAACTGAGCTAGTCGTGGATTTAGGCGTTGAGTTAGTGGCCACTGTTCAAAGTGCGTTGTCTATTCTTTTAGTATTCTTTTAGAATAAGCAGCTGGTGCCCGTGTTTATACACAAACAAAAAAAAGTGCTTTGAACTTGGTGTTGAACTCAACAGCTGAGAAGAAGCTATGTCCTGGAAATGTAATGCTAGTTATATACTTTATAGCTATTGTTTGGGCATACATATTCTCCGAGTATGTTCTTCTCTGCCTAAGAGACCAGTGTTTCGAATGTACATATTCGAAATTGGTTCAATATCTAAATATATATAAGATTTAATTGCACACAATAAACATCAAAAATGGTGACATAGTAAAAGTATTCATCAGTAGAGTCTATTCAAAAAATTGGGGCTTGGAGTGACATTGAAAGGATTAATTTCAGATTGTTTTTATAGTTGATTTGAGTCTGATATTTTTTATGCAAGAATGATATACAATTTTTCATTGCTACATTCAATTTATAAGTATACAGTCTTAATATATACTCAATACTATATCATGAAACAAATATATTTATTAATATTATTATTCAGACATTACAATAACGATTATTATATTGTACTGTTTTGGATCAGATAAAAACTTTAAACTTTACAAAAATCAACATTTTTATATTTATTAATTACAAATACAATATATAACATTTAACTCCGCCTCCTTTTATCTATATTAAAAATAATATCATAAATGTCTAAGAAAAGATTTTGTAAAGTTAACAGGATACTGTTAGATCTGAAATTTGTAATCTGTTTTGTGACCTTTCTTGAATATTAGTATTACTGTATTTCTTCAATCAACTGGAATATATTTATTATGTACTATACTGACCTGAAAATTTAGTTCAGAGGTGAAGTGATAAGAAACCTATCTTGTTGTTACTGTACCGAAAACTAATGCTTTGTATCTAAATAATTCTAACATTCAGCAAACGTAATTGATTATTGTGTAATAAATAGTTTAAAACGTTTGTTAAATTTGAAGTCCATGCATGGAGCTCAGGATCATTTTAAAAGTTGTTAACAATAATTTATTTTTTAAATATAAAAATGGATATAAATATTTGCCAATATTTTTCTTCACTGGCATTTTTAAAAATATCAACAATAGCCTAGTCCTAATGAGGAGATTTTTATTCTATGTAGATTTAATAGGATATCTCTCATAAATTTTTACAATAGTCACTTTTTAAAAATTGACACTGTAATTGTAGATTCCCTTTGTTTTATTACTTTCATTACTAATGAGTTTTCTGTAGAATTCTTCTACACATTTTATGATGACTCCATATTAGTAATAATAATACTATATTTACTTATTTTTGATGAACAACATTGCTTAAAGTATCAAAGAATGCATTATATATGAGAAATTTATTTTTTAACAGATTTCATTCCTAATTCACAATTATAGCAATTATATAATCATCTATCTATTATAAGGAAGTATACATATGTACATTATTAACATATTTTTTAATTGTAGTCTTTTCATTGTTGTCTTCTTTCAATTATTAATATTATTATTACTACTATCTCTTTTTCTAGTTCCTCTTGTCTTTCTTTTCATCTTCATCTATTTACTATTATTATTATGATCATCATAATCATTAAATATTTATTCTTCTTTTCCTCTTCTTCTACTACTTATTATATATATATATTAGATTTGTATTTTAAACAAATCACTGAATCTATTTATGTTAAACATTATTTTATTAATCAGGGGACCAAAACATAGCAGGAATTTTATAATAAAAAATATTTATTTTTAATTATTATAAATATATTGTATTTGCTACAATACACTGGTCTAAACATGTTTTTCGGTTTCCAAAGAAGTCCGGGAATATTTGCAAAATGATGCATTTTAATGCTTTTGTCACCCCACCCCCCGTTCTAAATCTGAAAAAAAAGAGACTTTTTTTTTTCATTTGATAGATTAAAAAACAATTGCATGAAGCAACGTCGAGCAAATATAGCTGCTAGATAAGCTGGATCAAGCTGAATTCTTTTCTTTGTCACAAAACAGGATTCTTGCATTTTATCACATCACTAAATGTTTCAGAACTTGCAGATAAAATTTTTGACCATTACGAAGTAAATTTGAGAGAAAAGTGTCATTTCCTTATAAAAAAATCCACATTGTTTTCATTTAAGACTTCACTTGTCACACTTTGTAGGGATATGGTGAATTTAACATTTCAATTAAATCATAAATGAACGTGTTTTTATGAGATCAGTTTCCTATAATCTTTTTCTAGCATTCCAACTTTTTTTTTTCCTTGTCGTTTTCCGTAAATCAACACAGAATTTTACATTGTCAAACTTTTTAATCGTTATAATAAAAATTGACAAAAATACAAAAATGCACTTTACAAAGAAAATGTTTTACGTGCTCCATGATTTCACAAGGTAATGTTATTTGCAGAATTGGTACAGAAAGGTTCCTGCAAGATGTATATAACAGCAGAATCATTTACTACAAATGGCATGCAAATAAGAACAATTCTGCTTTATTTTTGGATCCCCGCCCCTGTTATGTTATAAATGCTTACGTGGCAGTCTACTATGAAAAAAAAAAGACTAATAGTTTACATTTCAAATATATTTTCATTCAAGTCTAATAGTTTAAACAAAATTTATTTAACTTTTTTGATTCATTTAATGAAAACTATGCATATGTTTTGAATAGTAACATTTATAAACAATCAGCATAAATGATTGTATACGTTTTTTTCAGTTAACTATAAATCATGTATTTTAAACTTAGCTTTTCATTTATTTAAAGGGAAAGATTTAGTTAAGCTATAACCTAATATGACTATATTGATATAAACATATTTTCATTCAAAACAATGATTAATACGTGTGGGAGAAAATACATAAAGATTTACAATAGGCCTATAAAATTTAAAAAGATAAGATATTCTACTTCATAAATGTTTTTTTTTTTTTATAATTGCAGGTCACCAAAGTATACTTTTCTATTCGCAGTTAAACGAATCATTTAGTTGTTTACCGGTTCATACATACACAATACATATATATTAACGTTTTTTTATATACATTTATTTTGGATTATCGTTTTCAATACAATTATAAATGTGTTTGATGGAGTCTATTTAACAATTGCTTAAAAATAACTCTTTTACCCACAACTAAATTGTTTAGAATCTAAAACAAAATGAGTGTTTCCTCATCATTTTCTACTTGACATTTCTTTTGATAAATTACAAACAGTGCAAAATATTGAGATTGACATCCAAACAGTAAGTAGTCTAACTTTTTTAAAAAAATATTGTTAAATTTTTTCTAATATCAGTGACACTTTAAAATCATCGGAATGAAACTTAATGGAAAAGTCACGCTTGATAAAAATTTCTATTATTCATGAAATAAAAAGATGCGTCATTATTTTGTGGAAACTTTTTTAAAAAAAACCCATTATAACGATAGTTTCTGAAAGAGCATGCGGTATGCAAATTATATTAATACGTTCTTTTAATGTCAAATGTTAACACAGAAGAGAATAAAAACGTATTTTTAAAATCAAATTTTATTTATAAATTTATACGAAAATACTTAGTTTAAAATTCAATATTTGTAAATAAACTACCTAATAATAATGATGATAATATTGGTAATAATAATAATAAAAAAATGTTTTATTTTAATAATAAATCTGTCATAAAGATTTATTTGCAATATATATATTAAATAGAAAATGGGGGTCATTTGTCTTTTATTATATCTTTATTTATATGTATTTAAAAAGAATGGGGAAGTATGGAGATGTTTATTAAATCTATAAAAATAAAAATACATTTAAAAAGTTTGTGGCACATTAATTAATGTATTCCCATGATGTCAACGTTTAAAGGTTTGAGTCCAGTCAAAATAAAATTTGATATATATATATTATAAACAGCAATTGTTTTTCTTTCACATTTTTAGTCTATAACAAATCCATCTAGGACAAGCAATTGTAAATTGTGAGCTACTGGTTAGTCAAATTTAGTTAGAATGCTGGAACAAAAAAAGATTCCATTCCATCTAATGTTACATTTAATGTAAAAATCTCGCAATTAAGAGAATAGATCAAACCAATTATTTCAAAATATTTATATACAGCAAGCAAATTTGAAAAGTTAAACCGCTTTGTTTTTTTAAAACAAATTAAGAAAATTTAATACTTCACAAAATATGTTTTCATATTTTATTAGTTTTAATGGAAATCAACGTTTGTCACATATGTCTTTAACTTATGAATTGGTAATCTAAACTCTGAATTAATAATAATTTTAGTGATAAATTCGCCAGTGACATTATGTTTGGTTTGTAATAAAGATTAAATAAAAGTTGAATTAATTCCACTTTTCATGTATACTGCATGTAAAATTAATAAAGTTATTATAAACTGTAGAAAATCAATTTATCAGTAAGGTTATTAGGAACACACACCCCCATACAAGATGAGGCAAAAATATAAAAGTTTGTTCTAATTAATAGTTTTTATCCATTTTATATACAATTATAAGTCATATTATATTATACAATTTCATAAAACAATTATTCAAGATATTTTTTTGGGAAAAATCTAGATACTTGTGCATAATGAAATGGATTGCACTGTATGACTTGTATGATATAAGTATAGGTAATCCAAGCCTAATTTGTAATAAAAATTGTGATACTGTCACATGCCTTGTTACAAAGTAGAATTGTGCCATAAAGTCACTATACTTTTTATTGAGAACCATTAATATCTAAAATTATGTGAGATTATTTTAAAAACTGTGCATAGTGGAGCACATTGGCATTAAAAAGCAAGTATTAACAAAGACGTGATGAATTCTTAAAGAAATGTAGAAACCCCAATGTTTCTCAATGGACAAAATAATTATGCAAAACCAGTGTAGGATGAGAATTTGTTCTGAAATTCACATATTTGGCATATATATATAATTAAAATTACCCCAAATACAAAATTCAAACAGACCAGCAAAAAAAAATATTAAAACCCACACACACATATATATATACCTGGGTCTCGTTTTACGCGATAGATAGGTTCCTCAGAAAACACATGCAAATGAAATCGCGCAAAAATAGACATAAATTACATTGAAAAAGGGGGCATGTGGTCAATGATTTTTCAAAATTTGCATAAAAGCAAAGAACCAATGTAAAATTACTTTAAAATTTGTGCAAAAAAATAAGGAAATAAAATATGACTAATAAAAAATTGATATACAAGACAAACTTTTTTTAACTATAATATTTAATTTTATTCAAAATAATATAGTTTTATGCACAGTAATTTACATTTTTTTTATACACATTTTAATTATTATCGCTATTTGCCGAAAAACACATTCATTTGCAAACTGGTAAAAAATCAGATTCTCACAAGAGGAAATACAACTAGGACCAAGTTCACTCTCATGTTGTGTTAATGGTTTTCTGTTGACAACATAATTAGTAATTAATCTTTGAGACAATGATTTTTATTATTTGTTTATGAACTTAGACATATGATAATAAAAAGACATTTATTCACCACTGGTGGGAAAAATTTAATTAAATCTAACAACTAAAAATTAAATTCTTATTTTTGACTTTAATTTTTTAATTTTCAATTCCATTTAAAAATCAAATTTCATTTTACATCACATTAATTTCAAGTCACCATAAGTAATTTTTAAATTGTTAATTACAATTAAAAATCAGATTTTAATTTTTAATTGTCAAATTTAATTGTGCCCACTGCTATTACTCAACTTTTAAAAATAAACTTGCAGACACTAAATGATTAATAATTGATTACATTCTTTTTAAAAAAGCAAAAACAGAATGTGATTTAAAATGCAAAATTAACATGCGCAATGTTTGAACAAATTTAC
The DNA here is from genome assembly GCA_028023455.1 of Epiperipatus broadwayi. Lineage (NCBI taxonomy): Eukaryota > Metazoa > Onychophora > Udeonychophora > Euonychophora > Peripatidae > Epiperipatus > Epiperipatus broadwayi. Next base: position 13,859,633 of record JAQFVV010012399.1, on the reverse strand, counting down.
ATTATAATCTTGTAAAATTTAATGTGGGTATACATAAAATGTGTAAATCAAGATTTTAATTTCATTATTGCATAAAATCTTACTATTATAAAGCACTGAAAATATTTAAATTACTAAGATGAAAGTCCAATTCCAATAATGTGCTATTACTTTCAATATAACGTAAGTGTGCAAAATTTATTATTTAAAGTAATAGCGCATTATCGGAGTTCGACTTCCGGTGAAACATGAATCACGTAACTTCAAAATCATGTTAAATAAGTCCGTGTAAAAAGAGACCCAGGTGTATATATATATTGTTATTGATACTTCCAAGGAAACGTAGAAGCTCACATGTGAGATCATTTTTATAAAAGAAAACTGTAATTATGGGAAAAAAATATTAAAGATAAAAATGTGATTGTTTGACACAGATTAAAAAGTCAATAATTTTAATATGGAAATTATGTTATAGAATTACTGATAAAATTAGCAGTTTTCCATATATATATATAGCATATATATATATATATATATATATATATATATATATATATATATATATATGATTTACTTATAAAAAAAGCTTGGTGATTATATAAAATTTTATTATAATAATTTGATTATTTTGTTAACTAAATTTCATATGTTTATTTGCAATAAGACTCTACATTATAATTACTATATCAAGTAGCTATTAATTTGAATAAGACTCAAATTTAATAAATGGAAATAATTTTATTTACAAATTAATAATAAATCAATTAATATGTTTTAATAATTTATATGAATGTGTTATAAAATATTATACCTGGTTAAACTGTATAAGGGTTCAAACACATTGTACATTTTAAAATAACCATAAAATATTATTTGTTTCTAATAGACAATATTTATAAAAAATATAAAAAAAATATTAATTTGCTCCAATTAGCAAACAAAACAAATTATTATATAAAATCTATTATGATTTTTTAAATGTAAAGCTAAATATATCTATTAAAATTATATTTTGGTAAATTTACATATATTAATATGTTCGCTGACACACTGTTATATGTTAAATGACCTTTAAAATGAAGAGCAATTGTAAATCAAATACTAATTACATAAATAAAATACAGAACCTGCATGAAAAATAATTAATGTTTATGCACAAAGAGTTCTGCAATCTATAAATCATTTTTATTAACTTTGCACAGAGAAAATCCCCATAGAATATCCATAAAATAATGATATATTTAAATACAACATTTCCAAAGGATTGTTCTTTTAAAAGTACTTGTAGTTTATTCAATATATTAATTATTAATAATTTCTGGCATGATTTCACACTGTAGTTGATATTAATTTATAAGTATTATTCTTTTTAAAATAATTAATGATTATTTGAAATTCATAACTATCACATTTGAAGTTATACCCTAGAGAAACAATATTTTCTTGTTTGGCACACATTGTATAGACACATAATATATTAATTTTGGTAGTTAAACTTTTCCATCACTTTTTAAAACATATATTTATTTCATTTGGTAAATTATTATTATTTTATTCTTGGTAAGTTAATGATTTGTTGGTACACACATGTCTAGATACCTAATATGTTATTAACTTATATGGTGTTAAATATGCATTAAATTTTTTTAGAGTGCTGCTAATAATTACATTCTATTTCAGTTGTTATTTAAATATCTCTCAAAAGATTATATATGTCCTTTTTGAAGTAAATGCCAATTTTCCTGTTTAAGTATTCATATTGTTGTTCACATAAAATATTTTAAAATATTTATATCACTTTTTTTTTTTAAAAAATATATATTTAATTTTCTGCAAAAACACAGTTTTAACTGTTGTGATTATATACATATAAATGAAGAGAGAGACAAATAAGAAAGAATGTAAAAGTTAAATCACAGGCAAATTTATACCATTTGTTTATTCATATCATTTTGAGGTCACTGACAAAGTTAACATTATTACTATGTTACTTGAATTCATCTATTTTACAAAAAAAAAAAAAAAAAAACATCATTTCCTTCTATTAGAGTTTCTGTTCAAACTAACATTCCAAACAATATATATTTCTATTAGATTTTAATGCAAAAACATTTCAAACAAAAATAATAACAATGTCTTTTAATTTCTTCTTTAAAATAAAAATATGTTTGTTTGTTTCACAAAAACGATTATTATATTTTATATTTTTTCAATACATTTTCAATAATATTATTATTTCAAAACATTCACAATTTAAAATTTATGAGATAATCTCGAATTTGCACAGTAATCCATACATGTATATATATATATTCATACACACACACATGAGACAGTATTTTGTTATTAACCTAAACGTATTTTTTTTAAATACGTTCATAGACAAAACCCATTTTTTAAACTTTTATTAAAAATATACATCATTACATTTATGAATATTTTATAATAAGGTGTTAAGTTTAAAATGTATTATTTAAAAAAAATAGAAATACAAAAAAAGGAAAATCATTCCCAAATTACTTTCTATTTGGTCATGTCTACAACAACTTCCCAAATTATGATAAACATCACATGACAAGTTTAAGCATCTACTAATATAAAATCATGACAGTAAATGTTTTATATGTATATAATATTGCATATTTAAATTTAAATCAGAATGGTATATTGTCTACCACTAATGACAAAAAAATACCAATCTTTAATATATAAGAATTACCTTATTCGCGTCATTAATTTTAAATTAGATTTCCTTTTTTTATTTCCCCACCATATCACAAATATATTCTATTATCTCGATAACTTATATATATATATTATTGTTTAATGCCACCATAAAATTAAATTACCAAGTGATTTAAAAGTTTTTCTTTCACTACTTTTCTTATTTGCAATAGTAATTAAACAATTTCTCAAGAAAGTAAGTGTATTTGAAACATTAAAATATAAAATACTGTGGGTCTAAATTTTTATCCAAGAATTTAGTTTCTAACTCTGCCATTTTATAATTGAATATTACTCTACAAGATAACAACAAAAGAAAAATATTTTATCATTTAATATTATGATGATTAATAATAATTATAACAATACAAAAATATATTTTACTATAGTAAGACCTTGAAATAATTCTTTTTGACTAATAAAATATTTCTTGTTAACATTTAACCTTTTAAATAATTATAAGTTATTTGAAATCAGGAGCTGACATTTCTTTGAATTTTAACAACATTAGTAATTGTCAAAAATCTTTTATCAGATGATCCATGTTTTATTATTTTATTTCTAATAAACTAAGATTTCTAAATCTATACTGTAAAACGTTTAATAGTTGCTATTCTGAATAAAAAGTTCTACTATATTACATTTAACACTTAAAAATGCTATAGCACAATTTTCAAAAACATTTTATCAAATAAACTAACTGAATTTCTATAAATTTATTAAAAAATCATTTTTGATAAGTGATAATTTAGTTTCATCTGCTTTCTGCAGTGATATATTATTTTATGTTTTATAAATTAAAATGCTTATTTTATCTTCAGGGTTTCTACAATTATTGGCATTGTTTGAAACTTAATATATTTTAAACTCAACAACTTTGAACTATATAAAAATACATATAGACAAATTTTCATTTATATCATACTTGATGTTTGCAATAATTTCATTCACAACCAAATAATCTGTAATTCAATATATATATATATATATATATATATATATATATATATATATATATATATATATATATATATATATATAGATATATAGATAGATAGATGAGATGAGAGAGAGATAGATAGATAGATAGATAGATAGATAGACAGACAGACAGATAGATAGATAGATAGATAGATAGATAGATAGATAGATAGATAGATAGATAGATAGATAGATAGATAGATAGATAGATAGATAGATAGATAGATAGATAGATAGATAGATAGATAGATACTGATGTTCTAGTGTTTTTATAGAACTATAATGATAGATATATATATATATATATATATAGATATATATATATATAGATAGATAGATAGATATATATATGATATATATATATATATATATATATATACCTATATATTATAATATATACTAATAAATCAAAACAATTCCTTATAGAGTTAACTACACATTCAATATTTTGATTAGATAGAAAGATCAGATCCCTATTCAATATAAAATCATTCTGTCATGATTATTTTATAATTATTTTTCTTTCTATTCTCATCTTACATTTTCATCTATGCTTATATAAATGGTTAATAGTTTATAAAACATTGAAATTAGTAATATATACCTTTCTCTAATATGACATTCTTTGCAATTTATATCATATATATTTCAACATTATTATCTTCCTCATCATTACTATTATAAAATGATAGATTACACTTTTTTATTACATGTAATTTATTTTCTAAAATCTTCCACCAATCATACTCAACTAATTTGATAATCTCTCTCATCATTGATAACTTTGTGATACCTTAAACTATTTTTAAATATGTGATACAGATTCAGATCATAAAGATTTCTCTCATCTTTGTTAAAACCATAATATATTCTCTGGGATAAATATTATATAAAAATAATTTTTGCATTTATAAAATATTTTTTCATATGTATACTTAATGGATACCTCAAATTTATTCCTAATATAAGTATTAATACAGTGACAAGTTTCCAGAATTTTTTTTAAAATTCAACTGTTATTTCTTCTACTGAATTATTGATAGTAGAACATTTAATATCTGATTCTACTTTAGTTTTCACAGATCCATTTTCCACATTATTACTTTGAGATTCTTTAGTTTTAATTTTTAAACCACTAGAATTAGTTTTAGACTCTTTAAATCTAATCATATGCATAGGTTCTAAATTAGCTTTTGATTTTTTACTTAACTTTATTTTAATATCATCAACTTCTGTTTTAAGGTACTTTAATTGAGTCTGCACTTTCATTTTAAAATTATTAATTAAATTTTCTATCTTATTAACTTTCTTTATTACCTCTTTATAATTCATTTGAATAACACTAATTCTTGTATCTATATCTTTGAATTATTTTTCAATTTTTTTATATACTTGGTCTAACTTATTTTTAAGCATTTTTGACTCAGCCTTTAATTATTTAAATTTTTTATCATGTTTTTATTGGATTCTATTGTGAAGGAGATACGGTGTTGATATGGTGCTGGAAAGTTTGTGGCAATGTTCTAACATATGGCCATAAAATAAATGTGTCATCAACAAAGACAAATTTTAGGTGGATATGGAGCAGGCTTTATGGATATAGTTTTGAGTTCATCAATGTAAATATTGCTAGTCAGGGGTGCCAATAATGAACACATAGGTATTCTTTGACTTTGTCAGAAAAATTCTGTGTTGTACTGAAAGTAGCTTGTTGTTATCCAGAATGTTAATAGTTCCATTATACCAGCAGTAAAAATGTTGTTCTGGTTTGTAAAATTTTATCATCATTTAAACTTTTGTTTCAGTAGATAATGTTTCTTCAAATAGTATATTTGTGAATAAAATTTTCATATCAACATTTATTAGTATATCAGTTTTTCTCAACTTTCATGTTCTTGACTAATTCTACAAAGTGTCTTGAATCTTTGAAAAAAAACTGAGGCTTGTATGCATAGAATAAAAATTTCTGAAAAAAAAAATTGATAAATTTTGATAACATGAATATCTAGAACTAACTTTAGGTCTCAATGAAAAATGATTCTTATGGATTTTATATATCATAAAAATGAAGACGTTTGTTGGAATATGAAGTTAGTAAACTTTTTTTTTGAATCACTGAAGTATTTGTGAAACTTTCTAAATAATGCTTGTAGTTTTGTGTCTGTACTTAGTATTTGAGTTTTGCTACTTTTGTGTATTGGCCTGCTCTGAGGAGTTCTTATATTTTGTTGTCATAATCAATTGTATTTATTACAACTCTTACAAAGTCTTTGTAAGAAGAAAGAATAATTATAGATTTATCTATTCTGAGAGATTTAATTGTGTTTCTCTCATTATAGGATATGTTTGACTTCAATTGTTATTGTTTCTCAAGTGTTCTTTTTATTCATAAGCATTATTCAGAAGCTTCTTTTAAAGGTAATTTTTGAGTAACTTCTTTAGTGGCTACTATTATATTTAATAAAGGAATGTTAGATGGTGTTATGACAAAGTTTAATTCTTTTCAAACACAGAAATTTCAACATGGATTAGATGTTTAAAACTGAGATTTTTATCACAAAATTATACACTGCTTTGTATAATTTTTGATATGCCAATGCAGATTTGCACATTTTTTTTTCTTTTGGCATTCTTTTATTTTTCCATGTAATATAGCATAGGATTTTCTTACAGCTTGAGAATCTTTTGTGATGTCATTGTCAATAAATGTAAATTTGTAAGTATTGTTCCTAAGGGTTTGCACATAAAACTTCTAATTCATTACCAGAGAACTGAGCAAACTATTCAGAGGGAGGAAATGGAGTTCTGTTAAGGGAAAGAATAAATGTTCAATAGTTTTCCAGTATAAAACTTTGCATTCCATTAATAATTTAGATTGCTTCCTGAAAAAGAAATACACTGATGAAGAGTTCATAGAGTTAGACAAGTATTAATAAAAACATATTTTATATTACATTGAAAAATAAAACAATGATGAAAGAACATTCTTGCACACCTACATGGGCATATTAAAAATCATAATGTACCAAGCAGTGTATAAGCTTTATCTATTAAATATCTCAGTCTAAACATCTAACATATGCTGATATTTCTGTTCTTGAAAAATGATACCATTTTGCCATAACACCATCTAATATTCCTTTATTAGATATGATGATAGCAGCTGAGGAAACTTTAAGAAGAAGTAACTAAATGACATTGAAGAATTAAAAGAACACTCAAGAAATGAGCAAAAATTGAAGTCAAACATATCCTATGATGAGAAGAAATAAATAAAATCTCTCAAAATAGATAAATCTATAAATATTCTCTTTGCAGACAAAATCAATATAATAGTTGTAATAAATACTTCTGATTATGACTACAAAATACAAGAACTTATCACCACAGGCCAATACAGAAAAGTAGCAAAAATCAAATACTGAATACAGAAACAAAGTTATAAACATTAATCACAAAATATTACATATTCTTCATAATTCAGAAAAAAGTAAATTAACATCATATTTCAGCAAATTTCCTCATCATTATGGGATACCCTAAATCCATAAGGATCATGTCTCATTAAGATGCATTGTTAGTCCTTGACATTTTATTTTTTGTCAAGATTTCCAAAATTTTTATTTCTTTAGAATACAAGAGCCAATCCTTTGTCATAGATTTTAAATCTTTTGTAGAACTAATAAAGAACATAAAAATTGAAAGAACTGACATACTAGAATGTTTTAATGTCAAAAACGTATTAAAAATGTGCTATGTGAAGAAGCATTGTCTACTTTAAGAAAAAATTAAAATGATAATACTTTACAAATCAGAACAACCTTTTCTATTTATGGCATAATGAAACTACTAACATTCCTCATAACAACAAACCACTTTCATTATATATAGCATAATTCTTCCAACAAAATCATGAAATAGCTATGGGTTCTCCAATGAAAACTCTGATTAGTAAAATTTACATGGAATAATTTGAAATCACAGTCATAAAAATAATCCATATCATCTAAGGATATGCTTTGCTGTGTTTGTGATACATTTGTTGTATGGACACATGATAGAACACTATGACAAATTTCTGGTACCACTTCAAAAATATATCTCTTTCAATTAAATTCACAATAAAATCAGAACAAAGACAAAATTGACAATCTTAGATGTATTTCTGATAAGATTCACTCATGGAAAAATCAACACTACAGTTTAAAGAAAAAAGCACACATATAGGAAAAGACTTAGCATACACATACCATCATACCAAAAATACAAAAAAATGAAGTCAAACCATTATCATGGATCAGAGCAAAGAAGTTTTGTCAGAAACCATGGGGTAGAAAAAAGATTTATATAAGAAAAACTCTTATAAATAATGGTTATTTATCAGCTGTTATTAAGAAAATCTTAAATAGAAAACAAAAAGATACATAAAAACAATTATTGGTATGGTAGGGTATAATAGGCAAATTAAAGAAAATATGCAATAAATATAATATCAGAACAGCTTTCCAAAGATATTCCCTACTATGAGGAATTATAACATCTACAAAACTTAAACTTGAAATGCTGAATAGCTAAAACTGAATCTATGAAATACCATGTGAATGTAAAAGAATCTATATTGGTGAGACCAATCATCCCATTAACACATAATTTCATGAATCTGAGCTTATGATTAGAGAAAAAACATGTTTCTAAGGTAGAAGTTAATGCATGTATAAAAGAACATATGTTCAATTGGGAAAATATAAAAATATTGGATAAAGAAGAAAAAAATACAAAAAACAAAATTTAATAAGGCTACTCACTTGACTATGGCATGCAACCCCTATCAGCATAATGTGACTATCCATAACGTATGGAACACTAATCAACTTTGCTCTTAGAAAAAAGTCAAGCAATCAGGAGGAACCTCATAAATAATTATATGAAATTTCTACTGACTGTTTTCTATGGCAGATTGGATCAATTAATTAGAGCATTATCTTACAATTCTATATTCAAAAATCTAAAGGTTCAGGTTTGATTCATATGAAAGTACTGTCATTGCTCAAGTCAACAACATCTGAAGATGAGAGGAAAATAATATGTCTCAAAACATTGTGCATATACTAACCTGTATACTATTACCATCAGTTGAATGTATTTGGAATATTTAAATAAAGTAATTTTTTCTAAAGTCATTCATTACTTATATTAGATGATGGAAATATTTCAATATGTAAATACAATTATAATAACATCATCACAAACCTTCTGAAAAACAATAAAAACTGCTTAATATTTTAATCTCTGTAGTTAAACTTTTCCAGAATTCATTTAGACATATAATTATTTTATTTAAATTATTACTATTTTACTTTTGGTAATTGATTTGGTGGAATATGCATATATACATGCTTAATATGTATTAATTTACAAGGTATTAAATAAGCATTTACTTTTTTTTTTCTTTTAGAATGTTTTTAATAAATAAGTTTCATTTTAGTTGTTATTTAAGTATCTGTTAAAAAATTGCATCTGTCCATTTTGAAGTAAATGCACAACACATTATATATATATATATATATATATATATATATATATATATATATTTATATATATATATATATATATATATATATATATATTAAAATGTCTATTTACTGTAAAAACACAGTATTGACTAAAATAATAGATATTCATATAAATGAAGAGAGAGACAGTTAAGAAAGAGTATCAAAGATGAATCACAGGAAAAGTTATATCATTTGTTTATTGACATAATTTTTGAGGTTACTGACCTACTTATTCATATCATGTAAATTCACCTCTTTTATGAAAAAACAATTTCTTTTAATAGAGTTATTGTACAAACTAGCATATTAAACAATATGTCTTTCTATGAAAAATTAAACAAAATCACTTTAAAATATAATAATAGCAGTGACTTAATTTCTTTTTTAAAAATAAAAATACATTTGTTTGTTTCACACCTTCAATAATATTATTTTTTCAAATCATTAGCTATCTGTTTTCGAAAGCTGTATTTGAAGACATTTACATGTCTGAAAAGTTCAGACTTTCAAATTGATAGAAATGTGTTTTATAAGTGCACACTTTTGAGTTAGTATTTTAGATCTAGTTTCTAGAGATCTAGACCTCTAATGAGGTGAGCCATAAGTTTGAAAACAATTGGTCTGGAGGTAGGATTTTAACGATAGAGATTTAGAATTCTTTCTCCTTCAGCACTTATAAAAATAAAGCCTGTTTAGAACTAGCTATTGGTAAGCTACATCTAGTGATCATTTAAATGCAAGCTTAAAAGCAAGTTACAAAATTTATAACTTGTTTTATTAATTATTATAAGTGTACCTTTGATGACTTTTGCAATGCTATATTGTAGAGGCTATTACTATATGGTTAAACTGAACTGAATTCAGACCCATATAGCTATCTGGTTTGCAAAGCTGGATTTGAAGACATTTACATGTCTGAAAAGTTCAGACTTTCAAATTGATGGGAACATGTTTTACAAATGCTGACTTTTGAGTTAGTAGTTTAGATCTAGTTTCTAGAGATCCAGCCCTACACTGAGAAGAGCCATAAGCTTGAAACCAATTGGTCTGGAGGTAGGGTTTTAATGATATGGATTTTGAATTATTTATCTTTCAGCACTTATAAAAATAAAGCTTGTTTAGAGCTAACTATTAGTAAGTTCCATCTTGTGATCATTTAAATGGAAGCTTAAAGGCAAATTACAAAATTTATAACTTGTTTTAATAATTAACACACACATACACACACACACTCATATATATATATATATATTAGCTTATGCTACATTAATAACACCTTGTCAATAATAAAAGACATTTGAACAATATATATATATATATTGAACCACCCACCTTCTTTAATTAATAATAATAACAATAGAAATATATTTTTATTCTTCCCTCATTAACACACTATCCAATCTCTGAAGGTCTCTGGTCCTCAGGTAGAGTGAGCAATATCATTGGCAACAAGCTACCAATAATATAAACAATTGGCTACTAAACTAAAACACTGATCAACCAAACACTTTATTTGTTTTGAAGTGATTCATTTAGGTGCCAGTTAATCATGGAGTAATTAACATGTTTCCTTAATCAGCAATGAATTTAGTACCTGAAATCCCACCTAGCTAATTGGATTGTAGCTGTCTTAAAAAATATTTGCCCACTCTAGAATTCTAGATTTTAATAATAATAAAGATTTACCATACGATAAACTTTGGCGTCATTCAAAAAAAAAATCATTATTTTACAAAAATACTCCCTACTCTTTTAGTTTGAACTTAATCACTTCTCACTAAGAATGAAATATTTTAATTCCCATTTTATTAAACATATTATCTCATCATAAATGTGTATGTTTGTCTATCAACATAAATATTCCAATGACAGTTTAAATCTCACCTTTTTTCTTTAAATAATTATTTGGTCTTATAATACAACCAGGCACACTCTTTTCATTTGAATAAATACTTTAATCCATTATAAATAACTAAAAATATACAGAACATATTGAATTAAAAGTCACACACACACAATTAATGATTCTGAATAAAAGGTTGAACATAGGAGCCAATATAATTCATATCTTTAAGATACTAGTTCGTAAAGTTAAAAGTTTTTATTTATTTATTTATCACAGATTAAAGATCAAGAATTAGAGAATAGGAAAATGAAACATTACCTAGAATTTGAAACTGGCTTAATGTGAGTATGACAAAATGTAACTTCTGTAGAAAGTTGATTCTAACCAGTTAGTGCTAAACTCCATGTAATTCTTTCCCTAATTTGCGATGTTATATGACACTCATGGATCTTGGCATGGATACTCCACTGTTCCTTTGACTTTACCTGAATATAGTTTGCCCTTCAAACTATCTGCTGATGGTGTTGCAGAGAATGCTTCAGCTGGCTTCATGAAACAATGAGTTAGCAATGCATCATTTTTTCCGAATAATAACTTCTACAGTTTTCTTTTGATGCTTTAACTCTAAATTTTTATTTTTACTAAAATTGATTAATTTTGAATTGAATGATTTTGAATTAATCTATGAATTTTGATTCTATAAAATATTTTGAAATATTTTTAAAAAGAATGAAAAAATGGAATGTAGAAAAAAAACTTTTTTTTTTTTTTTTTAACAATACAAAGTTCCCTTTTTTCTATCAAGTCCTTCTTATCTCCTGGATCCATTGTATATTTAACTTTGCTCAGATTAGGCTTCTATTTTTTTCTTTATTCAAAATTTTTATACAGGCACACTTTAATTCTTTTATTATAAGACAAAACAAACTCCATCTTTTTTTTTTCATTACTTTTATTACGAATTAATTAAAAGTAATATTAAATCACTTTTTATTTCACTTTTTTTTTAAAGAAAATCTTACCCTCCTTTTAAAATCTTTTTTTTTTTCTTGTTTTAAAATGTATTTATTAAACATAGTAACATAGTAATATACAGTTAAACTTTATAAAAAATTACATAGTATTCAGAATGAAACTTGAAAAAGTCAATGTAGAGAAAAGGGTATCTTAATAAGATTAAGAGGAAAATAAAACTTTCACCCAAGTATCATCATGTAGACTCACAGGCGAAAGCAGAGAGTCTCGCTGCTTGACTTGATCAAGAAGCTTAATAAAGACACTTAGAGCCGAGTCCTGAGAATGACCAAAGATGAGCCTGCAATGTGTCAACCATTAAAGAAAATGTTATAAAGATAGATAATCTTATTGCTGCAAATGATCCCTTCTTAAGAGTGTTAGAAACAGAAAGAGCATCCCTAAGTTCCAGAGAGACATTCGCAACAATAAAGTCCCTAATCGACTTAAGAGCAGGACAGATATAGAAAATATGGAGAATTGTCTCATCACATAATCTACACAACTGACACTGAGACGAAATCCTAATGAAGCCTCTGCTGGTCACTAAAAATAACTTGTTGGGAGTGAATTTAAATTTAGTTTAAGTACAAAGTCAACATGTCTTGCTTCAATGAAAAGAAGTTTCATTTTATGCAAGAGAACTTTATTTGAAACACCTAATGAAGTCAAAAGAGGAGTATAATGTGGAAATTTTAATTTATAAACATCCCAGAATGACAAGTTTCCATCAAGCACAACTTGAACCGAGGGTATCAACTTAATAACTGACTTCCATAAATCAGCAATCCAATAACTTGAAAATGGAGGTGGCGTATCTGTAGGATCAATAACCAAAGGAAGAAATAACAGAGCAAGCATTAAACAAGTAACACAGAGAAAAAAATATAGATCTCTGGAGATAATAGAGTTGAAACCGAGTGCAAACCTAGACCATTTAAAAGCTTTGGCATTTGAATTTTAGCATTACTGATGGCTACGACCTTGTTTTTCCAAAATAATTTTGAAGAAAGCGAATTTATAGCCCTCTCAAAATGCTTTGTTGGCCTAATAATTGGTAAATAATAACTAAGCCTTGAATATACCAAAGAGTTCAAGAAAGTAACCTTACCCATAAGCGAAATATTTATATTAACAAGCGATGCAACTATCCTTTTTGTTTTATCAAGAATAATATTTTGAATCTGCCTTGTAATTACTGAATGAGATAAAACTATTGGAAAACCAAGGAAAGGCTGAGGCTTGGCTGTGAAAGTAGAAATAATTGATAAACCAGATTTAATTTTCCACATTGCGGATTTTGTAACATTAATATGAAGATTAAAAGTATTAGAAAAAGAGTCCAATATTTGCAACAAAGCCGGAAGAAAAGATTTATCAGGAAGAAAGAAAGAGACATCATCAACATAAGAAATATGAAGAATAGTCTGTTTAAGGGCAGGAACATAGATACCAGGCAATTTAGATTCTATCTGTAAAAGTAATGGATTTAAATATGTAATAAAATGTAATGTGGCAAGAGGAGATCCCTGTGACACTGAGAGATGTGGATGAAAACCATCTGCAAGTTTGCCATCCAATGAAGTAAAGATGGACCTGTTAAGTAGAAGATTGGCTATAATACGGACATATGGAATAGGAACCTGATAATCCTGAAGAGTCTGAAACAAACCAGAAGGCAGAACACAATCAAAGGCTGATGTGAAGTCCAATTGAATGACCACAGGTTTTGATTTATTATGATGCCTAATATACTCAATAAGAAGAAGAAAAAGCTGAACAGCTTCAGTTGATGAATGACCCTTCTTTGCAAATTGAAATTTTGATAAATGAACATAAATATTATTTTGTATATGATCTTTACCAATATATTCAATAGTCTTTATCAAAAGAGGAGTCATAGAAATAGGACGAATATTAGATAATGGAGAAGGAGTTAATTTCTTCTTAAGAAAAGGGACCATCGCCACTGGATAGAGATAACAATAAACCTCCCTACCCTAATCATTTGTTTTTAATTTTCTTTTCCTTCAACTTTTAAAACTTTTATTTCATTTTATTTTTTTCCGTTTTATTTTTTTAAAAACGAAATTTACTAAATATTTTTTTACTCTTAAAGAATACTACACATTCAGTCATGATGTACCTTGGTACAATATATTTATATATATGTGTGTGTGTGCATGTAAATTTTTACATTTTAAGGAAGCTTCTTATCTTTATGCATATACATGTAAATTCTCTATGTTGGTTTTTGTAAACAATTTAGAATGACAACTACTACTTGGTAAGTTCAAGAGTGAAGTGTAATATTACAGTCCATTGTTGATTTATTCTTTGTTTTTTTTTTGTTTTTTTTTAAATTTTGGGGTAGTCTGCTGCTTAAATACACAAGCTACACATGTACATTGTTGAGAAAGAGATCTTCCATTAGTAAAAGATAGATATCACATATCAATTTTTGGATTCGATAAAGACCAATCTTTGAGGTTGGCATGCCTATGTCATTCAGGGTCTGATTAATGTGAATTCATATGGTGAGATTTCTATGTCATATTTATTATTTTTACTTCACAGAATTTCAATATACTATCTATTTTGTGTCATGTGAAAAATACTATAACAACAATCTCTTTAGATAATTATAATTGCAGAAGCTAAAATTAACCTTTTGAAGGTCACAAAGTTGATGATATAAACTTGTCTTTCTTCATAGACATTTTTGTTTTCACATTTATTCTTTTTTCCCTTTCAGTAATCTATGTTCTTCCAGGATACCCCCCCCCCCTCAACACCTTATCTTATTTTTATATTTTTTGATTTCCCATTAATCCATTATTTTTTTGTTTCCAACTTGAGTCTTTAATTACTCTTAATTATATAGAAATTAGCTTTAACCAACCTATATTATTAATTAGTTCTTGTTTTTTTTTTTTGATAAAATTCAACTTCTAGAGGAAAAAAAAAATATTAAGCAGCATTACATAAAATTCAAAAATATTTTTACTATTTATCATATTGATTGATCACTCTGTCCCTGATAGAAATACATGGTAAACATCCATTGAATAAAGTAAACAATGCAATAACCGTTAAGCGTTTAAAAAATAAGCATTATCTGCTCATTCATATATATATATAATAAAGAGCAAATATTTCTAAACAAGCTTATTTTATAATTATTTTTAATTTCTTTATTTATTATTTAGGATAAATGCTAAAAAGAAAACATTCAAATTTATATATGATTGTCCCATCCACAATCTGGTTTTGAGATATGACTCTCTTCGTAAGGAACTGGGATATCAGATTGAAAAATACCAACTATTAGCAAGCATTTATCTAATACTTAACTATTAAGAAGAAGATCTGAAAATTATAGACATCTATTGTCTTCAAATTCAGATCTCCAACTAAAATAGTTATATGGGCCTGAACTAAATACAGATAGTCTATATATTAATAGCCTTAGCAATTTAATATAGCAAAAGCTTCAATAACCAAAATTATAATAGTAATAAAACCAAATGATAAATCACATGACCTATCTAGCTTGAAATTACCAATATGTAATAAAGAGCAAATATTTCTAAACAAGCTTGTTTCATTATTTTTTATTTATTTTATGATAATTGCTATAAGAGAAAGCATTCAAATCATTATCTATGACTGCACCCATTTTCAGATCATATATATATATATATATATATATATATATATATATATATATATATATATAGATGTAATTGTTAAAATATTTAAATATGTGAAATATCTTATATTTTCTTTAAAAAATCACTGGTAAATGTTAATAGATAGTAGTTAATGAAAATAGGAAACTATATACTATTTTTATGTTCAAAATAATATCTCTTCTAAACGTAATATATATGTCTCATTTAGAGACTAATGTGCCTTTACATTTATGTTTTAAGAAAAAAAAGTTCACAATTTTTCACATATTCCTTATTAATAATAGATTGTTATCCCAAACAGTTAGATATTATAAATTAATAATTTTAACAGATTCTTTTCTTAAAACATAATATATGCTGTGGCACTCTAGTTTTTATATAGACCAAGATATTCATTTAGAAGAGGTATTCTTTTGATTGCTAAAAGCATTTACTGTTTACTATTTTTATTGATTATTGTCTATTAATATCTACCGGTGATGTTGCTAATATGAAAGTATAGCATATATTTTCATATATTAAAACATTTTAACAATTCTGACAGTCTCAATATATATCACTAAATATTTAGGCATTAAATCAATAAGTATACCCCTTATATAAAAGAAGTTTCCTTGTCAATAGTTTGAGATTGTTGATTGTTATTAATTTTTAATAAACTGTTAATATTTACTGAGGCTGTAACCTTGAGAATATACGTATAAAATGCAATAGTAGGGACCTCTACAAGTGTTTAACCACAAACTTACACTATGGAAGAGGTCCCTACTATCGCATTTTATACACATATCATCGAGGTTACAGCCTCAGTAAATATTACTTATGTAATCAATGTGTGTTTAATAAATTTATAATAAAATGTTAAGTAATTGCACATGTTGTTTACATCCAAGTCTTTAGATTGGTTTATATTTTACCCACATAAAATACAGTTTAATAATTTTATTTATTAATTTTAATATTTATCACATATACCTTTCATTTGTTAGTAATAATTTGATTGTAATGAAAATTTGATGCAATTTAAAATGTAATGCTTGTTAATTGTAAAATTAAAATACCTTCATTTAATCAGATTTTATCATAATTGAATTTGCAAGTTATACATTGTTTTCTGTATTCTGCCATTGTATGTTAAGGTTTTAATATATTTTGCATGATTGAGCATTTGATGATATTTTAAATGTGGTACTTGCTGATTGTGAAATTAAAATAGTTTGTTAAAATCTAAATATTTGAAATTTTTATTTCTTCTTTGACATCATATCCATAGTGGGCATATTAATATTTGCTACTTTTAATGATGTGGATATTTTTTCTGTTAATTGCAATATAATATTTGAATATTTTAGCTCAAGTACATTAATTCTTGTGTTACTTTATGCATATTTTTATCATGTGTGCATGTTTGTGTTCTGTTGCAATATTTAAAAATAAAATACTTCAGTATTATTTTTATTTTTTATTACAGTAGTAATATGGTATGTTAATTATTTTTGGAACTTACTAATCACTAGTATTTGCTAAATATTAATTGTGACACTAATTTGATTTTTGGTCATGTGATTATGCTTATACATTTTTTGTCATTTATTAATTACTAATATTTGACAAATATTGCTTTTGAAATTTTGATTTTTTTGATTATGTATATTTTTATAAGTTTTGTTTTTATTTTTTGTTAAAAATTGCAATTGTTTATGTGGTCTGAATAAAATAACTGTTACAATTTGTTATAAATTTTGATTTTATTTAAGATCCTTTATTGCTTAGTTGTATCAGCAATGGTTTTTGTGCTTCCATATGGTGTCCAAAATGTGGTAAAGAACATATTATTTTGGCATCAATATATTTTATTTGATGTGTTACCAATTTTATGAGAAATGTTTAAATACTTCTGCAAAATTATTAAAAAAATCTCTATTGCATGCTAAATGAATTCTATATAAGCTATTGTAAAGAAGTTTCCAACAACTGAAAGCACCCATAATTTGATGTAAGATGAAATAATATACCAGGCTAATTTGTATGTTCTGAACTAGTTGTACAATATTATTAATCAGAACTTTTTAAAATCCAACATACAATTTAAGATAAAAAAAATTGTGAAATTAGACATAAGTTAATTAAAAGTTCAAAAAATGGGTGATTTTTATTATTATTACTTTTAAAGAATTAAAAACTAATTATTTAGAAAAAAATATTAATGTTATTTTTATTTATTTTATCATTACTTAAAATTTGTCCCTTAATGTATTATAGTAATACAATTATTTTTTTTAATAAGAAGAAATTGAATTTTCTAAAATTTATATATAAAACTAAGCAAGATTTTTCTTAATTTATTATAATAGTATATTTACTTTTTTTTTTTTTTTTAGAAAAAGGAATTGAATTTTTTTTTTAAAATTAACGTTTTAATCTAAATATAAGGTTTAAAAAATGTAATATCTGTATACACTATAATTTTTCTATTATTTTGTAAAACTAAAAAAAGTAATGTAGTTTAATTCTTTTTTATTTCATATTGTTTGTTCTTATTTGATAAAGAATTACAATTTGCAAATATATTATTTATAAATTAGCTTTTAGAATTCATTTAAAAACAAAGAATAAAAACAAAATTCGTAAAATAAAATAAAAAAACCTAAATTTTATTAAACAACCGTCTTTAAAATAATTTGATAAAAGTTTAAAAAACGAAGTTATAAGATAGATTGTTTTAAATAAATAAAATATATTAAAACACAACTGATAATCTGAGTATATATGTGTTTTTACATGGATAATGGACATGGGTGTTTGAAATGAATAAATTTATTTTAAACTAATCTTGTAATCCACCAATAAGAAAATTTATATTAATGGAAGTTATTTATTTTAATACAGTATATTTTGCAGCTAAATATTTTAAGGAATTTTATGCAGATCAGATGAATCTGGATAAATTTTTACATATCAAGTATGTGCAATGTTGAACATAGATTTTCTTTTTTATTTTCTGTATATGTTTCATACTTTTAGGAAGTTAACACTTGAAATAATGAGGACTATATCAGTCCTTAAAGCAAGATTAAAACAGGCAAAATGCTCCCTACAGTAATGCCACTCAGTGCCAACCAGAGTGATCAATGGATGTCAGAAAATCTCCATCTAGTGCCTATTATCCCCAAACTTGTTTTTGGCTTGTGGCCTCACGAAGGCAACAAGCCAAAACTAGTCTGGGGATATTGGATGAGTAAGCACTAGATGGAGATTTTATGCACAAGCCTTCTGGCATCCATTGATGACTCTGGTTGACACTATTGTAGGGAGAGTTATGACTGTTTTAATAACAGTTATGTGCAAGCATAAGAAATGATGATCATGTGATGTTTGGTGGTTTAACACCAATCCTTCTTAAACCAGGATAATGAAATAGTTTAGAATCTCTTATGCATTATTTATATTATAAATCTTGGATGTAAAAATTATTAATAAGTTGATTGTCAGTTTTCAATGAATAATAAATAAATAATAAATAATTTAATTTATAGAAACTATAATCAAATCTATAGATATATTATATAAATAATATTTTATTAATATTTATGTAAAGAAAACCTATTTTTTTAAAAATCAATGTTAATTTAAATATGTACATTACATTATATTTTCACTCGAATTACAAATGGAATAATTGCTCCACCACTGTTTAAATAAATGTTTTAAAATGTGATGAATAAAATATTACCATATTATATAAAACATATTTTTCTTTTATTGCACTACAATGAAAGTTGCATTTGGAATTGTTACTTTTCCTACTCTTGAGTTAATAATGTTGTCAGAATGCTTTTTCACATAAATGAGTGCCAATTAATGCCATTTTATAGTCAATTATCATTAATGTCAATTGCATCACATCCTTAGTTTCTCAAACATTAATATAGATAGATAGTTATATTAAAAGAATTAAGTTAACTAACAAATAGAATCTATAAATTATGGCAAATTATCATTTCATATTTTATATTAATTAAGGTTATGTTTTGAGTTTTAACTTAATTATTATTGCATTCATTTTACTTACTGTGAATTTATATGATAAATAAATATTTTCCAATTTTATTATAAAAATTATTTCCACTCTTCATTAATGTTTGGGTTTATTCATTACAACCCATCTACAAAAAATGTAAATTCATCCAACCAGAACATTGTTAGTGTAATAACCATTACACACAATAATTCACAAGCAAATATAAATTATAGAAAGAATTAAAATATGGATTTTCCAATCTAATTTTATTCAATAAATGATAAAATATCTAATTATTTCAAAAAAACATCTAGATTTTGATTAAAAATTATAACTTCAAATAATCATTAATGATATGAAATTTTACAAAAATATTTATCACAGTGCAATGTTAGTATCCATCAAAGTGGTTACATTAAAATAATAAACACTGATAAGAATAAATATATGTAAGATGATTAAATATATCTAAAACTGTTTTGGTAGATTGACTATAATTATTTTATAAATTAAAATGAAAAGCTAAGGAAATAAACTATAATTAGATTATTAGAATGTTAACCTTGATAATGTTGGTTGCTAGTCTGTTGAAATATCAGATTGTAATGCAAAATAATACACATTTTTTTCCTAAAAAAATAATAATTTATCTTTCTCTCTCTCTCTCTCTCTCTCTCTCTATATATATATATATATATATATATATATATATATATATATATATATATATATATATATATATATATATATATATATATATATATATATATATATATATATATATATATATATATATATATATATATATCATCAACCATTATCAATCCACTGCAGGATGAAAGTCTCTCCAACTTCAATCCATCCTTTCCTATCTTTAGTATCTCTTCTCCACATAACCCCTGCACACTTTCTTGTTTCATTCTTCCATCTCATACATGGTCTTTTTCTGGGTCTTTTACAATCTCTTGGAATTCAGTTTAAAAATTCAATTGTCCATCTATTACTATCTCTTCTACCAATATGTCCAACTAAACTTCACATCAGTTTTTTAATTTTTTCAATGAGGTCAGTAACACCTGTTTGTTCTCTTACCTATACATTGTGTTTTTGATCCCTTCTTGTTACTCCCAATATACACCTCTTCATATTTCTTTGAGTGGTCTGAAGTTTCTGTTTTGCTCTTCTATTAAGTGTCCAAGTCTCAGATCCATTAGTAAGAACTGGCAAAACACATTTATTAAAAACCTTCCTTTTCAAACACATAGGCATATTTCCTTTTAGTATCAAGTTATTTCTACCAAAAGCACTCCAATCAACTTTAATTCTATGATTCATTTCATCCATTATATTGCCATCTGTATTAATAATCTGACCAAGTTATTTGTAACTGTTAACTTCTTCTAACTCACCATAATCAATCTTTATTTTTATATTTTGAGAAATTCTATTAAACATTACTTTAGTGTTTTTAACATTTATCTTTAGTTCTACTTTCCTACTTTCATTTGATAACTCATGTGACATTACCTGTAGCTCTAAAGTATTATTCACAAAAACAACTACATTATCTGCAAAATCTAAATGCTTAAACAATCTCTATTTACTTTTATTCCTTTAGTTTCTCATTTAGCACTACTGTAAAAAGTTTTGGAGATATGGAGTCACCCTATCTTCCACCCCTTTTCAATGTTGATTTTCCTACTATCATATATAATCTAATTGTTGCTGTGGCATTTTTATAAATATTCTTTGAAATATGACAATATCCTCGATCTACACCTTGATGATCCAATGCTTTAATCACTGAAGAACTTTTTATAGAATCAAATGCCTTTTCATAGTCCACAAATCCTAAGCATAATGACAACCCATATTTATTTGTCCTTTTTATCCTTTCTGTCAAAATATCTGGATATGATCTACTGTACTAAAACTACTTTTAAATCCAGCCTGTTCTTGTGGTTGGGGGAAATCCAGTGTTTTCTGTAGACGAGTTGTAATTATCTTAGTAAAAATTTTGTATAAAACTGATAAAAGTCTGATAGTTCTGTAATTTCTAATATCTTCTTTATCACCTTTTTAAAATATTAATATTAATACTGCATTCTTCCAATCATCTGGTACATCTTTATCATTTAGCCATTTGGTATGTAACTTTGCTAATTTTTTTTTCTATTTCTTCACCTGCTTCTTTTAAAATATCAATTATAATTCCAACATTACCTGAAGCCTTCCCTTTCTTCATAAATTTAATTGCATGTCTCACTTCCTCATTTAAAATTCTGGGCAATTCGGAAGATATAACATGTATAGGAGGCACATGTTCTTTATTACTATATAATTCTTGATAAAAGTATTCTACACATTTTATGATGTCATCTCTCTTTTTAGTAATAATGCCATCTTTTTTTCTTATTGTGGATATAAATTTCCTACCAATAACAAAATGTTGTTTTACACTCTTTAGATTTTATTCTCTTCTACAGCTTTCCTTGCTAGTTCACAATTATACTTTCTTATATCATTTTCAACTCTTTTCCACACCATTTTACAAAATTTGTGATATTCAATCGTTTTTAATGCATCATTGTTGTATATCCTCATATTCCTTTTTTTATTCATAAGTTCTCTAGTCTCAGTAGAAATTTTATTGGTCAATTGCTGTTTTTTTTCTACCAGTTATCTTTGTTGCAGTTTTTAAAATTGTATCACTTATTTTCCTATTAATGTCATTCAAATCTGAACAATGTTCAAAATCTACTAACACTTGAAACCGATTTGTAAGTTCTAATTTAAATTCATTAGAATGTTTCTGAAGATTAGGAATATCAACTGTAAATATTGTTTTTTTTTAATAATTTTTGTCTTTCTAGTTTTGCATTGACATCTATCTTACATCTTACTAATCAATGATCACTTCCTGTATTAAATTTATTAAGAACATTACAATCTAGAAATATGTATTTTATGTTAGTAAAAATATAATCCAATTCTACTGTACTTTCATTTGGATGCTTCCATGCCCATTTCCTTTTAACATTTTTGTCAAAAAAAGAATTCATAATATAAAGTTTTTATTTTTCTGCAAACTCCACAAGTCTATGTCCTCTCTCATTTCTATTATCATAACCAAAATTACATACATTATTTTCATCTTTCATTTGTTAATCAATTGTAGCATTAAAGTCTCTCAGAAGAATTTTAAAATGTTGTTTCCTCTGATCAAAACCTTTTGTACATCTATATAAAAATCTTCTATAACTTCATCACTACGAAAACTTGTTTGGGCATAAATCTGAATTATCTGCATTTGGTATCTGCTGTTAAGTTGTTAAACTAATCTTGCCACTCTGTCTGATACACCATCAATCTCCACAATGCTATTTTTTCATTTTTTATTTATAATGAATCCTATTCTACTTGTATTTCCTATATTTGTGCCTTTGTAGTAGAGTATATGTCCACTTTTTAAATCAATTGTTATATATATATATATATATATATATATATATATATATATATATATATATATATATATATATATATATATATATATATATATATATATATATATATATATATATATAAGCTTCAAACTTGCATAATAAATGGTTTCTATGAAGGGGAAAGGCCAGAAAATTTATGAGAGTGCAAAGAGAAATATTTTGGATGTGTAAAGCCTCAAATTTCTACTGCTTTTAAGATGAATGATATAGTTTAGGTGAGGTATATCTCTCTATAACTGGAAATCAAGATACTTTAATTTCCTGTGCTCATCTTTCTTCTCTATAGCCCAAACCAATGCATATTTTACTTCAAGGTATATAACATTTTCTTAAGGAAAGTCTTGTATCATTATAAATCCTATTTCTGTTTATATCTTTTAGGGAAATTATTTGTGACACTGGATCTTATTAGTTTGAATCTTATCTATTGATGTTGCCAATAACTTTTGACAAGCTTTTCAGAATATCCCCAACCCCAGACCAGTTTCTGCAATTGGCTTTCTTAGTGAGGTGCTAGGATATTCAAGCATTAGATTTAAAATATTAGGTCCAGTCTAGAAATACACATGTCTTCATATCAAGCAATCTAACTTAAATAGATATATGGGACTGAACTAATTTCAGATATATTATATATTAACAGCTTTAGCAATATAAATTGCTAAATCCTTAATATCAATAATATAATTGGATTGAAGGCAAGTCATATATTACATGATTTCTTTTAATAAGCTTGCATTACAAATGTTATGTAATGAGCTTGCCAATAGCACTTAACAAGCTTTCCAGAATATCCCCAACCCCAGACCTGATATTGTAAATCTAATACTTGAATATCCTAGTACTTCACTGAGGAAACCAGTAGCAGAAAACAGTCTGACATTGGGGATATTTTGAAAAGATTGTTAAGACATATGGGCAAACTCATTAAATAACATTTGTAATATATATATATATATATATATATATATATATATATATATATATATATATATATATATATATATATATATATATATAATAAAAAGCATATCTGTAATTCGTTAATATCTTGCTAATTAATTTAACTATTTATTAACATCAATTTCGATCATATAATCCATTATGCCTCTTGTAATGAAGCGGTATAATTTATATGTGAATTTAAATAGAGAGGGTGATTAAGGTTCTTTTTTAGATGCCAATTCAAGTATGTGCGAGAAGCAAAACAAATATTTAAAAGCACTACTTTTGGTTAACTTTAACACAAATAAAATCATTATAAGAGAGAAAAATAAATTGATTATATTTTAAATAAATGGTTTCAAAGAGAGTGAACACTTGCAAGCGGATTGCGATATTCACAAATAAATATGCTACTGATAGTAAAATATAAACTAATATGATAAAACCTTTGTCAACTTGCCATGATGTGCTCAGAGATAATAGACAATAATCATATCCAGATTTTGAAATAATATAACCAGTACAAACTCAATCCCACTGTCCGATTCCAGTAATGCAAAGAAAATAAAGATGAAATGGTTTGTGCAATTTGCAAACCTCAAAATATTTCAGGTGAAAGACCAAGAATCACCAAGGCTTGCTAATCTCAGCTTACCTTGAGTTTTCCCATTTTGTCTCTCATATCCTGACCTACATTTTTAGCCAGTGAATATATCATGTGGTATAATTTTGATTTAGCAATCAAATGGACAAAACAGGCAGTCAAGCAGAATGCTGGTGAGGCAAATATAAATACTGGAAAAAAATATCATTCTTTTAAAATTACTTTATGAAAAATATATTGAGTCACATAAGATATTTATATGATAGCAGATTGACCAAGATTGGATCTAAACAAATAAATCGAAAATATTATTACGAAAATCATTTTTTGGGGCAACACATCTTTCACTTCAAAACAAAATCCCAACAACATTTTAAATTTAACATTTTTTAATTCTCTCTTACAACCTGGTGAAAAGTAACCTTCTACTCCCCTTTTCATTCTTTAAAAATGAAATAATATATTTATAACATGTCCACACTTGATCTAGCATTTCCCCCAAAACTAAACCGTATACGCATGAAATAGGTTTTCAGAAAATACATAAAAAAAAAAAATCATTTCATTTCGACAAAATGGGTGCTCTAAGTAATAATCAGAGTGAAATATTTATTTATTTACTGACAGACATTGGTCGGGAAATAGAAAGCAAATTATTTAATCGTAAAACTTTTGTCGAGATGGAACAAAGTGGCATATAAATACAATTTTATATCACATATTTATAAATCTAAACAATATATATCTATAAGTAAGTGATAAATATCTTTTTAGACCACATTAATAAAAGATTTTTTTTACATTAAGAGAGACATAACTTTAGATTATGAAGTTTAGTTACTACCATATTTTACATTTAGTTAGGGAGAATTTCATTTTAGAGGACATTTATTTATAGAATAATTAAATATACGGTCAACTAGAATTGGAGAATAAATTAGGAGATTAGAAATGAAAACAAATTAAAAGATATTACCTAATTTATTCAGAGTTCCGCATTTGAATTTAGGTCCCATGACAAAACAATAATGTGAAGTTGGCTTACATGATTTGGGCATAGGAAAAGCTAGCTATCGAGTTTGGATCAAGAGTTCGCAGTTCAGCAGTCCAAAAATTCAAACATTTAACAAAAATTTTCCAGCCTCATGGTATTTTGGCAATCATACTTGGGACAATGGTAAATGGGCAGGCTATGATCATTTATCGCACTGTCATATTGCTGCACATATATTTTAAAATAAAACTGATGTGGATTTGTCATACTCTTTCTCAAACAAACTGACTCATCTAATTCCTATTGTTCTCCTGGTCTATTTATATGTTTCCAAAATTACTTGAAAATTCCCCTTTTTCATTAACCCAAGGCAAAGTGGATACATTTGACTCAGGCAATCATAATCATCAATCTAAAATATTTTAGTATTGTCTTCTTAAGATCCACTCTCCTGATAAACCCACTAATTTTTTGTGCCAAATCTATTTTAAGTTTACTTAGATGTGAGGAAAGTTTTATAGTCATCATTACAAGCATGGATTAGGTTTGATCCTGGTTAGAAATATAGAAAGTCATGTAGTGTGGATCCGATCTACAGATCCATTGCTTCAATATATATATATATATATATATATTGAAGCAATATATATATATATATATTCATGGTTATATGTATATATATATATATATATATATATATATATATATACAGGAGCAACCATACTAACAATATTAATTTTATAAATAGATTATTATGCATCATTTATGAAACTTTTTTTTTAAATTCGTTTTTTTTTTCTATTAAATTATGTTTTGACAAATCCAAGATGGCAGATGCAACCATTAATTGTTCAAAAATAAGAAAAGTGTTGGAAATATAATATTGTTTTAATCTTGGGAAGGAATTTTAAAGTTTTACTGAAAATAAAGTGGGGAATATGATTAATAGATTTTACTTTTGTTCTAAACATTTTAGCCAAATCTATTCCCAATCTGGAAATGGATTTGGATATATTTTTGGAACATTATCTAATGATTGCATCTCCAAGAACAAAGGACAAAGAAAACTTAAGATTTCATTACATCAGGGATTAGATGTTGGCTAGAAATAGAACATTAAAAG
Organism: Epiperipatus broadwayi; assembly: GCA_028023455.1. Classification (NCBI taxonomy): domain Eukaryota; kingdom Metazoa; phylum Onychophora; class Udeonychophora; order Euonychophora; family Peripatidae; genus Epiperipatus; species Epiperipatus broadwayi. The sequence goes on along the minus strand of JAQFVV010012399.1, from coordinate 13,832,646 downwards.
CATTCCACATATACCTGAGTGAGATATAAAATGGGCTGATTTTAAATACCAAGAGTTAACTACTATTGAGAAAAGTGTGCAGTTAACAGAATCCATGCTTCTTAGAAATTTAAAAAATAATGATTGAGTAGAAAGCACATTACTTTTTCAACCTGTTGAGGTCATCTTCCCCTGCCATACCATCCTGATGCCAAAGAATGAAGTAAGGTTCAACCTGAGAACTTTTAAAATGGACTCTAAGAAATGTGCAAGGTAAACCAGTAGTTCATGATGCAACCTAAAAGTAAAGCTATCTATCTACTCTTGAATCTTGCTATCAATATTTTTTCTAATGTATTGTTTAATTTTATCACTTTCTAGTATGTAAATGTAAACCGCTCTCAAATGACTTTGATAAATATATTTCTATATCAAATGCTTTAACTTTCTTTAACTTTGGTATGGTCATATATATATATATATATATATATATATATATATATATATATATATATATATATATATATATATATAAAAAAAAAAATATATATATATATATATATATATATATTACTTGATTTTATATGTCTATTTTTGTTATCATTAATATGCCAATCTCAAGCAATCTGATAAGCTGAATTTCTCAATATCTTTTCTTTCCTCCTTTTAGTTAATTCTCCATGAATTAAGGTTATTAATATCCTCTTAAAATATAATGTATAATTAATTAATTTACTTCTCAGATTGTTTTTATGAATCAACATTTTATGATGGTTTTATTATAAAAAAATTTATTTGTGCAACTCCAAATAGAATGAATTAATTCTACATGGGTAAATCCATCACTCAAGCTAATTATTGCTTTGAAATCTTTTAAAATGTTGTTTATTTAATGTCTGAAAGGGTGACATGTTAATTGTTTTCTATCGAACTTCTAGTTTCTTATTTTTCATACTCTTAAAATATCAAATATTACATATTCTACTTATTATTAAAATCCACTAAGGTGGTCTTGAATTATTTTAAATAGCAGAAAACAAGGGGGTCAAATCTTAATGTATAATTTATTAAATGAAATCTTTTTTATACATATATTATGGTAGCATATCATATTATTTGTATAAATTATAGCATTAAAACTAGGGGTCATCTATTTTAAAGCAGTAAATCTTATTTAATGTGATTATTGACATTTATCCATACTGCATTACTAAAATTCAGCTTATTTTTGTGATTATATATATATACTTCTAATCTGGGGGTTGTAACATAATCAAAACCATTGATTTCTCCTTATATCCTGTCTTGTGGATAATAATATGTTAGTCACTATTTTTCACAATGATAAACCAAAGCATTAATAGCAATATGATGTAATCTTTTAATAAATGATTGGCATCTTAATACCATACCCATCAAAGACATGTATTAATGTATATATATACTATTTAGTTAATAAAAGAACACATGAGTTTCATCAGTGAGAATCCCAATATGTAATTATCTACCATTTGGTAGACCGTTCATTCATGCACACATTAATATATATAATTAATTCAATATCTTAAACTATTATTTTTGTCTAAGTTATTTGAGTAGTTTGAATTCCTTTTTTCCCACTTCCACACATACAACCATGTGTATGCCTATGTTAGTTAAGTTACAATATAGTTAATAATATCTTATTTTCTTTTACACTCTGCTAGTGGGCCAGACTTTAGAATAAATTGTGTGTTATCATCATATGTTATTCATTAGGAGTTTATCTGGGGCTTAGGAAATGGGTTCAAATTCAGGTTGGTCCCTGAACTAAATCTCAGGCTTGACTGGATTTGAAGTATATCTTCAGAATTCCAGGTTATGTTAGATGGATCAACATGTTTTGACAGTATATATATATATATATATATATATATATATATATATATGTCAAAACATGTTATATATATATAAAAGGTCACAATATATATATATATATATATATATATATATTGTGACCTTTTATTTAGGTCCCTGTATTTAATAATCCAAAATTAAAAAAAAAATAATGATATATCTAGCATGAAAATCTTAATGAGTGGCTTTGAATAAAGTCCGTTTTGGATGTACTAGGAACCTGCTTGAGTGGAGATGAGATTTCAAACCCAGTCTAGGCTCTGACTAGTCTAAGACAACAATTTAAAAATATTGTTATTAAGTGGGAGATAAATATATTGCTATTTTATTATTGTTGAATAGCAATTGAAATAAATATATAATTAAATCAAATTTGTAAGTCTTGTAAAATGAATCATCACAGTAAATTACTTAAGCATATTTTTATGTAGTAAATCTAAAGCTGTCTTGAATAATTATGGGTAGTTATTAAAAATGAAGCCAGAGGGGGTAATATTAATTATGCATACCAAGATTATTGGTTTAAATTACTCTCACAATTCATTGTAAAACAAGCTATATATTATCTAAACAAAGGTTGTAGGGGGGGGTTGATTAAGAAAAACAAGAACTAAGCAACCACAAACCTCAGCTCTGATTTAAAATAAGGTAAAAAAATAAAAATCAGAAAATTCTGGAATCTAATCGAATGGAATTATAATATCTTGCTATCTAAAAATGTTTGAATAGAAAATCATAAAACCTTGCTATCATTTAAAGCACCATTTCCATTACCGCATACTTCTTAGGATTCATACTGGAGAAGGAAATGAAAACCATGAGGATAAGTCTCTATTTAAATAAGTATTACTTCAAACCCAGAAAAATCCAAGAAAAAGAAAGCTTTTGTTTTTATATTATTCATATATGTAAAATCTCTTCTTTGGAAATAATGCACGAATTATTTATAGTTAAAGTAAAGAGTTGATAATGTTTGTATTTTCACACCACTAGTAAGCCTAAAGTAGAACAGATGTTTGTTTAAAAATTGTAATTTCTAGACTATAATTCAAAATAATTTTAAAGAGGAATTTCAGAAGATTTTATAAATAAAGTCAAAAGTCATTTTATATCATATAATTTTAATAAAGTTAAAAGATTATTGCAAGTGATTTTATTCTCAATTCTTTAGTAAGAATTAAATACTCATTGGCTGATTTTTTTATAGCACCAAACTTGTGTAATGATAGTAATAGAAAAATTATAAATTCATTCAAAGTGCTTAAGATATCAGAATAATAATTGGATAAATTCCTTTTAATTTTGTTAACTATATAACATTTTGCTAATGAAAATGGAACAAAATAATTATTTGCTTATAAAAGTTTTCCGTGCAATACATATAAATAAGATTTTTAAAAATGTTTGAAAAATGTCCTAATTACTTAAAGTTGTTACATTTACCATGGAGGAAAGAACATAATCAATAAATCATTAAAAAAAAATATGTCAAGTGTAATAAAATTCTACTAATTTTCAAGGAAAATTATCTAGAGAAAAATAGATAAACTTATCCTTTTTAAGTCTGCTACAATTGGAAGTGTGAATTTTAATTGCCTTATTAATTATTGTTACAGAAACCATCTAATAATTTTTGCCTTTGGATAAGTGGTGAATATTGCATTATTATACATTCAACAGGATAATAAACATATATATGCATTATCTGGAATGTTTGCTCAGCATAATATCAGTTATTATCAGTTCAACTCACAAAGATGAAATAACTTGGATGAATCGTATAAAATTTAATGGAAGAAAACTTTTCTTTTTTTTATTACTGCTGTGTTATGTATATTACTTATGTAATGTGTTATTTGGGAATTTTGTTGTTTTTCTCAAACATATATGTTTTATTGTGTCATGAAAAATATATATAATGAGTTAAAGAAAAAAGAAAAAGCTGTGTAAAATATATACATCTGTTACATGTATTTTTATTTTTTTAGTTAGGGGAAAACATAAGGTTATATATATATATATATATATATATATATATATATATATATATATATATATATATATATATATATATATATATATATATATATATATATATATATATATATATATATATATATATATATATATATACATTTATCTAGAAAGAGTGAGAGAAATATTTACTTCTCTCATATTTTAAAACAGATTTTAGTATATTTTATTAAAGGGTGAATATGCAGACATTTGTCAAATATATATATATATATATATATATATTGAAATGACTGAGTTATTATCTTATATAAAAGAAAATTTGATATAAGCCTTTTTCATTTTGTAATTTTGTATAGAAATGAACTTGTCCACTTTGAATACAAATGCAAGTTTGATTTTTATTGCTTAAATATGTTGTGCTCTCTCTAAAAAAGTATAGTTGTCATTGTAAATAATTAATGATCATTTGATATCTATGTTTTGGTTTGTATATTGATACATTAATGTTTTTGCATTGTAAAATGGAATATGTATATCTCCATTGATATTGTTGGTATTGTTTTACCTTGATATAATATTGAAAATTGTTAGTGGCAGTTTTTAGTTGTTAGGATGTTCCAATAGAATGGCATCCAATAGATCGATATTAATATTGAGCATGGGCTGATGGAGAATCACCTATTTCTGATTCCATGAGAGGAAAGATTGGTAGAGGCTAAGTAGTAATTAATGCTTGTTAGCATAAATAACGCTAAAGAAAAGATATTCATGGTCTGAATTTTATTTTTTGTGATGAGGCAAAGCCCACACATATGTATACCCATAGAGAGGTAGCAGAATTAACTATATTATTATACAACTGTCATGTTGTTTTATAAAGCCTCCATTGTTAGTGTTAAATCTCTCATGATGATATACAGTTAGTTTTTCTACTGTGTATGGTGAAATATAGTAGTTCAAAACCATATGGCAAGGACAAAATAATGTTAGATTTGGGAACACTAATCTAGCTATAGTGTTGGCCTAATTATAATAGTGTTTATGATGGTATAGGATCATTATCAGTTATAGACAGATCAAACTAAGATTATTAATAATGGTAGAATTTTTAGATTTAAAAGCAAGATATGCACATTGGCAGTGTGGATTCATATTCATCAAATAATGATTTGACAATAGATTGGTATGATCAGAAGTATTCAGTAATTAAGTTGTGGACATAGGTAATGTTTTAATGAGATCTAGGTGTATTTAACTTTTGATGTTTATTCTTTTTTAATGCACCAAACCTATTCATTTCAAATTTGAATAAGTTATTAATTGTGCAGAATATGATGATTGCCCTTATCATATTCTGATAAAAGAAAGGGCTTTAGGAGAATGCAAGACATTATATTTTTTTAATTCTAAATTTAAACTTGGTGCATATCCTAAAGTTCTAAACATACTGTTAGTTGTAATTTAAGTGCTAGTGCAGCTTAAATAAGTTTCATTATTTCATTTCTTAAGATAGGCTAAAGCATAATAAATGATATTCTTAATATCATTGCATAAGTTAGTTGCATTGACTAAGCATATGGTCAATGGTATATCAGGTATTTTGACTATTCCCGAATCTATTTTGAGGTATTAGTTTTATTTCATGCCATGTCTGTGAATTAAGCATTTGTAAATATTGTAAATAAAGTTTGTTGTATTTAAAATTTTATTTAGTTGCGTGTAATCTTATTGCTAATTACCACATATATACACTATTATTGGTATTGCTATCGACCCATCAGAAGATTATAAATTGAAATCATCATTGATGAATATAGTACTATTAACTATCTTATCCTATATCACAATAATTTTGGTAAGTCTTGTAATTTATTGGTACATCTAATGCATTATCACACAATAATTAAAATATTAATAACTTAGAGTACAGATTGTTTTAATTAATAGATTAAAAGATAAATATAATATTGATTTAATTGATTTAGTTAAATCCACAGAGCTATCATTCACTGATCTTAATCACATGGTTTATAACTATTTGAGAAAAGGAATTTGGTAAGTTTTTTTAATTATTAAAAGTCATTCCCAGTCATACATTTTAAAGTTATATTAGTTATAAAGTTTCTTTAGAACTGCAAAATATTGTTCTTAATTTGAGTTTATATTGAGAGCTGTTATGTGCATTAAGTTTGGGTAGTTGTAAAATCCCTCTTACTGACCCAAATATAGTTTGTATAATGATTTTGAGTGTTTGAACCCTGAGAAGAATTAGTTGTTAAGTTTCAAAATAGAATTTGGATGTGTAATAAATTTTATATCTAGTTAATTATTATGGTTGGACTTGAAATAGATTACTTTCACTGTTTTGTAAAAGTCAACTAAACTTTAAGGTATAAATTATTATTATTATGGATTTGTTAATAGCTGAAACACAGGCTTGTTATATACCTGTGGCTATAAATGTTTAATATAGGGTATATGAGCACAGACTTTCACACCACCCATCTCTCTCCACTCTATCTAATAACACAGATACACCTAAACACATATATGCTGAAAAGATAAATAATCACCAATATATGTATTTCATGCTAAACCAGCAATCATAAGTTGGTCCAGACTATCATCTTTACACACATATATAGTATAAGTGCTCAGATATATATTAAGATAGACTATTCTCATAGTTTAATGGACAGGCTTCAATCTACTCCACACTCCAACTCTTCAACCGTCCATCCAATTGAAAATCTGATGATGGAATGCTCAAAGGCCACCCTGAGGCTGAGATTATTATCACACCCATGTTGACCTAAGGTCAATCTGAACCCCACATGTACAGGACATAATCCATTTAATACATATGCAAGGATGGGCAGACATCTCTATAATGTAATAACTGAAACACAGGCTTGTTATATACCTGTGGCTATATATATATATTCTAACCTCCCCCCACGCATCGTCACCCCAAAATATATGATTTATAACGAATATTCCGGGTTCTAGCTCAGTTAACAAATAAATAAATGAAATATTCAGCATTGATTAAAATGATTACTAGCTCTAATTTCTAAAATACAAATACGGTTCAATTTTTAAAATGAATTAATAAAATATTTACTATTTTCATGAGACATGGGGTGACAATACGGGGAACGAGATAGACTACATTGAGATATTATCCACACAATACTACCTCAATGGCATAAGAACACTATTCCCCCTTTTTACTATACCAAATAACTAACTCATAGTATTCTTACGACTTTCTAAGCTCTATTCACTACGATTAAAATAATAATCATATCTTAATCTTCTTTATAACAAGAATCTAGCTTAATTAAATAAAGTGAAGTAAAATAAAATCTCAGGTTCATAAATTGTATTCTAACTGATTTAAAATTACGGTAGTAAAATATGAAAAGGGAATTTTTATGTCATAATCTACTACACAGCAACTAATAATAATAAGAATAATAATAACAATAATAAATATGATATAATCTTATTTCTTCCTAAATGAAATAAATAAATACGTACGTGGTAGTATTTTTAATAATCTGACAACAGAATACGTGTGGCAACATTAGCATATAATTTAATGTAATATTGTGGCAACCGATTTATGACCAATGAATAATATAAACTTATGATCTTTTAATTTTAACATACCAATAAATTCTCAAAATTATTATAACACTTTTATGTTTACCTTTTTGTGCAAAAACTATATGTCTGTTTCAAGTATAAATGTATCGTTATTTCATGCATCCATGTGGAGAAACAACAACGCGGACACAAAACTTTTAAAATAAATTTAAAACAAAGTTTATTAACAACATAAATAAATTAACAATATTTTACATTATATACATTGGATATCCCTTACTCTCCTATCTCATCTTAGTTTATTAGTTTATATAATGAAATCCAAATACTATTTATTTTTCCTAGTTAAATCTTATCTTTTTAACACTTAAGAAAATACAGTATTATTACTTGATTTATTATCATGGTTAGCTTGTTATAAAATGCATTTTTATATGCTTATCACAAACACTTTACTAATATTATTAAAATTATATTTTTAATTACAAAATTTACATTCGTAGTAAAATTCTACAAAATAACAAATTTTAGTTTTATATTGGTTGTATGGAATCTTACAAAGTCAATACATTGTTCTACATTCGGTATTAGGTTTTTTATTGTTCATTATCCGATGTTTATTAATCCTAATATTCTCATTCAAGCCTTACTTCCGATGATATAATTACAACTATTAGTATACCATGCACAAGTATATGTTTATTATACATTATTGAACTATTTTTTTAATAAATATGCAATACTTATTTTCTAATAATATTATAAATAATTCATTCAAATTTTGTTATCACTTTTAAAATACTTAGTTTAGATTTCTTTTCAAAATCTTATATTCATTTCTGAATTAGTTTTACAATGTATTATATGATTCTTTCTCTCTTTATGATATTTTGGACTTTCAATTTTAAAGTTACACAATTCTATACATTCCAGCAAATAAACTATTCTTACATAAACGATAACTTATCTTCAGTTCTATTTTATTCATTATTTCTCTGAAAATATCTTTCTGACCGATGCAGATTCACAAAATAAGGATAGTGAAGATAGATGCATAGGATCAAAATACAACTAGAATATTACTCGTCATATATCTTGACAATCATGGCACAGTGAATTAAAAGACACTATAGAGGAGTGACTTGTAACTGTCTACCAACCTCTATCATAGGAACGATGCTAAAGTTATTTCTTCAGCTTTATTATAACATCAAAAGTTTAAAGATATGCAAAAACACTGTCCAAACTATATGTGTTCAGTCATAGGGCCTAGTTAACTATACTGAAATCACACAAAACTAAATATGATCCAAATCCTTTATTTTTCCTATTTCTTAAAAAAAAACATCATCTTGGTTTCCTTTCCACTAGTACTTCCAAGTCACTATCCGATCTTATTTCTCAAGATTTTTTTCTATACTGTACATCGACAAATACATATCTGCATTACTAACAATAATAAAATTCATTTATTTTAAAACTATTCCACTGTTCTATAAGACAGCTTGCTTACTACTTTCCTCCGTATATTTAATCATATACAAACTATTTAAATATCTGAATACTTTATCACATGAAAGTTCAAAAGAATCACACAATTGTTCTGTTAAATTATATTATTAATATACTTTAAATAAATTATTGCATGCATATTCCGAATTACTCCTATCTCATAATATGTTAAAAATGTTGTATAAAATGTGTATATATAATTTAAACTTTCACACTTCATTCTTAGGTCAATAGATGATCTAAAAAAATACATTATGCATTATAAACAACTATTAAAATTACCAAAATGACCTTTATCTTCTCGATCCCGTTCCGTAGGCTTCACCATCCATTTTATCCTTGTAGATATAAGATTCACATCAATACACTTTATTTTTAAACAATATTTTTATAATTTTATCAAGCTATTATATTTAAATTTTAATATTACTAAATTTATGTTTATATGTTTTCCCTAATCTCACATAACATTTTATATTCTAAAATAAATTAGTAAAAAATATTTAAACTATATTTACTGTACTTCTTTATCAAATTTCCTTGAAAACCGTTGATATTAAAGCTAAAAAAAATGTTTATTATGTCTTCTTCAGTCACTTAATGTTCTTCTCCCTTCTTGTTAAATTCTAAGGCAAAACAATTATTGCTCTGTTTAATAAATATTCATAGATGACAATCCTTGGTTTTTTATAATTTTTAATACAATTATTAATTATGACATTAGTTAATCCCGTAAAGAAAATGTCTACATATTCTCTTCTAATATTTTCTGCTAATATTTTCCCACGCGACTTTTATGATGCATCTTCCAGGTACTTTTATTTAAATATTCAGTAAATTTTTCTGTCTCCATGGATCCATTTTCATTAAGTAATTTAAATTTCCAATTTCCTAATCTCTATCTTTATTAAGCGTTTTTTATAATGAACACTTTATAATATTTTAATTCTTCTTAGATAAAGTTTTTTATTTCCTTTTTTAAAAAAAAATAATGACACTTTCCTATCATTATTCGGTAATTTTTCCTTTCTTTTAAAGTTCTGGTAACTATATACTTTGTAATGTTTCCTTTAAAAAGGATAAACATTCTTTCTCTGTTATAACTTTTACATATTTTTTTCTTTATGATATGCATATCTTAATTTTTCCATAGAGAAGAATAAAATAACTTCAGAGTAGCCTTATAAATTTGTGCATCATAATTTTTCCTGATGGCAAATAACTTCTCTTTTAAGTTTTCCGTATAGCATCCAAATTATATTCTTCTGAGTTACAATAATAAGTTTCTGGTTGAGCATAATTAAAGCTGTATCGAGGCACTTTACAAATATTTTTCCTTAAGCAATATTTTTAGGTATTTTTTCCTTTAGTACTTCCATTTTTACTGCAAGGTTTTGGCTAAACTTGAATAAAATCACTGGCAAGAAAACTTTCAAAATTATCCCTTCATGTAAAGGCAGTCAAAATATTATATGTTAAAAAAAAAAACTTTTAAAATAAATACAAAATTTTAAAATTATATCACTTTTCTAGCTTACGGTCTTATACAGCTAAAAAAAGATATTACTCCCTCCTTCACTTACACATTACTTTCTCCTGCTTCGTCTAATTCCTATTTTCCATCTGCTAAAATACCTCCGTTGATTGGTTAATTACTTTTTAGCGTGAACAAATTTACACATTTTAGTTTTATAATAGATTAAACCTTTTTAAAATAAAGAATTTCTGACGTCATGTCTTAAATATTATTTAGAATAGTATTTTTAAACTCAATTACAGTTTTATCAAAATTATTTAAACTTTAAAACAATTATTAAAACAATATTTAACACCTATTTTAATATTAATAATTAATTTATCTTGTTTTTATTTAAATAAAATATTTAATTTTTTTTTTTTTTTATTAACTGTATTCAACTTTTAAACACTACTTAAATATTACATCATTTAAACATTCAAAACAACTATTTAATATTTCAACATTCATTTCAGCGATAGACAGCAATTACGTTTAGTTCCATAATTCACAAACTTTATTATTTTATTCTAACAAGCGTGTGTGTGAAGGTATATAATATACAGTCACATGATTACTAACTTTATCAGATGATTTTTTAATTTACGTCTCGGTCTAAATTACCAAAACTGATATATTTTATAAAAAATTTGGAAAATAATTTTAAAATGTAGAACCAAATATAATTCTCACCATCATAAAGTTTATCTCAAAATATACTCTATTAATTTTGACTATTAAATATGATTATAACACTACATATAGCATTTATTTAATTTATTAGTTTTAAAATATCATACTCGAATTAATAATATATTTTTAACTATTTATAGCTGAATTATTTTATATGGCCAGCTTTTACAACCATAAGCAAGGATATAATTAAGCTTTATTTAACTGTTTCCTTAAAATAATTCATTACACTTTTATATACCAGGTATTTTCAGCCTTAAATTGTACTATAAGATCTAATCGATCATACAATTATCAATATATTACACAAACATATTTTAAAATTTAAATTTTTTTTTAGCAATTGACCATTCTACCTTATTATGACCTATAGATAAGGGCACAATATATATATATATATATATATATATATATATATATATATATATATATATATATATATATATATATATATATATATATATATATATATATATATATATATATAATATAGGGTATATGAGCACAGACTTTCACACCACCCACCTCTCTCCACTCTATCTAATAACACTGATACACTTAAACACATATATGCTGAAAAGATAAATAATCACCAATATATGTATTTCATGCTAAACCAGCAATCATAAGTTGGTCTAGACTATCATCTTTACACACATATATAGTATAAGTGCTCAGATATATATTACGGTAGACTATCATCATAGTTTAATGGACAGGCTTCAATCCACTCCACACTCCAACTATTCAACCATCCATCCAATTGAAAATCTGATGATGGAATGCTCAGTGGTCACCCTGAGGCCAAGATTATTGTCACACCCATGTTGACCTAAGGTCAATCTGAACCCCACATGTACAGGACATAATCCATTTAATACATATGCAAGGATGGGCAGACATCTCTATTATGTAATAACTGAAACACAGGCTTGTTATATACCTGTGGCTATATATATGTAATATAGGGTATATGAGCACAGACTTTCAGACCACCCACCTCTCTCCACTCTATCTAATAACACTGATACACCTCAACACATATATGCTGAAAAGATAAATAATCACCAATATACGTATTTCATGCTAAACCAGCAATCATCAGTTGGTCCAGACTATCATCTTTACACACATATATAGTATAAGTGCTCAGATATATATTAAGATAGACTATCCTCATAGTTTAATGGACAGGCTTCAATCCACTCCACACTCCAACTCTTCAACCGTCCATCCAATTGAAAATCTTATGATGGAATGCTCAAAGGCCAACCTGAGGCCGAGATTATTGTCACACCCATGTTGACCTAAGGTCAATCTGAACCCCACATGTACAGGACATAATCCATTTAATACATATTTGCTGTAAAAAGTATAGTTTGTTTTAACTTCATGATAATATTCTGGTTGTGTCAAGCTTGAAGTCCCTATTTTTATTTAGCTTATCTTTTTACCATTTAATACCATATTAGTTTATAGTTTAAAATTTCAGTCTCCATCATTAACATTGTTCTTCAATTTCATCTTGATTGTTCTTTTAGTTATTCATTCTCATTTGACAGTAATTCATTATCATATTTGATTAATCATACATTAACTTTTATTATTTATTATCTTAACTATTCATTAACTCTTAGTCTATCATCATCTTAATCAGTCATTATTCCCATACATCTTCAGTCTTTTATCTTCATTCTTAGACTCATTTCATTCCACTATTTAATTATCACCTTTCTATCATCCATTGATTCATCTACATCATAATTTACTTATTATTTCATTTATAAGTTAAGTTTCATAATCATTCCAGACATATAATTAGTAGTTATTTATTAGTTTGAAGAATATCAAATTTAACTCATCACCTTTTGTTTGTGTGGATTTTAAGGCTGGTTTGACTAGAAGTTATTATCTTTATTCATCACTTTGTGATCCTCTTTAGATTTATAGTTTCATGCTAGTTTTTTTTTCAATACAGAAATAATTTTGTTAGTTTTACATTTTTGTTTCTTCATGCTTATATTCTCGATAATGAGAGTATGTTATGTTGCATATGAAACTTTACGCGCTAAAATGTACAGCATGATTCGTTGATGACCAGTTAGATCAGGGAGAAGGTTACAATATATATATATATATATATATATATATATATATATATATATATATATATATATATATATATATATATATATATTGTAACCTTTGCTGGAAGCTTTCATATCATGTATCCAAAAGCTAAACTAATAAATAAATTAATCAAGATTATACGTAATTCCCAACTCAACCTGATTGATCAAAAAAATAAACTCTATATCACAATCAATGGATTCACTGCTATAGAAATAATTATCATATGTAAATAATTACAAAATAACACTTTAAAACTAAACATTACCCACAATTACACTTACACCCCATACAATCTTAATATTAAAAGAACTTTTAAATAAGTTCATTGATTCAGAATTATAATTTTTTAATAATAAAGATTATTTAATTGTTCTTTTTACTTCATTTCTCTCAAAGAAGACAACTTTAGGCTCATGAAAATTAATTGGGTGGCCTGTATTTTTTTTCATGGATATATAAATCTGAACTAAGATATTTATCTCTTATTCTATTTTTATGTACTTTTATTCTTTCATTTAAATTCAAACTACTCTGATCTATATATATATAAATGTATGAACATTTACTACTCTGATCTATATATATATAAATGTATGAACATTTAAAAAAAGTCAATTGATTTAACGAATGATTGGGTAATTGATAAAGAATAGAAAGTAATATAAAGGGAGATATATAATAAATTGATAGAAATAATGACTTATAGAAAATGTCGGTAGATGTCACTATGTATGTACGTAATATACCTGTTGGGATTAGGAAGAGGTATTGAAAAGGGTAAAAATTTATTATTATCAAAAAAGACTTTTATATATATATAATTATTATGTGATTTATAAGTTGTTATAATATAATAAAGATTTATATTATATTTTATTGATTATATATATATATATGTGTGTGTGTGAACCAACTTTCTGGTTATAAAAAAAATGTAGTCTTGTCCAACACTACAATATATAATACTAGGCCAAGTCGAGTCAGATTTTGTATTTTTTCTTCATGCTGAGATAGATTAGATTTTGTCATTATTATTCATGGAATTGTGAATGATTACCATTTATTTTCAATAAAATATCTTTAAAACATTTTACACAAGAATGTAAATAATGAACTACTTTTCAAAATATATAATTTTCCCTCAATATTTAATATTTTCTAAACTTTTGTATTTATGTAAATTATTTATAATATAAAAACAAAAAATTCGTAAAATAAAATAATAATAAATAATAATATCATTGATGAAATCATATAAAAAGGGAAAAGAGAAAACAAGAGTTTATTTTAAATATTATTTTGTGAAAGGAATCTTATAAAATAAAGTCTACAAATTAATAACAGTGTAAAATAAATTACATATGCAAAAAAAAAAAAAAAAATTGGATACTAATTTATTCTGAATTTATTTGAATAAACTACTGTATGAGAAGCGACAAAATTGACTTTATTTAACTTATGAAGCAAGTAATTTTTGCGCTAAAAGTGTTTCTTTGAGTAGAATTTAAATGCTCTGGATGGTTATTTTAGTTGAAAATGCTGTCTAAAAATTTTAATTTTTTTCTTAAAACAAATACCGAAATAATTTATGCTGAATAGTTTTAAAATTTTTAAGTTAAGGACGATAACGTTATAAACTTTTAACAGTAAATAAATCCCTTGTTAATCAGAAATAGTATTAAATAAACATGTAAATTTATAGTTCAAAAAGGAATCTTTATTGATTTATGAAAATAAGTCTCAAACATTTGAAATGTCAAAGTTATTTTTTAAAAAGTAGAAAAACAAAGTTTGGATCAATTTTTCATTTAAATGCATATATAGTTAACTATACATGTAAGCAAATAAATGGGTAAAACGTAGACTTATATCAGGCACACTTGTTTACTAAAGCTCAATTAAAAACATTCAAAAATATGAAAGCAAAAATAAAGCAGATTATTCCGTTTGAAATAATAAAGAATTCAAATATGTTGCAGGCAATTGCATATATAAATTTACTTTTAAATTGTATGTATACATATATTTAAAATCTTACACATTTATATATGTGCCTTTATACACGTAAATACTGTTTTTAAAAATAATAGTCAAGCACCAAAACGTTAAACAAACATGAAATAAGATTTTAGATATTATTTAATAATCAATGAAAAATGCCAGCAGATTATTAAATACAAAAAAGTACAATAAAATATAATATCATTGATTAGTTGTGTTGAGTCTTGAATCCCTACTAGTCATAAATTTCGGATTCAGATAGAATATTATTTTATATAAAGTCGATTTTGCCACCTTAATTTAGTGTAAAAAATTATAAAACAAAGTACAATTTCTAAGATATTATGTTTAGGAAACTAATTTTTAATATCAAATTATTAATTTGAAAATCATAACAAGTATTGTATACATATTTATTTGTGTTATCAGTGCGTAAAATATGGTATCTGCTATGCCAGGCAATATAACTAGATTTGATAATTTTCTTATGAGAATAAAGATAGTAAAAGTAAGAAGAAAGTTGATGAGTGACAAGTTTGAAGAAATGGGAGCGATTGAAATACTATTTTAATTTTTTTTTTTTTCTTTTTATGATGAACTTGTATTTTAGAAGAAAAACTTATAGCATAATGTTTGTATATGGTTAATTTTTTACTTTAAATAATCATTATCAATATGGAGGGAATAAATAAGTAGATAAAGGAATTAATAGTTAATGTGATTTGTTTATGTATGCAATTAATTATTTGACTTTTTGTTTTATTAATTATTGTTAGAAATTATTCAAACGGAAGTCAATCTGTGATAATGCTCTATTTCTTAAATATTATAATTTTTCACAACCCCCCCCCCCCAGTAAGAATTTTAAAAACTTAAGTGAATCATTTAAGTTTAGAGCATATATTCTATATACACAAACTCTTACAGACCATGCTTAAATCAGGGCTCGAGTCTATTGTATGACTGATGTTATAATCAAATATTCAATTGTACAATAATAATTAAAAATCAATAATAAATAATTAGCATAAATGTATATAAATGCATATAAATGCTTGTAAAATATGCACATAAAAGTAGTTACTTATTGATATTATAGAAAGAGGAGATATATCTGGGTTTTAATCTAATATTAAAGTGATAAATAATGATATTTAAAGTTTGATCTTATGTTTAACTAGGAATGCTTTAATATAACTGTAATGCAGTTCAGCTAAATCTAGTTTATAATTCATTACAGGCTATTATTTATAAGATATGTAAGAAATAGTTATAAATTGGAAATAAGAAGTTAATGCCTGAAATTATTAGATAAAATGAAGATAAATTTTTTTGCATTTTTTATTTTTTTATTTAGAATGTACAAAAGAGTCGTCGATCAATATTTAGCTTCATATAATAAATTGTAAATGGAAATTAGTCCAATAAGAGATAAATTACCACATCTGATAGTGTACAGTATAAAAAAGTTTTATTTGTTGTTTTTTTTTTTATAGAGTTTGTTAATAAAACCATATGAAAATTGAGTCTGAGATCAGAAAACAAATTAATGATTTCATAATTATTATATTAATATTTTCGTAGTGCAAGATAAAGACAGATCAAATGATGAATATCACAATATATAAACACACATAAATATGTAATATTTTATAATATAATAATGAGATTATTTTAGTTCAAAAATAAAACACTCATCCATGTTTTAGATCTTTTTATATTGTGCAATATAACCTATCAAGGATAATAAGTGTAAATCAAATCCATAAAAAAGGTATTGATTGTTTAACATATACATATGATTTTGTGATATAATAAATAAAATTTAATATCACAACACTATATTGTATAATCAATAATTTTTTTAAAATTTTATTTTAAATATCTCATTGTAATTAACGAAAATATAAATGTTCAAATGTTTATATATGTTACTGTATGATATTGTTATATAATGTTGTTAATATTATTATATATTAAGTTAATCAACAGTTTAAAATTATTGTTGAAATAGCTTGTAAATAGTGTTTTTAAAGTTAAACTAAGTATCGAGAGTTGCATTTCTTTTGTTTGGGATCATCATCACTACACCATCAGCAGAGCATATGAATTGTAATATACACATTAGCCCAAAACATATGATTTGAGATTTAGAGGAGAAATTAATTCAGTACAAGATATTGTATAACAACTATCTAGGAAACATTTTTTTAAATGGAATCTTAAATTATTGCCAACTGCCTTGCCCACATAAGTTATTGACAGAAGATATTGCAAATTTAGTAAAGTATGTGTATTTATAGGAAATCAGATTATAAATTAGTTCATATTTAAAGTTATAAATTATGATTACAATATAGATAATAATAGCTATTTATTATTAAATAGCAGAAAACATAAATATAAAATAGTCTTATAATTTTAATTCTAGATTACTATTGTAAGCTTTTTCATCCTTAAGAAACAACATATAGAATTAAATAAAATCCCTCTTGACATCTTATTGATGGAATAAATAGCTAATTAAGAGTCAATGATAATCCTGAGATCTCCTTACTATTATATTATTATTATTATTATTATTATTATTATTATTATTATTATTATTATTATTATTATTATTATTATTATTATTATTATTATTATTATTATTATTATTATTATTATTATTATTATTATTATTATTATTATTATTATTATTATTATTATTATTATTATTATTATCATTATTATGGTTATTCTTAATTATAATTAAGAATAATTCTATAAAAGTAATAATAATAAAAGATCAATATACAATAAAATAATAATGTAACTTAATAATTACTTTAACATAAATTTAATAATTATAGATGTTTTATTATATTTATTTAAGTATTTTTGTTAGTCATTGGAATATTTAGATACTTAATAAGGAGGAGGGTCTTAGTATTTTTATGCCATTGAACAAAAACTTGTTTAATGTTAAAGATAATGTAATCTTGTTAATAGGACAAGTGGTTCTCACAATTGCTAATATTAATTAAAGATAGTTTAGGCATAATGAAGTGTATCTAATTATATCTAGATAAAGTAATAGTATAGCCAAATTTAAGAACTTGTCATGTTTTCTAAGGGTCATAATCCTATTGTCAGGGTACACCATACACACTTTTGCCACCCATATGTGTGGATTGATTAGTGAATTAATCATTGATTATAATGATTTATTTAAATAGGAAAATGCCTAATACATTACTTAAATTATTAAACATAATTGGTTGACTTGAGAATTTGATCCTTGATAGAATATTAATTAAAGGATAGTGTAAGATGGCTATGTGATCATGGGGTAAATTTTTAAAAAATGATATAGTTTATGCATTGACAAGTGATGACGGGGATGATGATAATGAAAAAAATATGCAACATGGTTAAATAATTTTTTCATTATTGAAAATAAATATTAGCAAACATTGTTTACGTAATTTAATAATAAATATGATAAGAGTGGAATATAATTGTTTTAACAGGGTTTTTATGGGGAGATATTGAGAATTGAAAATAGCTAATATAGATTTTTTTATGAAATTCAACTTCTTTGTGTTTCAAAAAATTAATAAGGGACTTTAATTGAAAAAAAGAATTTGAAAATACTAAAATTTATAATCAAGAGAAACAAGAAAATGTTTGTTCTGATCAAGAGCAAAATTAAAGAGATGATGGAAGTAGAAGTAAAAATCGAAGAAGAAAAGATGATTCATATAGAAGATAAGTGAGTAAGAAAAAGTATTCAATGAAAAGTAATAGAAGAAAAGAAAGGTGGTGATATTGAAGACAAAAATGTTGATGATTTATTTGCATTTCTAATAAAAATTGATAAAAAGTTATAACAAAAATAATAAAAGATTAGAGAAGTTAGAAGAAACTAATAAATCTATGAGTGAAAATAATAAATCTTTGAATGAAAACTTAGAAGAAAATAGTAAATCTTTAAGAGCAGATAGTAAATCTTTGAATGAAAAGATAGAAGAAAATAATAAAAGCTTAGAAAAAAATATGACTAAGGGTATGGTTAAAAATTGTCAAGCCATTAAATTAATCAAATGAGATTTAGAGAAAAAAATTGAAGTATTAAATGAAAAGTTATAGATGTATTAAAAGAGGAAATAGATGAAAAATTAGGGGCACATATGCATAAAAGTGGTGAAGTTTTTAAAGCTCATGTTGAAGATGTTATAAAAAATGTCAATTTATTAAGGATGGAATTAACCAGAAAAGAGAACAGTTAGATGAAGCTTTATTTAGTAATATTAGAGGTATTAAGATTCAAATGCAGTTAATCAAAAGTAATGTTGAACTTATAAAAATTAAAATAAAAGAAGAAATTGACAAATGTAATCTAGAATTCAAAAAAGAATTGGAATGCAAGAAAAATTACAAATGGTAAGATTTAATAAATCTGTAGTACAAAAATACCGATCTATAGTTGGAGAAAAGTTTAAGAAATTAGAGAACAAATTAATAGATGAAATAGAAAAAAGAAAAAGATAAGTGAAGAGAATAATAGTCAAAAACATGTGAACAATATAAACTTTGGTCAAGTGAAAAAAAAAAGAATTATATAGGTAGTTTCTTTAATAAAGTAAAGTTGAATAGTCTAATACCAGACTTTTATTCTAAAATTAAAATGATTCAGGTGAGTAATCATGACAGATTATAAAATTGAAAAGATTTAGGAAGAAAACATTATAATAAAATTTTATAAATAGATTTGGTAATGAAAATTAGTATAGAATAGTATGTAGGAAAATGTCATTAATAACCATAGATGGAATTTAAGTATGTGTCAGGAAGTAGAACATGTGAAAGATTGGTGATCAGTTGAAGAAAAATGAAGTATGGATAATTCCATGGACATTGGTGCTGTTTCTATGCTAAAGCACATAAATTATGTAAGAAATAAATAGAAAACATTAGGCATTTGTTAATTGAATGTAAATGCTTGAAAACAGAAAGGGTACATATAATGAAGTTATGGGAAAATAAATATGGAAAAAATGATTATACAAAAAGTAGATTAATGGTTTTTATGCTGGGTTTGGAAAAATATAAGGGGGATTTAGATATAAATGCTGTAGAGTTGACAAATATTATGTTGTAGAAATGGGATGGAGCAGAATATGGGGAAATTTAGACTGTGGCATGTAAAATTAATTAGCTAACAAGTTTTTCTTGGTATAATTGCTGAGAGATTATTGACTTCATTTAAAAAGAAGCTACAGTACATCACATCACATCATCATCATCACATAAATATGCTGTATACAAGGTCACTCATAAATCTTATGTCCTGTAAATTGTTCAAACACTAAGATGTTGAAGTGCACCCTTACCCCAACATCTCTAGCATGCTGAACATTATTAGCAGTGAGTATATGTCACTCTCTATAGACATTACTTTTGACTATTGGACAGTGTATAATATGAAGGTTTCTGTAGTTGTAATGATGAAAAGTATATTAGAACAGATTTTTTTGCTTCAATGTATTGTAATTGATGTGAGTTAGTAACAATTGTAACAAATTCTAAAATGCCCCTACTTTCATTGTCAGGGGTCAGAATTCACTAAATGATGAGTGTAAATCATGATTCAGCAAAGTTCACAATCAAGTTGCCACTTTCTTATACTTTTTTGAGATCAAAACAGTTCAATGGCAGAAAATGTTTGGTGTTGTAGTTTTGAGATTTACCTGCTACAGAAGCAGATGCTGTGGCCTTCCTTCAACCCCAAAAAATATTTTACCTACCCAGAAGAAAAACTGTCTTTGTGGTGGTTTAATAAAATGAAGGTGTTGTCAAACATCTGAAATAAAATGTCAATCGTGTCAATGGTGACAAAGGTGTTCCATTTGCTCATGGGATGGGCTTTGAGGACTGCCTGTGAATCTCTTTTTCACAAACGGTACAGCTAATTTATTCTTGAAGCCAGGATCAGCTTAGAGTGAAGTGTATTAGAGCTGAGTTGGAAAGGTGTCAAAACACAGTAAGGAATATGATCACAGGTCTTAGAGAGGTCTGTTGAGAAAGCCTTGTTTCTCGATAAACAAAAAAAAAGTTTCTTTAAAAACAATAAAAAAGACATGGTTATATAAAAAAAAAGTTTCTTAAAAAAAAATAAAAGACCGGACAAAAAGAAATGTTTGTTTGTTTGTTTGTTTTTTTTAAAAAAAAAAACAACAAAAAAAAAAAAAAACAACAATATTTTAAAAAGCCAAGAAAAAAAAAAACATTTTTTTAATTTTAAGAAATATACATCAAACCAGTTACAAAAAAAATAAATAATAATAACAACAACAACAAAAAAATAAAAATCAAACAAATCCAAAAATTAATAACATATATCAACAAAATTAAAAAAAACAGCCCTGTAACATTATATCTATTTGTTTTTCACTAGCATCAGTGTCATAGAGCAGTATGGGAAATTAGACGATGTATTACCCATAAGGTTTATGAGAAAAAAAACCATGAAAATGGAACTGTATCGATAATTCTTTAGAATTTCTAAATAATTTAGAAGAGTTGCTTTCTGTGTATCCCATGTCTGAAAAAAAAAGGTCATTACTAGTAATTTTATATTTATTGGTGTAAAAGATTTGTGGCAATCACTAGTTGAAAAACCTGGTGTATAATGAGGTTTCAAATATGTAATATTGGTTAGTTTTAGAGGATCTGACAAACAAGACGATATCAGATATCAGGTCATACATGAAAAATATAATAGTAATAAAGGTGATTATGTGAAGTTATTTTGTAACCAGGCAGTCAGATTAAAAACATTTACTGCTTTCTCTTTCTAAGGAACTCAAATGTTAAGAATGATTAGACTTAATATACCATGTTTAATTGAAAAAATCTTGATTGTAGCTAATAGATATATAATTAAAGAGGTTACCAAAATTTTACATAAGTTAGAAGTCAGTGAAATTAATGCTAATAAGATAGCTAGAGATGTTCCAAGATAATATGAATTACTCTGTTCATGATATGAAAGTTAGAACTAAGATGCTTTGTAAAGTCATAAATAAAAAACAATATAATAATAATAATAATAATAATAATAATAATAATAATAATAATAATAATAATAATAATAATAATAATAATAATAATAATAATAATAATAATAATAATTATTATTATTATTATTATTATTATTATTATTATTATTATTATTATTATTATTACGTATACAATTATAGTTGAATATAATATCCATTAATTGGCATATATTAAAAATATGTTTTCCGTTAACACACACTAAAATATGAAATTATAAACTACTGAAGTAACATCTATTTTTAATATATGTGCATAGATTTTATAATAAATTAAACAAACTTCTACTATGATAGTGCTGACATTTTTCAAAATATTTATTTTGGTTCGTTAAATAAATACATGGACTTAAATAAAATAATATAATTAATATATCTTTATATACCTTGCTTGTCACTACTCTAATAATAATCTCTATGTGAGTGTTTTATGTGTGTTCTAAACATAAAATAATATTCACAAAATATAAGTACTCATTCTATTTTATGTTGTTTTCTTCTGTATGTTCTATTCTTTAAAAATATGTATTACCATGTATAATAAAAAGATTCAAAAATTATTCAAAAATCTCGTGAATAATTTATTATCTCATCTATTTTTTTTTAAATAGTTTAACAAAATACGGAAATATTTTATGATTCTTTATCCTTATAGTTTGAATTTACTTTCAATCTCATTTGCATTTGATCTCAACATAAACCAAAACAAGAAAAACCTATCTTATCCTCTTTCAAAAATAACGATTGTTCAATTCTCATAATTATTTACTATTTTACTCTTATACAAATACTATATCATGTGGTTGTTCGAAGGTATTCATTTATTAATAACATTCTCACAGCGTCTGCGCAATTAGCTTAACAGGCTGTCATTCTATTGTAATTATAATCGCACGCAAGACGTTATAAAATAAATGCTTATTTTACTTCATAAATGCTACTGTAGAATGCAATAACTTTTGAAATTAAGATAGCGATACGATGCGTAGACATGAAGAACTAACTAGTGTATCGACTCAATAGTATGACAATATATGAGAATCTACATGGCAACAGTGCATATGAAGTGGCATGTCTTCTCTATCTAATGACCTCTAATATAAAATAATATCCAGGCTATTTATTCAGCTTCTTCAAACATTAAAACACTCAAGACTAAGAAAGACACCGCCCATAGAAAATATACAAGTCACAGAGCTATGTTATCTGTACCTGCATAAACTACTAAGATAATAATATAAATTACTTTCTATTCCCCATAAATACTACATACAATCATCCCATTGTTTTCTTTTCACAATCCCAAAGTCACTATCACTTAAAAATTTCATAATAGATTTATCAATCTACACCGCAAAATTATCAAACATTATTCTAAAACAATAAATAAGATTCATTTCGCTATTCTAAAACTACTATAATAAGAAAAGGTTCATTCACTTTCAAAATTCAGCAATAAAAATACAAATGATTTTGCATTAAGAGTATTAAGTCAATATTTAAAACATTTTTAAAAATAGGGTTCCTCCACTAAATAATAATGTAAATTGTATGTGTCATTAAATCATATTACATTGGTAATATAAAAGAAAAGTATGCACATCTTTTTTTAAAAAAAAAAATCTAATTCATATTTCTAGAATAATAATAATAAGTTATACGTGTATTTAATGCACATAAATGTACTCCTACGTTCATATGAAAAGACAATACTATAAAACATTCCAAGCAATATATATATATATATATATATATATATATATATATATATATATTATACTTAATGTTTTCACGGTTATATGATGTAGATAAATTAAAACTTTTGGGGATATACCGTGTATTATTTTCCATTGAGCACCGATATTTCGACGGAATAGCAACCGCCATTTTCAAGGTAAACTTTTGAAAGAAAAACCGTTAGATCTTAACAAATAACGTGACTGTGTGAGAGATGAGAAATAAGATTCCAGTTCAGCATTCAAAATATGAGGCTTATCAAAATGTTTATTTTCCTCAGTATTTTTACCTGTTAATTTTAAGTTAATATTGGATAAAAAGCACAACGTATTCCAGCTATGTGGAAACCTCTCTTTTTATCCAATATTAACTTAAAATTAACAGGTAAAAATACTGAGGAAAATAAACATTTTGATAAGCCTCATATTGTGAATGCTGAATTGGAATCCCATTTCTCATCTCGCACACAGTCACGTTATTTGTTAAGATCTAGCAGTTTTTTTTTCAAAAGTTTACCTTAAAAATGGTGGTTGCTATTCCATCGAAATATCGGTGCTCAATGGAAAATAATACAGGTATATCCCAAAAAGTTTTAATATATATATATATATAAACTTAAGGCATGCTAAAGCTCTAAACAAGCTTTTTTTATTTTTATTAATGATAAATGCTACTACATAGAGCAAGTGCATTCAAATAATCTTCTATCTTAGATTGCCACTCTCAGATCCCGATTTCAACCTATTGGCTCTCATCAGTGAAAGACGGATTTGAGACACTAGATCTAAACACAAACTCGCTAAGCATTTATCTAAACAGGTTATATTCTGCAAGAAGATCGTAAACCTTTTAGACATCTGCATGTCTTTAAAGTCAGTTCTCCAACTGAAAAAATTAGATGGGTCTGAACTTAATTCAGCATACACCATATATTAATAGGCTTATACCATTTATATCATTAGCTAGAAAGACCATCAAAAGTAATATATAGTAATAGACAAAAAGCAAGCTGTCACATGACTTATATATAGTTTGCATTTATGTCAACATGATAGCGTTCTACCAAAAACAACATCAAGCATATGTTTACATAAACGTCAAAGCATAAATTCACTATCTACTAACTTTAATTCCACTTTCAGATCAAATGATTTGAATACCTATTTGCTATCTCAGTAGTAGCATTTATCATAATAAAAGTAAAAAAACGCTTGACTAGAGCTTTTGCATACTGTTAAGACTATCATATTGACAAATGCAAGCTATATACAAGTCATGTGACATCTGATTTTAATTATTACTATTATTATTTTGCATATATGTACTTTTGAGGTCATTTCTAGCTAATGCATATATGGAGTGAATTAAGTTCAGGCCCTTCTACTATTTGGTGATAGCTGACTTTAAAGACATGCAGATGTCTAAAGGTTTTGATCTTCTGTTTGAGAATTACTTTTTAGATAAATGCTTAGCTTGAGTTGGTTTTTTTGAATCTAATGTCCCACTACTCACTGAAGAGACCCATAGGTCGAAACCAGTCTGGGGATGGGGTCAATCTAAAATAAAGATGATTTGAATGCCTTCTCTTGTAGTAGCATTTATCATAATAAAAATAAAAAAAGCTTGTTTAGAGCTTTAGCTTGCTCTTAAGTTTACATATTGGCAAATGCAAGCTATATATAAGTCATGTGACATCTGACTTTTTATATATATATATATATATCTATATATATGATATATATATATATATCATGTAAAAATTAAAATACTTTTCAAAGTTTACCCATAGTAACAAAATGCTGGTTGGTCACTCTTAGACGTTTTCTGATCCATATTTCAAAAGAGAAACACATTAGATAATAAAAGCATTTACTCAGCAAGAACTAACATACTTAGAAAAATATTTATAAAAAACTTTATAAAGAATTAAATATTATTTACAATAATACTTATGTTAGATTAATCGATTTTTATATGTAATTTTCTGCATAATAATAATATGAAAAAAATAACAACTTAATAGTATTATTAGTATGCAAAAAGATAAGACTATATTTATGAAAACTCCAATCCACCATAAAGTAAATTTTTAAAAAAATGTTCTTTTCTTTCTTCTAATATTTCTTCATTGGACGTCTTTCACAGACACTTTTTTTCCTCCCAAAACGTTTGTTAAAACAACTACTATCTAACATTTTAGAACAAAAAACTTTTCTTCTCCCTGGCACAGTTACTAAGACAACACTACTGTTTAACACTTGATAACAAAACACAGAGCTCTGTTTTTTTTTCAATGCAACGTAAATTCATAAATGACAACAACAAAAAAATGAAATGAAATCAAGTCGACTTTTAAATCTGAAATTATTTAGAGAAATAATCATTAATTCTTTAATGAAAGTACATAAAAATTATAGTCAAGTGTCTATAGCTTTCAAGACAATGATTATTTAAGTGTGATATTACTTTGGAAATTTATAAAATAATTCTCCAGAGTTTTCCTGATCACTATTATCCTACATGAGCTTTTAATGCATCAATTACAGCTATATGGATTCATGCATACTTGTACGAAATTATGCACTCATATTCCATTAAAATTAGCATTTAGTAATTTAAATAACGTTATTATAAAGTTATTGTATCGGATAATTTTAATTACCCAGGTATTTCTTTTCCAAAGAATAATTTTTCAAAATTGGTTTTTACATTATTAAATAAATGCGGTCTTTTTTAAACAATGATGACTTGTCATGTAAAATATATTTGCAGTACTATTGGTTTTTATATATCTTTATCATTTAAAGGAAAAGTTCATAATAAACTTTTTTTAAAAATATTTCGTTAAAATATTTACTCCAACTCTTTTAAAAATATACCTTTTTTTTAAATATTAAAAGTAAAGTTTTACTGTATAGCTTTTGCTTTTCAGATATGGCTATCTGTTCCTACGATATAATGCATTTCACCTAAACTTTTGAAGAACATTTTTGTCCAATCTTCTTGACAATGTCCAAAATATTAGCATAAATAATAATATATCTTTTTACAATATCTTTAACATTGTATTTTTTATCTGGTATCTGTACCTCCATCCTTAGTTTCCTTGAATATATATCTATTTCTAGTATTAATTCCATAGTTACTGCAAAGCTGGTTCAAGTATTGATAGAAATACTTGATAGGGAATCTTGTTGCTTTAACAATGCATGATTTAGCTTAATAAATTTATAATCTTTTTAATACTCTCTTTTAAAATAATTATTCCAAGTAATAAACTAAGCAATATTTTAATATTGTAAAAAAAAAAATTATTAAGAAAGATAATTTGTTACTAAGTACCTATTTAAGTTATTAAAAGTACACAGAAACATGTGAACTCCTACCTTTATAGTAAATTAAATTAATGATTTGATGTGGTCTAATTTAGATATTAGTCAAGATTACACAATTAAATTAAAAAAGTAAAAATTATGACTCATTTTAAAATATTAAATATTACATTATTTAATTCTAAATTAATTTATACTTAGATTTAAACAAAATAAACATTTTAACATAAAATGTTAAAAATAATATTTTATTAATTTATCCAATATTTATTTTTAATGTATCTATTTTTTAAAAATCTAATTTTTTTAATTAATTACACATTTGTTTTAAAACAAGATAATTAAATATTCTGAAATTACTTTTACCTTGTGACAAACAAATATTTCAATTTTTAGCACAATTCTAAAGTAATTTTGAAACTATATTTATAAAAGTTGTAAGCACAAAGTATGAATATCTGTTTCACATGACTTTTTAAAAACCAAACTAGTATGTAAAAAATTTTAATTATTGTCTGATAACAGAAATAAATATTTAATTACAAAAAAATTAATTAAAGAATAATAATGTAATAATAGAATTTAGAATAATAATATTGATACTATCTAAGCTGTAACAAATTGAACACATTTGTCCATTACAAAATGTTACATTTTAAATATATAATTTACAACACAAATATTAAGTGTAAATTTTTGTTTTAAAATACACATGTTTATTTAATTTTAAGTCATTATTTTGAAATTAGCTTTTAAGCACATGTTTAAGACAACTTTTAATATATTATTTCACTATGGCCAGTTTTTCCAACCATACAAAAATTATAGTGTTTAGCTTTACTTTATTATATTAATATAGTTTCTTTTATGTATTTACTACTCACATTTTACTTTAACAAAGCATTTTAAAACATTACCAATATTACACAGTAGTTATATAATTCAAAATGTATCCTTAATTTTTTTTTTCTTAAATTGACTCAGGGAATTTATTTGGATCTAATCAAACGTGTTATATATATATATATAATATATATATATATATATATATATATATATATATATATATATATATATATATATATATATATATATATATATATATATATATATATATATTAAATCCAGCACTATTTATATGTATTCCACTGATTGATAAGTAATGTCATACAACAGAAGTATCTTTTTGCAAAAGTAAAATAAAAACAATTATATTTTCAAGTTTTTTTCTAATAATAGCCAATCTAATAAATAATACTATGTATGAATGACCAAATTCAGCAGGTCTTAACACACAACTTTAACACAAGTAGATTTTTTTTATAAATTTCTAATAACACTACTAATTATGGAATATGTATGTAGCAATTAACAAAACCCTAAAATACGTTATCAGTAAATCATTAAATTATAAAAGTGATAGTTGTGACACTATACTGTTTTCTACTCGGAGAATAAGCTTTTGAAAAAATGAATTCCCTTACATATATATCTCCAGTTTTTAGGAATATAGCTAATATGACATTTCCTATTAATAATAGCAACTTAGATATTAAATAAAACCACACACACAATATGGTTAACAATTAATATCTCAAAGTACAGTTAATTTTTATTTTTTAGTAACCTTATGAGTAAACGATTGAATATCCTTTCCATAAATTTTAATTAATATAATGGTAATATGTAATCATGGGATTGATGAACTATTGAAAGTATTTTTACACCAAAGCGCTGCCCTTCATTATTCAAAATTAGCTTATTAATATCATTTGTCAGATTGGAAAACTTTGTAAAAACAGGAAAGGGAATATAAGTGTCTCATTTTATGATTGGAAAAAATCGTAATATTGGTGTGTATATATATATAAATTTTACTTCAATAATTGACTGATTTAATGATTACCTGGATATTAATATTGAATTAAATATTATTTACAGATTGAATATTTGGTTGATCACTCATAAAGCTATTATAAAAAGTTAGAAATTAAGCATGTCCTGTTAAATTAAGAAATTAAAAATATCGGAAAATGTCTTTGTTATCTTCTGTGTACATTTGAATATCTCCCTTACTAAAATTATTTATCAGGTTGGCTACACTTAGAAAAACTAGAAATTTATACATACCTGGACTCATTTTATTTTCTTAAACAGCTGACTCTAATAATAGAAGGTAATGCAATGATATAATATTTGAATTTTTTAGTTATTTGTTGATAGAATTTGATACATTTTCATGTTATATTGATATAATTTTTCAACAAATGGCAGCATGAAAAATTAAAATATATCTAATTAATACATTTACTGCATGATATAATTCCAGTTAGCACGTGACAGTTTTTATTTAATACTCTATATTACATCTAACTGGAAAATTTATGTAAATACAAAAACAAATTTCATTAAACTTTATCATTTAAAATGTATAAAACCTATGAAAAATTTTACGTATATTACTTTCAACCATCATCATTCTACTGCAGGATGAAGGTTTTTCCAAGTTTTATCATCTCCTATGTCTTTTATAATTTATTGTAATTCAATTTAAAATTTCAACTATCCATATATTATCACCTTTTCTAGAACTATGCCCAGCCCAAATACATTTCACTTTTTTAATTCTTACATGATAAGTATTTTTTTAATAACTTTTTGATAATCCTAACATGTATCTCTCCATAGTTCATTGATTGGTGTGAAATCTCTGTATCACTTTTCTTTTATGTATCCAAGTTTCATATCTCTCAATAAGAACTGGCAACACACTTTTATTAAAAATCATCTTGTTCAAATATTTAGGGCATATTTCTTTCTAATATTAAATTATTTCCACCAAAATCACTCCAACATAGTTTGTATGATTAATTTTATTAATTATGTTTCCATCTTTAGCAATAATCTGACCACTGTTATCTCATATCCTAACTCATCATAATTAATCTTTATTTTTTTATTTTGAGAGAATAAATTGAACATTTCTTTAAGCTTTCTAACATTTACTTTTAATCCAATTTTTTTTACTTTTACTTTCATCTTATAATTCTTGCAACATTTCCAGAAACTCTAAAGCATTATTTGCAAAAAAAATAATAATAATAATCTCAACTTCAAAATCTAGATGACTTAAAGAATCTCCATTTATTTTTATTTTTTTTAGCTTTTTATTTTTAAGCCACAAAATACTTCTTCAAAACTTTTGTAAAAAGTTTTGGGTATTTGATCTCACCCTGTCATATACCATTCTCAATATTAATCTTTTTAGTATTATTACTTAATTTAATTATTGCTGTTGTGTTTTTATAAATATTCTTCAGAATACAACAAAATTCTGGATCTACACATTGACGATCCATTGTTGTAATGATTGAAGAAATACTTACAGAATTAAATGCTTTTGATAATCCACAAATCCAAAGCACAAAGGCAAGTTTAATTAATTTGTCCTTTTTATAACTTCAATCAATACTTGGTTACAATATACTGCACTAAAACCACTTCTAAATACAACTTTTTTTTGATATAATAAAATCCAATGTTTGCTGTAGACAAATTGTAATTATGTTAGTAAAAACTTTGCATAGAACTGAGAAAAGATTAATAGATATATAATTTATATTATCTTGTTTATCATCTTTTTAAAATGTTAATATTACTATTGATTTCTTTTCTAATCAAATGGTAGCACTTTATCATTGAAAGATTTGCTATATAACTTTGCCAATTTTTTTTTCTGATTTTTCACCTGCTTCTTTTAAGATATCTATTATAATTACATCATTATCTGCAATTTATCCTTCTGCATAAATTTAATTGCAATCTCATTTTTTCATTTAAAATCCTAAACAATTAAAAAAATATAGTAGTTGTATGAGAAACCTTTGCTTGTTTTTTATTGCTATATAATTCTTGAGAGATCTGTTTTACACATTTCATGGTGACAGCTCTCTTTTTAGTAATAGTTCCTTCTTTCATTTCTATTGCAAAATAAGTTTCCTGTCAATACCAAGATGTTAATTTACACTCTTGAAATCTTTATTCTGTTTTATAGCTTTGCTTGTTATTTCACAATTATACTTTCTTATGTCACACCATTTTTATATATTTTCATAATCCTTTTTTCTTCATTAATTGTTTCAGTAAAAAAAAATTACTGGTCACTAGCAGCTCTTTTGTATCAGCTATCTTTGTATCTATATATCATTTAATTTCTCATTGTGGTTTTAAAGTATTTTAAACAGGGTAAATTTCTAATATACATTCCATTCATTGATTTTAGTCATGCAGCTGTTATTGGTATGTGATTATTTTTATAGTAAAAGAAATATTGTGGATGGATAGTAGTCCGACATGCAAAAATAATAACAATTTAATAAGTCTGTAAATACTTTATAGCTTACATGCTAACAAATATCATAATAGAGTAGTGTTTTCAAACTTAGTTGTTCATAAATGGGTTTGTGTATGTGTGGGTGCGTGTGCACATTTAATATGATAGGTTTATAAGAAAAGAAATATGTGTAGTTTTTTGTTTGTTTTGGATTTTAAGTTTAGTTGTTTATTATATATATATGAAACTAATTGAAATGATATTAAATATGTAAAGCACTATCTATCTTTTTTTATTATTTTATTTTAATCCTTATTACGCCATCTGGTTAAAAATGGAATCAGTTTCTTCAGAGTATGTGCTTTTGCGATATCTGATTTCTTTCAATTGCCTATGAAAATGATGGCATCCCAACAATATAACTTAATATCAGTGAGTTGATGTCTGTTGTTAAGTATTCAAATTTTAACAACAGACATCAACTCACGGATATTCATATAAGATTAACATTGTTACATTGATAGAAAATTTCGTTTAATTTCTATGTAGTTGCAAAGACAGATTATCTAAAATATATGTCGGCATACATTGCTTTGATTTCTTTTTTTTATTATATGACCATGTATGAGAAAATTTAGAAAATATGTAGGGGTATTTTAAAATGTTATATCTCTTGAATTATATATATATATATATATATATATATATATATATATATATATTATATTATATATATATATATCGCTAAAAATTAAATGCTTTTAAAATAGTTCATTGAGGAATCTAAGATCGATTAATATCCTCTCATGAAGGGACAATAAAGAAATGTCATTTCTTACTAAGTCTGCATATTGTTAAAAATGTAAGTTTGAACAGTTTTTCATCCTTGTATCTTTTAAATAGAAATACCTAGATATCAATTTACCGACTCATATTAGATAATTCGCTGAATTCATAAAGTATTCTCTATCTGAATTAAATATTTTGATACTGATTACTACCTGAACAAAACAAAAAAAAAACTACCAGGTTTATATTATAGGCATTACAAGAGGATGTTAGATAGAATATTTATTGAACAGGCAAGATGGTATTACAATATTTTAGTATTATGCATTTATCAATTGAGGTAAGAATTATAATACTCTGTTATTAGTTGCAGGAAGATTATGATATATGACTCCCTACTGGAAGAATTATGAACTAATAATTTCCTTCAATTTAACATACCTAGCACTTATATATACATTCACATTAATCCGATGATTATCAGTTTTTAAAATATTTGCTCAGAGTCAACTCTGCAGTAATAACGTGCGAACAAAGTAACCGAATAAAATAGAAAATAATTACAATTTAGGTAATGGAACGGATATTTTATGCCTTAAAACAATTTATTTTCATGAAATATTCTCGATCATTATTTATAGTAGTTTGTTATAGTCAGAAATCAAGTTAACATAATTTATAGTATTATAATATTTAGTAAATTTATAGCTTAACTCGGTACTTGAGTGACAAATTCTTAATTCGAAGCTCAGTCACTACTTTTTATCGAACTAAACATACAACCTATTTTGATCATTATTTTTATTTTTAGTATTGCAATAAATATGGGATAACATATAACTGGTTTATCACACAAGAAAAAAACTTTTTAATGTACAGGTATTTATTATAGCAAATATAAAGAGAAAATATCATTCTGGTTATATAAATTTTTTATGTATATGTTGCTAATGGCCACTAAAATTTCTTAACTTTAGAGATATATAAGGATAACTAAGTAAGTACTGTTTTTGTTTTTTTCAAGTCGATATAGGCTAAAAAAGTTCTAAAATTAACTTCACTATTCACTTTCAAATTACTTTAAATTTTCGCAAAAAAATATCATTTTGTAAAAAGTCATTTTAAATTCATTTGGAATCTAAAAAAACCTAACTAATGATTAATACATAAATAGCTATACAAAAAATAAAAACCCTCAGTAAGCATAAAACTTTTTTTTTGTTATTGATTTCCTTCTGACGTCACTCATCGGATGGAGAAGATAATCTATTAATGGAAGTCTAAAGATATTTTTTGCTTCGTTTTTTTCCCCCCTCAATTTTTTTTTAAAAAAAGCTGTAGCTAAATAAATTGATTTTCTGTTGTTCTTTTCATTTTAATAAAATAATAAAAAAAAAAAGATTCTAAGAGGATGCGATAATTTAGCAAATGAAGGTCAATACAGATTTTAATAATATTGATTTTTCTTCCTTAACTTAAAAATATAATGGTTATTTTATTTTAGTTTTTATTATTATCCAGAGACTGAAACGCTTAGGATATAAATAAAATTTTAATTTTGTCAGTTAGAAAAGTATTCACATTTTTAAAATGTTGTATATATGTGGTGTGCGTGTTTGTACGTGAGGGTTCATAAAGTTTTTTTTTTTCCTATTGCACATAATTGATCATTATTAATTTCAACAGCAAGTAAATAACTTTTACTACTACTTAAATAAATATTATTTAGGATTATAATCATATCTTAGAACTTTCTTATTTAAATAGTTTCTCAGAATTATTTTCAAACAGACTCATAATGAATCACTTTAATAAACTGGCAGATACAATATTATATTTCATTTATCAATGTCCATTAATTAATACTTCTTTTATTAGAATGAATGAATGTACTGATAAATAAAAAGTAAAATTGTATTTGAAAGTTTATTAAAACGATTATTTATAAGTAGGCTCGAAAATAATTCTGAGTAATATATTTGATGGAGAATGTTCTGTCATATGATTGCTATTGATCATGATTATATTTTTTCTCAATTTGGCCTGATTTCAAATTGGCACTATTATAATTCATACATTTGTTCACAGAAAGTACAGTCTGAGTCTAAAACTTTCAAACCTCAACTGAAATATTTTTATTTTTATATTTGAAAAACAATGAAGTTTTTACTCTTGAGTTCATCATTGTACCCAAAGACATAAGATGCACAGGACAAACTGAATTAAACTAATGGTAATATTGATCAAGAGATTAATGTGAAATTCCAATGAAATTTGACTTCATAGCCATAAATAATGAAGCATCAAATAAAACTATATTTATTTATTTTTCTATCTTAATATAAATATTGGACACACATACACAAACCGATTCTTGAACAATTAAGTCTGAAAACAATGTTCTGATTTTTATTAATATTTAAACTGAATGTTATTTACAGACTTATTAAATTATTTTATATTTTAGGGAAATACAGTACCTTGTGACCTCTAGTATCCAATTTGACTCCATTCATTTAGTGGAGATTATGAAAAAGTATTTATTTCTAATTCATCTTTCCAAACATATATGTAGGATGTTACTGAAATTCCAATAACATTATGTTAAAGGTAGATACAAAATATTGGCACTTAACACACACCCCCCCACAAATATATATATATATATATATATATATATATATATATATATATATATATATATATATATATATATATATATATATATATATTATTCAAATATATTGTCTATACTTAATTTAATGTAATTAAAAAGATTTGAACTTAGACTTTTCAAGATCCTAAAGCTATGCATTCCATCTTATACAACTAATATGCATGATCATGAGATAAATGATTTCATTACATACTGAACTAGCACCCATCAGTTGGTCCAGATCACAATCTCCCACACATATATAGAATCAGTGATCAGTTTTATATTAAATATAAAAAAAAACCATCAAACTTTAATGGAAAAGCTTCAATCTTATCCATCTTCCAACTCTTTAGCCATCCATATCATTAAAAATTCAATGATACAACACTCAAAGCCCTTGCTGGTACCAAAATTATTGTCATATCCATGTTGACATTGAGACTCTGACCCATCACATATAGGGCCTTAATATGTCCATATATATATATATATATATATATATATACATATATATATATATATGGACATATACAATATATATATATATATATATATATATATATTGTGTAGGGGGTTCATGATGTATTGCAAACATTTTACATCAGTAATTTATGTCCTGTCTCATAAAACAATAGCTTTTTTTATATTTTAGGATATATGTAGGTAAAGAAAAAAACATTTTTCATAGCTAAATGTAAACAGGATGGGCATGGTTTGGAGAGAAAAGAGGGAATAGAAAAAATAAGAAATTTTCAAAAGACACATCAACCTTTCTAGTAAAATGACTGAAAAAAATTAAAAGCTAAGCTACAATCAAAGTATTAAATTTGATTTTAAAAACATATAAATCGTTGAACTTTATAATTTTTGTATATGTTAGGATTAATTGTATATTTCTCCAAAAGGCATGATTATTCTGAAACCATAAAATGTTGTTTAACATTATTATAAGCAATTTTAACATATAGTTGTTTATAATACAGATTTTTTCATAGTGTTTTATTCCTTTTATTATTAAAAAAATCTGATGTAGTTAGTATTTTATGAATGGCATCTAACAACTAAGGCTTTTTTCATTATTCTATGATAGAAAAAATGTCCATGGGCTGCCCACTACATTCTTGTCTAGACTTTGTGCAAAAATAGTGGAATAAATGAAATAGGATTTTTTGATTGTTTATAAAGTATTGTTGATTATTTTTTATACATACAAACATTTTATTTCATTAATTTATTCTTTATTTTTAAATAAAATTTAATAAACTTAATTATAATATAAATAAAGATAACTAATAATTAAATCTTTCCAAAAATGTTATTACTATAAAGTGAATATCAATTTTGAAGCAGAATTTGATAGATTTATCATTAACTATTTTCATTCATTAACATTAAAAATATTTATAATAAAAATAATTTGTTAGTTTCCTAAAAGAGTGGTTGCTCTAAGTTGGATGATGAAGATTATGATACATTCTTATAATTTACATATCAGTTTTTAAATATTTAAATAGATCTAATGTGTTGTTTGTATATTATTTGTTATAAAATTAAATTAAAAATAAATTAGATATAATGGTAGTTTTCTGTTATACATACTGTGGCCACCAGGTGATGCTGCAGAATCACCAAGTGATAAATTTCTATGGAAAAAATGGCTATAGAACTATATATAATTTTATCTTATTTTTCTTTAATGATTTTTTACCATAATATTATGTCTTGTTTTGTATATTTTTTACGTATTAAATAATGCTTAATAATAGATGGCTCTTTATGTCTCATCTCTTTTTTCTTACCAAAAATCAGAGTGATATGGCTGTAGGGCTTATTTCATAATCAATTAGAATCTATTTCTAGTAATATGGTACATGTGTTGGTTATTGTATAGAATTAATAATTTCCTGAAAAATTTATAAATTCATCCAAGCACTGTAAATTTGTAATAATTGCAGCAGGTGAGAGATGTCCAATCGGGAAAGATAACTTTGTATCAATATTCATATTGTTGTGGGTTTGATCAGGTATAGATGTAAAATTGTTTATATTTATATGTCCTGTTGCTTGTGGTAATGGATCTAGACAGAAGACATTGAGCTTATATATACCATTATAATATATATATATATATATATATATATATATATATATATATATATATATATATATATATATATATATATATATATATATATATATATATATATATAAACAAGCATACACACACTGTGTATATTAACAAATGAATAAAGAAAATTACAAGAGAAAAGCAATCATGTTCAAATCCATTTAAATATAGAATATTATTTTAAATTTACGAATAGATGATGACTTTCTAAAAGTCTGTATTTACCATCATATGGACAATGTGGTATTATCAGAGTTAAGAAATATATGCAGTGAAAACTTATACTACCTGTGTTTTTCCCTGAGATAATGGTAAAAATATAAAAGCAATGGTAATAAATGGTTATTCCGCTGGTACATAAAAATAAGTGACTTCCTATGTATTCATCCAATTAATTTCTCGACTTGGTGTGGAATCTCTTTGGAGTAGATTATTGTTAAAATATTTCAGGAGCAGATTTCTTCCAGTATTGGCAAATTTTTTTTATTTATTATGATTATTTCTTATAGATTTGAGCTACTTCAGCTGCAATTTAGTATTGCATCATACTGGACCTTCAGAATTCTTAAGCCTTTAACCTGTTTGTTCATAGCTGGCTGATACATTAGCTGCTTTCAATATGTTTCCAAAATTTTGCAATTTAATAATGCTTGGAAAATTATTTTCTTCAAAGCAGTATCAGACAATCTGTCCTTTCCAACAGATATATTTTTCTCTATATTTCTCTTTTTGTAGACTCATTTTTTTCTAGAAAGTTCTTATTCCTTTCTTTTATCCATTACCACCCATGCTCTGTTGAGGTCCTCTTTCTCTTTAAACATATCAAAAAGCTTTTACCACCATTTTGAAGGTCAGAAAATTTCATTGACCACCTGTAATTTGTTTTT
The DNA here is from genome assembly GCA_028023455.1 of Epiperipatus broadwayi. NCBI lineage: Eukaryota > Metazoa > Onychophora > Udeonychophora > Euonychophora > Peripatidae > Epiperipatus > Epiperipatus broadwayi. The sequence continues at coordinate 13,794,362 of JAQFVV010012399.1, read as the reverse complement.
GACTTTTATTTATTTATTTATTTTTACATTCTTTAGATAATAATCTATACAGTTTTAATTTTTTTTTCATTTAAGATTTCTTTTCTTTATGATAATAAAATGAACTGTGAAATCAAATTTCATTCATTCATACATCCACAGCACATATATATATATATATATATATATATATATATATATATATATATATATATATATATATATATACATACTCATGTTTCAATAATAAAAAAAATGTGATCACGTAAAAATTGATTTCTCTTCATCCATTAGTGTAATCCCTAAATCATTAAACAAACATTAAAAAAAAAAAAATTATATTCAAATTCTTTTCTAACTGATATTTTCAAGTTAAATTTTGAACATACAAACAATTAAATATTTGAAAACATCAGATCATATTAGCTTATATCATCAGGTAAGAGCTTAAATAATAAGAACTAAATGAATCTCTCTGACCCTTTTATAACTTGAATTTTATCAAACCCATATATACTATTTACACCTATGTTTTTATAGTAAAATGTAAATATTCCTTTTCCTTTTATATATATATATATATATATATATATATATATATATATATATATATATATATATATATATATATATATATATATATATATATATATATATATATATATATATATATATATAATTATTCAAAACAATACAATAATTAATACAGTAACAATATTTTAAACAAATATATACCAACAGGTTAAATTTATAAAACAGATATATAAAAATATATGTCGAGTTGCATTTTATGCTATTCCTAATTTAAATAGATTAATAAATAATTCAAAAAATAGGTGTAGTATTTTAAATCAAAGTTGTGCAATATATAAATGGCTATGTGTTTGTGGAAAGGCATATATTGGGGAATCTCGATGTACATTGGAGAAAAGATCAAGGGAGCATTTGTTATTATATAAACGAGTGCAAAAATCAAGACAAGAGAATGTTAGAAATGATGATGTATCACCATCAGTATTTTTTGATCATAATGTAACATGTAATTATGGTTTTGATTTTGATTTTAATAAAGTTAAAATTCTGTGTATTGAAAGAAATAATAATAAATGCAAAATTAAAGAAGCTATGTTAATAAAAAGTGAAAAGCAACAGTTGATAAATAGACAGGCAGCCAATATAAAAATTAATGAATTGTGGGAAAATTGATGTATGACGTATTACTTTTGTTTACATTTGTAACGGTTTTTTCTAATACAATTTGAGTCTAGTTGACAACGACTACATAGATAGTTGAAAGTACTTCTATTAAATTGGTATATATTTGTTTAAAATATTGTTACTGTATTAATTATTGTATTGTTTTGAATAATTATATATATTTTATTATAATTGGAATACAGACATTGATTAATAATTTATATATATATATATATATATATATATATATATATATATATATATATATATATATATATATATATATATATATATATATATATATTTGTAATTATAATTGAAATAATAAATTTAATGATGGACAAACTATTACAAACAATCCTTAAATCCAGAAAAGTACTTTCAGTTAATTTCTTAAACCTGCCTCAACTACCATTAAATTAAAAAAAAAAAAAGCGGAAGCAAGTGTCATCAATTCAAACCCCACGAATCTTGTATTTTAATGTTAGCAGCTTGTCCATTTATTAAATGCATTTTACTTCTGTTTATAAAAATTGCCTCTTTAATTTTTTTTTTTACTATAGTTTCTCTTTTCATGAAAAAATTTTACTTCTGGGGATTTAAGGATTGTTTGTAATAGTTTGTAATCCATTAAATTTATTATTTCATTTATAATTACAATTTTGTTTTTAATTAATGAACATTTTATTTATTTTACATTTAAACATACAAATCATACAATATAAGAGGTCTGTCCATTTTCACTCACTATGAATTGATCCATTGTAGCTTCTGGTTCTTTATTTCCAATCCGAAGGTGTAGAGATGATTTTCTTTTGAGTAGAGATGATAAGCATATGTGGTAACTAATGCAGGTTTGAATTCAATTACTTTTCCCATTTAATTTTTTTAATGACTCAATAGTGTTATAATCAAGTGAAGAGTCCATACTAGCTTTTTATTTTCCCTTTTTTTACTTATGAAAGTGAAGTTTAAATCACTTATTATCACACATAACTTGAAATAATCAATCCTGTACAATTCCTTGATCTGAAATATCATTTTCATAGAAACATAATGTGGTTTATATCCATCACAAATAAATGAATTCACTTAGGATATTTTAACCATGGAATATACTTATATATTTGACCTGAAATACAATGCATTTTGATGGGACTTTCTTTTTTCATATGTTTGTTATTTCCCCTGGAATTTCATCCACTTGTTGCCCAATTGAATGGGCAGTTAGTTAAAATTGTTATTCTTCCATAGTTTTAGAAATTAACCAAATCAACCATAAAATTTAATAATTTTTTAAAGGCAGAGAAAAAGTATGTTTTATGTAATGACAAAATGATAAGAACTCAAATTATAGCCTCTCTGTTCTATTTATAAGATACTCTTGATATTGTTATTGTTGTCATAACAACTGTTAGAAATCACTTGAATATAACTCAAACAATTTGTTCAAGAAAAATTTTCCTCCAAAGAAAGTGAAATAGAGATTTTAAAAGAATTGAATACAGTGAAAATGAAATGCAAGTTCTATGTGATTTTTCAGTTTTAAACCAAAATAAAGAATTTCTATTATAATTGTAATACATTTTAATATATATATATATATATATATATATATATATATATATATATATATATATATATATATATATATATATATATATATATATATATATAAATATTTTTCATATCTTTTTTAAGAATAATTTCTCCCAAATTAATTTTCAAACAAATATATGTAAAACATAAAATATTTAATTGTTTAATAGGTGTTGCTATAGTGATTGTAATAACAGAAATTTAAATGTGTAATTCTTAATAATAATGTTGATTTTATTCAAGTAATCATTTATAATACACTTAACTATTTCCAAAATGTATTTACTTATTTACCTTCTTATATTTTTTATGAGATTGATCATGACAGATTTAGAGTTTTGAATCTAGAATTAGCAGTAAAGAATATTATTTTAAAGCATGTAGGTTGCCATGGTTATCTAATTCTTTGTATTTCAAGATCTCCATTATCCATGGACCAAGTGCAAAGTAAACTAATCAAGATCAACAATTTTCTTTATTTTTTTTGTAATACTTTGACAAACAATTAATCTGAATATTTACAATATATAGTAAAATTATTTGAGATAGTCCAAATAAAAATTTATATTTAATCCAATGTTATGGAAAAACAGGATTCAAATGAAGTTATAGCACATTAAATTATAATATTTTATATTTTGATAGTACTGTTATATTTTCTGAATGTGCAAATGATTTACATATTTTAAAAATAAATTTAATTCTCTAAAAAATTACAAAACCTGAGAGATTATCAATATAAATCCAAAATATTGTCTAATACTCAAAAATAATAATCAATTTATAATATGAGAGATGATATTGTAATAAAGCACTTAATATTAACATAGGTGAAGATGTTAAGATAATTCTATCCCTTCAATATTTTAAATAATATCCTTCATGGCAAATAGATTTCTGAATCTAAACAAATGAAAAAATAAACAATAGAGATTAAGTCATTGAATAATACCCATTGCTTAAAAACTGTAATATCATTTTAAAAATATAGAAGAGCTATAAATAATAAAATTTGTATTAACAAAATAGAGTATAATAGAAAATTCTAAAAAAGTTAAATTTCTTAATTAAAACCACAAACAGAATGGATAAATTTAATCAATTCTTCAAACTTGAAATAGTATTTTTATACAATCAACTTATTTTAACAATAAATATATCTATATGCTAGGAGAGACGGTTTTTTTAATTATGGTTTACTAGCTGTTACTTAAGATATCTGTCTATTTGTCATATTATCAAAAAGAGAGAATATATAAAGATACCACAATGTATTAGGAAAACATTCGTTAAATAGAAATAATATTACAATGCATGTATATTATAACAAATAATTTTCAATGATATCATTGGAAAAAAAGAAATAAAAGTTTCAAAGCAAAATAAAAGAATGATATTAAAAAAACAAAAAAAAACAAATAGTAATAAAAAAATTAGTAAATATATACAATCAGAATTAAACTATACTTATAATTATTATGCAATATTTTATGGTGAATGCAGTTTTTGTTTATTAGATTGTTTAATTTTAGTATTAGTTATTTACAAAAAGTTAAAAGAATATTTAATATTCTGTCTTACGATATGATATAAAATCAATTTAGATAAAATGATCTAAATACATGCTGAAATTAGTGTTACATCTCATAATAATTATTATCTATATATTTTTATTTTTATGTACTCTGGTCAACAATTGAAAATGAATTTTTTTTTTTTTTTTTAAAAAAACCTAAAATCCCTAGTATTATGAAATATTTAATTATAATCAAATATAGACAGATCATTTACCCAAAATATTATATAAGGGTGTGTGCTAGATAACATATTTTTAATAAATCCTATCATATATATATATATATATATATATATGTTAAAACGAAGATTTGCACGGGTTAAATATATAAAATACATATTTTGCGGTTCATCCGTGTTAAAAACTTTTAATATCAATATTCTGACGTTTCGACTTGGTCACACAAGCCATCCACAGAGTTATAAAAGGTAGAAAGACGGTTGTAGAGGCGCTACAATCACTGATTTGAATAAAACATTAAAAATCCCACCAATAGCAAAAATGTTAAATTTAAGAATGTTTTTTAAAAAATCTTTCCAAATAGGAGGAAGTTTGCACGTATCATCTCGCTTATTGATACAATCTGGCCTTTTAAGTATCTCAATGGCTTCTCTGATTTTGCATTGGTAGAGATTATCACATCTGGATATGATCCTGGTACTAGAAAAATCTATTTTATGACCTGAATCTATAGTATGTAGTGAGAGTGCTGATGATGATGAGTGTTGTTTAACTGCATTACATGTGCTCTTCCGATCTCGTCGCATCAGTGTTAGGAGAGATGAGCATGCTAATGCAGTTAAACAACACTCATCATCATCAGCACTCTCACTCCATACTATAGATTCAGGTCATAAAATAGATTTTTCTAGTACCAGGATCATATCCAGATGTGATAATCTCTACCAATGCAAAATCAGAGAAGCCATTGAATACTTAAAAGGCCAGATTGTATCAATAAGCGAGATGATGCGTGCAAACTCCTCCTATTTGGAAGATTTTTTAAAAACATTCTTAAATTTAACATTTTTGCTATTGGTGGGATTTTTAATGTTTTATTCAAACCAGTGATTGTAGCCTCTCAACCGTCTTTCTACCTTTTATAACTCTGTGGATGGCTTGTGTGACCAAATCGAAACGTCAGAATATTGATATTAAAAGTTTTAACGGAGAACCCGCAAATATGTATTTATATATATATATATATATATATACCAGATCTCCATGCAGAAGGGAATTCATTCTATTGTTCATCCTTTGTTCAAAAATCACAGCGCTTTTAATACGTAGTCTGGAGCCAAGATGATTTACTCCTTCTGTTTAAATATACATTGAGCTATGTTTAATTTAAAGTTTAATATTGAATCTAATTTAATTATTACAATCACGATGATAAAAGAAGGATTTTGTTTCCAGCCTAGTATAATTGATTATGAGATTAATGATTCTTATATGCCATATTTTGTCTTGCTGATAACTTAATTTTATTCTGAATTATGAACAATGTTGACAAAGGTATGCTTATAAACATAAGAGCTCCAAGAATAAGTAGATTCATTCTATTCTTGAATCTTTTTTTCAACATAGAGAGTTTTCGGGTGATTTACTCCCTTTATTAAGATAATACACATAATAATGCTCAGGGCTACATAAATTTGTAAATACAAATATATGAAAGCAGTCTACACATAGCAACACCAATATCAGTAATAATCATTAAAGCCAATCTATTGTTAAGGCAACCTCTTTTTACAATAAAAGTGAATACATAATAAACATGTTTGATTTGGGAATAAAAAATACCCTAAGAAGAAAGAATGTAAAAAGATATGTAAAAGCGACTTTGCCTCTGTTAATTGTTTCATTTTAAAGTGCCACCATAAATTATTATATATCGAATGTTGAAAGCTAAACTAGTCAATATAATAAACAAATTACATCAATTCATAATTAAATAACTAGCCAAAATTAAAATAAAACTTTTATAGCTACTGGTTTTAGTGCCAAAGCAGATTACTTACATATAAGGTAATATAAACACAAACCAATTATATACTAACTTACCTTAATTGATGATGTTGACTTTTATATATAAATTTCAAAATAATCAATTTAAAACAAAATTAAAACGGACAACTCAATATAAATAAAAAATAATAATATTTGATGCATCAAACCAGCATTCATTCCTTATTGGAACGTTATCAAGATGTTTATTTGTACAAGATCACTAGACCAGCTTCGCAAATTCACCCAATGAACATTATTTACATTACATTACAATAAATATAAGTAGTAAAATAAATACATGTACATAAAACTGACAGAACATATTACAAATCCTTTTTCTAATTATATATATATATATATATATATAATATATATATATATATATATATATATATATATATATATATATATATATATATATATATATATTTAAAATCTTTAACCAAAACCTTCCAATATCCAGACCATTTGGTGTCAAGATTATGGCTCATGTCAGTGGAAAGTTAGAATATTCGGACACTAGATCTAAAATATCAACTCAAAACCCAGCACTTATATCATACATAATATTGAAATAGAAACTGAAATTTACAGTCAAGAAAATGTCTTTAATTCCAGCTATGTAACTTAAATAGCTATATGGGATTGAACTAAATTCAGATCTACCATATTTTAATAGCCTTAGCATAGCCAAACCTTAAAGGTAAAATTATAATAATAGAAAAAGAAATCATATATAACGTGACATTACTTTTATGAGCTTGGATTTACAAAAATGTAATACAGAAAGCATACCAATAGCTCAAACAAGCTCTTATTTGATAAGTACAATATGAGAAAATATATAAAATCTCTATCCAGAACCTTCTCATCTCCAGACTAACTGGTTTCAAGCTTATGGCTCATGTCAGTGGAGAGCTAGAATATTCGGACACTAGATCTAAAATATCAACTTTAGGGTTTTGGCTATGCTAAGGCTATTAAAATATTGTAGATCTGAAATTAGTTCAGTTCCATATAGCTATTTAAGTTAGATAGCTGGATTTAAAGAGATTTTCATGTTTGAAATTTTCAGTTTCTACTTTAATATTATGTATGAAATAAGTGCTGTTTTTTGAGTTGGTATTTTAGATCTAGTGGCCCAATACTCTAGCTCTCCACTGACATGAGCCATAAGCTCAAAAACAGTTGGTCTGAAAATGAGAAGGTTTTGGATGGAGATTTTAAATATTTTCTCATACTGCACTTATCAAATAAGAGCTTGTTTGAGCTATTGGTACATTCTCTGTATCACATTTTTGTAAATACAAGCTTATAAAAGTAATGTCACATTATATATGACTTGCTTTTTGTATATATATATATATATATATATATATATATATATATATATATATATATATATATATATATATATATATATATATTATTACTATTTGCAGGATGAAAATAGTAATAATATGGCATCTTTTATCCGTGAAAATATTAGAAATTATATATATATATATATATATTATATATATACACTGAACAATCTAAAAAAATATTTTAAATTATAACTCTAAAGTTTCCAATAATCTAACAATGTCCATTTCTTTTCTAATTGTGTTGACTTCAATCAAGTTTACACATTTGTTTTAATTTTCTTGAATATACAAAGTTTTGTAACATTTTCTTTCCTTGTAATTTTTAACATACTATATTACCTGAATAATTTTTACACATTTCATTTTATGTCCAATATCAAAAAAATATATAAATATGCTCCTTATCTTATATCCTTCTGGTTAATTTCCCTACCATGCTCTTTATCTCTTTCAATGGAAATCTATTTTCTCTGACTATATCATATTGCAAAATAAACTAACACCATCTTATTTTTCCATTTCTTAAACATTTACTATTTTTTGATCCTATTTTAATATCATCAGGCAATATTTTTAATTTCAATGTCTTATATAAATGTTCTCAATATGGAGCTGAAACCAATTTCTATTTGCATGCACATGTCTTACATTATATTTTGTATTATTATTATTTTTTATTTCTAAAAATCCTTTTAATATTTTTTTCTTTTATAGACCATATTTCAATTTCTGTTCTAATGTTTCCTCTTCATTCATTCATATTTAACTTAAACTATTCAAAGCAATTAATTTCTAAAACCATGGCTGTTATGAATTTAGATCAATTATACCTCTTTTTTATCCTTAACATAATGTTTAATAAGTAGTTCATCATTAATTTATTTTCTTAAAAAATGTCTAATTACTTTAATTCTATTTCCTTTTATTTCCATTGTAAACATAATATTGTATTAATTATTGTTGGATTTTTTAAATGAATTAACAATACTTCTACTATTACCTGCATCAACATATCTATGATATTCTATAACTTCTTTATTTTTTATATACTTACCAATTATATTTTTCTATATACAGTCAATCATAATTGGTGACTTATTTTTCCATAATTATGACATACATTTTAATTAACATCAATATGAAAAAAATAAATTCATACCTTCACTATTATATATATTTTAATAAAATACTTTCATTAATTCTTTTTATTTCATTTTTTATTAAAAATATAATCTCAATGGGATCAAATAGTAGGGACTATATTTCTCTCATATATTTAATGCAAAACCATGTTATTTATTTTTATTCTACTTTTACTGACTTTCATTGTTTTTTTTTAACTACTTTGGTCTATAAATATTTTTTTCTGAAAACAAAAAGTAACATGAAACATTCCAGGAATGAACTTTCTTTTAGTCTACACTTGTTGTATAGCATAATTTATTTAGAGTAATAATATTCATTGCCATTTTTTTATTTTTATATATATATATTATAATTTTTTTAAACCTTATAAGAAGCCAATTTGTAAATATTTTTTTTTATTTATTTATTTTAACTTAATACCAGTATTTATGTCAAGGTTCCAACATTTACATTTATATAACAGTAAAAGTCCTAAAAATGAAAAAAAAACTTCTGAAGGTGGGGGATTTTCTTTAATGCAAGGGCAACAGCTAACAACATTAATGTAATGGAAGGGTTGAATACCCAATTAATTGAGACTAGAATATTGGGATATGATTGCTTTTGAAAAAGGGATGGGGTCACAATACTGGATAAATTAATTTATTTATTGAATAGGAAAAAGAAAGAGTATGGAAATATTCCATGATGAAATGGAAGCATCACTTTATCACATAAATTTCTCCAAACCTCATCTTGTTATCTATAATGTCATTACTACCAAATATTTTGATTTAGCTATAGCGATGGCTCAAAGACATTACTGTAGTCATGGATTTTTTCCAAATGTCCATAGAAGTTCATGATGTTTTGACAATTTCTAATTAATTTTTCACTGCCATCTTCATTTTGGAAGCTGTGATAAAATTGTGGTCTCTGGGAGCTTGGCATTCTTTTGACAGAAAAATGGAAGTAACATAAGGTAGTAATTGTAATATTATCAAGTGAAATCATTCTTGAAAAAAAAATCTGACTTTATTTTCAGTAACTTCAATATTTATTGGAGTTGTGCGTATTCTTTGAATTGCAAGAGTTTTAAAATTGCTAAAACATTTTTCAAAGGATTTTATGCCTTACTGAAAGCAGTGATAGTTGCCTGATCATATGTAGAAGATCTTGGACCTTATTTATTTTTTATTTTTGTAACATTAGGAGAGGAACTATTTGGAAGATTAAAAATTTTTGATAGATGTCCATGTGATGGTTTAGAGGAGCATATATGATTTTGGAATAATGTTTCTTACTTTATTTTTAATAGCAATACAGGTCATAATTGGAAAGCAATTATAATGGATACATTATGTGATGAATGGATCTCACCTGAAAACACATAATTTAATAATTTTATAGACTTTTTTACATAATATAATTTATAAGTATAATAGATTGAGTTTTTTTTTTCTTTTGTGCATGTTATTTCATATACTATTATACTATTATTTACAATTCTCATGTAATTACAATGGAATACATTAGAAAAAGTTATTGTCCTATATGAGTTATTTTATACATATCAAAGTAATTGATTTTTTTTTAAAAAAAATAAATATTTAACTCAAGAAACAAACCAAATTCTTTGTGTATTTGTTCTTTTATTAGTATTTCAGAACATTTTACAGTTGCATTATAATAAAAAAGGTGTAATGAGAAAGTTTTATTCCTCATTGAGTCCTATAATACACTTTTAAATTACTTTTACAGCAGTCTTATAATGACAAGTTCAAGTTTTTCATTATACTATCAATAACATATACTTCATATCCCAGATATCTATTGCTTCCAATTCAAATTCTTATTATATATGAAATTAGATATAAAAGGGCTCATAGAAAAAATAATTTTAATAATATGATTGTGAGTAGGCAAATAAAGTTTTATTATTACTAAGATCTTTGAAACATAATGAATATCAAAAACAAATATCTATTGGTAAAATCTGTTGTTCAGTCTAGTATGATTATGAGATGCTGAAAATAATTATTATGTCTATTTTAAATGATATAGGTAGATAGTTGTGCAATACATAATTAAATTGCTTATATGTTTATATTTTAGAAATTGTTGAAGTTTTAATTTCAACAATTCTTATTTTCTGTTTATTCTTTGAGAACTGTGATTTAAATGCTGGTTAAATCGAAACAAAAAAAAATGTTTATTTGAAAGAAGTGAATAAATTTGCATTTATAATTACGTCATATTATAAAGATTAAAAAAAAAAACGACTAATGTTGTAAAATATCACATATAACTGTCCAATGTGAATTTTATTTTAGAGTTTTTATTTAGCAAAAATTTATAAAATATTTTTAAGTAAATTTCTGTTAGAAATGTTGAAGTGGCTAGTTACCTTATATATATAATAAAATATTTCGAGTTTTTTTTCAAAGAATCGGTAATAATTAAAACAAGTTCAGATGATGATGATGATGATGATGATTATAATAACAATAATAATATAATATTTGACTAGATTTATCAAATGGTAAAATAATTCCTATTTTTTTTATATAATAAGGGATTGACTTAATTAATTTCTCGATCTCCCAAGCTTTTATTTCAAATTAAATTGTAAAACTCCAATTATGGTTGAAGAAACATTCCTTTTTAGTGCATATCATTAAAAGCATTTAATATATAAAAAATTATCTGTATTATTAACAATGATTTTATTCTACTATTTTAAATTCATTAGTTAATGTTTCTGAGATTTTTGAAAATCTTGGTTTTATAACATTTCCATTTTGACTTATTAATTAGAAGAAGAAATAAATGTTGTTATTAACAGAATAGGATTGATGGTATTTATTAAAACATCTATAATTTATGAGTTGTGACTTTAGGATTTATTATTAAGTGTGAATTTTGATGAATAATGATAATCTGTATTATAAATAGTTAATAGTTGTGATTAATTATTTTTCCACTTCATAAATAATAATTAATCAGTTTATATATGTTTGCAAGTGACAAAAAATAGCTAGATATATGCATTTAAGTAGTTAGTAAGTTTGCCTATTAATATTAATTGAAATTATATGTGCACAAATAAAATATGTATAATAAAAATTGTGAACATTTGGTTACAGTCTGATAATATAACCATAATAAATTACAATAAATATATTAGACTGAATTTCAAATTGAGGATAACATAATTTAATCACCTAATACAAAATTCTTATTTTATATTTCAATTTTCATCAAAATCTAAGATCACAATACTATTGTATCTATTAATCTAAATATATAGAAAGAAAAAAATTGTGATAAGTTTAAATGACATATGTACAATGTATAATATGCACTTAAAATATTTACATGGGATGAAATGGAGATTTTATATATGGTTTAAAAGAAAAAAAATATTCCATGTACTTTTATAAAGTTGAACACATTAATCTTTTAATGTGGGTGAGAGTAGAGGCATTTTTTTTTATTTATTCAGTGGTCTGTAAATAATTATTATTATATTTATCTGTACTGGATGATATTTGAGTGTTGATAAAAGAAAATTTAATATTTGTAAAGCAAATTGTCATAATTGTATATACCCAGTGAATACTTTTAGGGCTACAGATAAATTTGTAAAATAAATCTAAGATCACAATACTTATCTTAAAATGACTATTATTATAAAGTCAGAAATGGAAAAGAAATAAAAGTCAATACAAATTTGTCTACTTCTGCCAAACACTATAAGACTCTCAAAAATAAACAAAAGAGATCTTCATCCCATCTTTAGCTAGGTATTGATCTGATATGATTTAACATACTATACTATATATTGAGTCTTACATAAAAACATGCACATTTTAAAGTTGAAACAAATATCATTCTTCATATAAAGAATTCATCCACTTTGCATCTTATCTGGATTGGGTTGAGCATTTATCACCTTAGACCCTGGATATACAAATAGATAAGATACAAGAAGCAATTCAAGACTTACTGAATAGTCATAAATATCCAATCCATTTGAAGGGAAAGATGGTCTACAACTATTAACGCATTAATTGCAGTATACACTTGTTCACTATATGGCTGAGGATAAAGGCAGAACTGAAAATTTCTAGACATAAACCAGACTGAAAATAATAATCATTGTTTGCATCCTAGCAAAAGAATGAATATTGGCTATCAAGTTAATCAGACAGAACTTTTTATTCAAATATGAGATAAAGTTAATTTGCCGAGTATAACAACTTGTAGAGCAGTTTATTAAGCAGCAAGGGGTTCATTTATATAGGCTTTGTGTATCTAAAATGAAAAAGCTTTCAAAAATAAATTCAATAAGAATCTACAAAGAAGTCATTACCTGGAGACTTACCTTCTTCATAAATTTAATTGCATGTCTCAATTCCTCATTCAAAATTCGGGGCAATTCAGAAGATATAATAGGTATAGGAGGCACTTGTTCTTTATTACAATATAATTCTTGATAGAAGTCTTCTACACATTTCATTATGTCAGCTCTCTTTTTAGTAATAATGCCATCTTTTTTTCTTATTGCAAATATAAATTTCCTACCAATACCAAAATGTTGTTTTACACTCTTTAGACTTTTATTCTCTTCTACAACTTTCCTTGCTAGTTAACAATTATACATTCTTATATCATTTTCAATTCTTTTCTGCACCATTTTACAAAATTTGAGATATTCAATCTTTTTAATGCATCATTGTTGTATATCCTCATATTCCTTCTTTTCTTCATAAATTTTTTAGTCTCAGTAGATATTTTATTGGTAAATTGCTGCTTTTTTCTACCAGCTATTTTTGTTACAGTTTTTAAAATTATATCAGTTATTTTCCTATTATGTCATTCAAATCTGAATCATGTTCAAAATGTACTAATACTTGAAACCAATTTGTAAGTTCTAATTTAAATTCAGTAGAATGTTTCTGAAAATTAAGAATATCACAACTGTAAATATTATTGTTTTTTTTAACAATTTTTGTCACTCTAGTTTTAAATTAACAAGTATCTTACATCTTATTAACCAATGATCACTTTCTAATGTCCATTCTGTACATTCTTGTTGTTGCAGCTGTTATTACTATGTGATTATTCATATAGTATATGAACATGGATGGGCTGCTCACCAATACACATTAGCCAACATGGTGAGATTATTGGCTTTTTACCTCCGAGTTTAAGAAAATTTTTTCCAATATATACAATCATGACATATATATATATATGCCAGTTTCTATTATTCTTTATGATTTTTAAGTTTGGAACATTTAATGTTAGTGGTCTCAATCACCCCAGTAAAATCTTTCTGCTATCAAAATGAATTCATATAGTTCAGCCACATCTACTTGGAATTATTGAAACAAAAATTTATAATGTGACACAGATAGACCCGTCCAATTACCTTCATAATAAAGGCTTCTCCAGGTTATCCAACTCTCCGTGTGCTGACACTGATGTCTTTATTTCCAAGATATGCCCTTTTAAAACATTTAAAATTTCTTTATTTGGATTTGAATATTTTAATTATCACAATGCAGTACCTATACATAATTCTCAACATAACAATTGTCTATATACCACTTGTTCCCACATATAATTAATCAATTAATTCTAACTATAAACTCTTTTTTGCTTCCTATCACATCGATATGTGATAATGAGAGACTTCACTATGACTATGACACATTTGTATCAAAATTGATTCATAGACTTTCCTTTCCTCTAATGAATGGAGAATGCTTCCTTCCAAATAACTCAGTATCTTTTGATAATGGGCAGCATAAATTATTGATAGACCTATGTTTCTACACACCAATACTACATCACATGATTCATTTATCTTTTGATATTTCAACCTTTTCTGACCATCTAGTATTGATGGTCTCACCTCAACATGAACTTTGCCAAAAATAAATTTTAACACTAGCAAAAACATTCATTTACTACTGCCTAATCATATGCCTGTTTTTTTTTTCCACAATTTAAATTGAACTTTCAAACTTAATGAAATGAAATTAGACCCAATACAGACCTGGATTGGTTATGTGAATATTCTATCGTTCACAAATAACTATATCATAAGAGCTTCTCCATCACCAACCAGACTTCTCACTCTAGCAGATGAGATTCACAAAAATATTATACAGTCTACTTCAACTAATATTATTATTATTATTATTATTATTATTATTATTATTATTATTATTATTATTATTATTATTATTATTATTATTATTATTATTATTATTATTATTATTATTATTATTATTATTATTATTATTATTATTATTATTATTATTATTATTATTATTATTATTATTATTATTATTATTATTATTATTATTATTATTATTATTATTATTATTATTATTATTATTATTATATTAATTTAAACTATATGTTTTATTATTTAGTTAAATTTCTTCCTAGGTCTGCTCTCATTTTTATTTACATTGTCTGTTATCAGAGTATTTTATCTTACAATATCATTATTTGGGGTAATGCTTCTCCACATATTTTATCTTCTTTGCGTGTTTTGCAAAATTATACTTTGCGCATTATTTTTGGTAGATCTCGTTCCTCTTCTGTTCGAGATATTTATATTGCATTTGGTTTATTTGATGTAAATCACTTATATCAATATAGAGTTATTTTTGATATTTTTTGTGCTAAACCTTTTCTGAATTCTAGAGTTTATGTTCTAAATACTCGTCTTTCTAATAAATTTCAATTACCTTTACCAAAATTTTTTAAGGAATCTAGTAGAAGACAATATGTTTATTCTGGGTCAAAGTTGTTTAATAAATTTTTATATTGAATGTTCAATTGATCTGAATAATATTTCTTATATATCATTCAAAAAATATTTGTGTCAATGGTTGTGTAGTATGTATTAATTTTGGCATTTATTTTATTTATTTAATTAATTTTATTTATTTCCTAAACTGTTCTTTTGAGTTTTTGATTGTATTTTTATTTAATTTATTTTTACATGTAAATTCCACACACAAGATTTTTCTTGTTTGGAGTTTTTAAATATTTGTGATGTACTTTGTTTTATTTCATAGAATAAATTGAATTGAAAATTGAATTGAATTATTATTATTATTATTATTATTATTATTATTATTATTATTATTATTATTATTATTATTATTATTATTATTATTATTATTATTATTATTATTATTATTATTATTATTATTATTATTATTATTATTATTATTATTATTATTATTATTATTATTATTATTATTATTATTATTATTATTATTATTATTATTATTATTATTATTATTATTATTATTATTATTATTATTATTATTATTATTATTATTATTATTATTATTATTATTAACTATAATAACAATAAATTGATAGTGAAAATTGATTTATCAGTGATATATTTTCATGATGAAAACAAGATGTACACACGAATATATATATTAATTCTGATATTTTGATTGATAAATGATAATTACATAGTATTATTTTCAGAAGATTCTGTGAAGTAAAAATAAAATAGGTCAATAGTTGGTTTCATTACAATAACAAGTACTTTCCTCAGAGCTTCTTTCTCAAATCATAAGAATGTATGTAAGATTTAAAATCATTATTTTTCCTTTATTACATTCGTCTCAAATTCTATTGGTAGAGAAGTTTTTTTAAAAAAAAATTTAATTATTCAATAGCTTTTTACAAATATTGTTCATTTTCTTTAATTCACACTTTTCATTTATAGTCTAGGTCTCAACAAATAAAATTTGATTATGATGTTAATATAATAAAGGAAAAAAAATAATTATAAATCTCATACATGTTCTTATGAATTGAAAAAGAAAAAGCTCAGAGGATTATTTAATAGGTAAGTGTTGATTTGCACTCACTATTATTAGGTTTCATTTGTTTACTTTAAATTTAGTGCATTTGTAAAGCGGTTGGTCTGTTTTGAGCCACCACCATTTTTTTTGTAACATTGATGAAGTTCTGTTTTGTGGGCATAGGCCTGCACTCCCATCTTCTTCTTCAGGGGTGGCTGGGTGTAGATATTAGGTATCTGGTTTATGGTGTGGGCAGTTAACAATTTTGCCAATGCCCAGAACACCTGTCGGGAGGCTACATGGTCAAAGTTGGTGCTATTCGAGCTCTGGTTGGCTGCTGTGTCCCCAGATAAGCTGGTTTTGGGCAGTGTTGCTCTGGCTATTTAATTATTACTTCTTAGTTTTTACGCAAGTTGGCTTTCCAGTTTTGGGCAGGTAGACTGAGTGTGGTCCCTGCTCATTTGGAATGCTAATTGGGAGGCAGAGATATTCAGAATGGTCTTAACATGGCTCGGCTGTGGTTCGACACTTTATTGCTTGGTGAACTTGGGCCTTGGACCTTGCTCCCTATTGTGGTAGTTGGCAAAATGCTGGACTTCACCTATTCAGCTGAAGCATTTGAGTCTTTGCTTCAGGGCCCCAGGGGTGGGACCATTGGATGATGGTCAACTTCTCGACAGCCAGGCTATATGGATCCATGTACAGATACACATTATTCACATTACAGCAATTTTATGGATGTAATTATTTTTGAACATATGTACATTTTACCTTGTTACTTTGAATCTCTGTGTAATCCTCAATGGGTAAGTGTACCCAAAATTTTTGTAATCTTTTATTAATAAAGGTTACTTTGAGAAAAAAGACACTCAGATGATTGTACTTGTGATTATAATAAAACATCATACATTTAGCTATTTTACATTTACTACATGGACTCTCCTGAAAATAATACCATGAACACACAAACACACACACACACACACACATATATATATATATATATATATATATATATATATATATCAACCATATATCCACTATCAACCATTATCAATCCACTGCAGGATGAAGGTCTCTCCAAGTTTAATCCATCTTCTCCGATCTTTAGCTTCTCTTCTCCACAACACCCCTGCACATTTTCTTATTTCATCCATCCATCTCACATGTGGTCTCTTTCTGGGTCTTTTACAATCTCTTGGAATCCAGTTTAAAATTTCAATTGTCCATCTATTATCATTTCTTCTAGCAATATGTCCAGCCCAACTCCATTTCAATCTTTTAATTTTTCCAATAAGGTCAGTAACACCTGTTTGTTGTCTTACCCATACATTGTGTTTTCGATCTCTTCTTGTTACTCCCAACATACATCTCTCCATACTCCTTTGAGTGGTCTGAAGTCTCTGTATTGCTCTTCTATTAAGTGTCCAAGTCTCAGATCCATAAGTAAGAACTGGTAAAACACATTTGTTAAAAACCATTCTTTTCAAACACATAGGCATATTTCCTTTTAGTATCAAGTTATTTCTACCAAAAGCACTCCAACCAAGTTTAATTCTATGATTAATTTCCTCCATTATGTTTCCATCTGTATTAATAATCTGACCTAGGTATTTGTAACTGTTAACTTCTTCTAATTCTTCATAATCAATCTTTATTTTCATATTTTGAGCAAATCCATTAAACATTACTTTAGTCTTTTTAACATTTATCTTTAGTCCTACTTTTCTACTTTCATCTGCTAACTCCTGCAACATTTCCTGCAGCTCTGAAGCATTATTTGCAAAAACAACTACATCATCTGCAAAATCTAAATGACTTAAATACCCTCCATTTACTTTCATTCCTTTAGTTTCCCATTTTAATCCACAAAATACTTCTTGCAGCACTGCTGTAAAAAGTTTTGGAGATATGGAGTCACCTTGCCTTACACCTTTCTCAATGTTGATTTTTCCAGTATCATTATGTAATCTAATTGTTGCTGTTGCATTTTTATAAATATTCTTTAAAATATGACAATATCCTGGATCTATACCTTGATGATCCAATGCTTTAATCACTGAAGAAATGTGTATAGAATCGAATGCCTTTTCATAATCTACAAATCCAAAACATAATGACAACTCATATTCATTTGTCCTTTCTATGACTTCTCTCAATACCTGGATATGATCTATTGTACTAAAACCACTTTTAAATCCAGCTTGTTCTCTTGGTTGGTGGAAATCCAAAGTTCTCTGTAGATGAGTTGTAATTATCTTGGTAAAAATTTTATATAAAACTGATAAAAGGCTGATAGGTCTGTAATTTCTAATATCTTCTTTATCACCTTTTTTAAATATTAATATTATTACTGCATTCTTCCAATCTTCTGGTACATCTTTATCATTTAGACATTTGGTATATAACTTTGCTAAAATTGTTTCTATTTCTTCACCTCCTTCTTTTAATATATCAATTATAATTCCATCATTTCCTGGAGCCTTTCCTTTCTTCATACATTTAATTGCATGTCTCACTTCTTCATTTAAAATTCTGGGCAATTCGGAAGATGTAATAGATATAGGAGGTACTTGTTCTTTATTACTATATAATTTTTGATAAAAATCTTCTACCAATTTCATGATGTCATCTCTCTTTTTAGTAATAATTCCATCTTTTTTTCTTATTGCAGATATAAATTTCCTACCAATACCAAAATGTTGTTTAACATTCTTGAGACTTTTATTTTCTTCTACAGCTTTCCTTGCTATTTCACAGTTATACTTTCTTATATCATTTTCAACTCTTTTCCATACCATTTTACAAAATTCAAGATATTCAATTCTTTTTAATACATCATTTTTGTATATCTTCATATTCCTTCTTTTCTTCATAAATTCTCTAGTCTCAGTAGAAATTTTATTAGTCAATTGCTGCTTTTTTCTACCAGCTATCTTTGTTGCAGTTTTTAAAAGTGTATCAGTTATTTTCATATTAATTTCATTCAAATCTGAATCATGTTCAAAATCTCCTAACACTTGAAACCTATTTGTAAGTTCTAATTTAAATTCATTAGAATGTTTCTGAAGATTAGGAATATTGACTGTAAATATTGTTTTTCCCAATAATTTTTGTCTCTCTAGTTTTACATTAACACGTAACTTACACCTTACTAATCGATGATCACTTCCTGTGTTAAATTTATTAAGAACATTACAATCTTGAAATATGTATTTCCTGTTAGTCAAAATATAATCCAATTCTGCTGTACCTTCATTTGGATGCTTCCATGTCCATTTCCTTTTAACATTTTTCTCAAAAAATGAATTCATAATATAAAGTTTTTCTTTTTCTGCAAACTCCACAAGTCTATGACCTCTCTCATTTCTATTACTATAACCAAAATTACCTACAGCAATTTCATCTTTCATTTGTTTACCAATTCTAGCATTAAAGTCTCCCATAACAATTTTAAAATGTTGTTTACTCTGATCAAAAGCCTTTTGTACATCCATATAAAAATCTTCTACTACTTCATCACTATGAGAACTTGTTGGGGCATAAACCTGAATTATCTGCATTTGGTATCTGCTATTAAGTTGTATAACTAATCTTGCAACTCTGTCCGATACACCATCAATCTCCACAATATTGTTCTTCCACTTTTTATTTATAATGAATCCTACTCCACTTGTATTTTCAATATGTGTGCCTTTATAATAGAGTATATGTCCACTTTTTAAATCAATTGTTTCTTCACCTTTTCTTCTAACTTCACAAAGTCCAATAATGTCCCATTTAATATAAGACAATTCTTCTTCTAATTCTTGCAATCTTCCTTCACTTGAAAGTGATCTGCAGTTGTAATTACCTAAATAAAAAGTCGTCATGAAATGGCAGCCTGGGTCCACAATCAATGGATTCTTAGCACCCTTCACCTTCGGCCACCAACCGCTGCCTTGGTTGGTGACTTTACAGCCTCCTGGGAATAAGGGCCATGCTTTATTTTTGTCTATCATAATTGTATATATGTATTGGAAAAATATTTATCATTTACACAAACATTCATTCTGCCTTATCAGGCACTGAGAAGAAAGACCATGGTGTTTTTTGATCTTAAACTCAGAGGTAAAAAGCCAATAAACTCACCACACTGGCTAATGCATGTTGGTGAGCAGCCCATCCATGTTCGTATACTATATGAATAATCACATAGTAATAACAGCTGCAACGACAAGAACGTATGGAGTGGACATTAGGAATTTGCCCTGCTCAGTTCCTTTAAGGCCTCCAAGAGGAATCAAAGGGTCTCCTTTCAGTTAATAGCAAACTCCTTTTAGCAGCCATATATATATATATATATATATATATATATATATATATATATATATATATATATTTATATATATATATATATATATATATATTGTACCCTTACTTCTTGATATATAAAATAGTTTAAAATACAACTAGCTCAGTTACATTATTATGCTTAATTAAAATTTGCATATCTATCTTTAATATACTTTTATATTATCATATCTTAATTAAATTTATTATCAATCATCAAAATCAATATAGTTCTAGATTATACTAATTAAATAAGTATTTATAAAATTATGAGACTGCGAAGTAAAGTTACAAAGTAATAAGCAGATTTACACTGAGTCAATATCTCCCAAGATACTGTCTCAATGGCATAAGAATACTATCACTACCCTATCACTTTACCACTACATCTATAGCATTCTTATGGCTTTTAAATGAAATAAATTATCTTTAATAATACTAAAATAATTCCTAACTTTAAACTTAAAATATAATTAAATAATCTCAGGTTCTTCTAAGTTGTTTTAAAATAATAATAATTCATGTAAATAAGTATGATGTGGGATTTTATATCAAACTTAAATACACCTAACTTATTTTAATAATAATAATAAATAATAATCTTAAAGTGTAATTTAATCTCATCTATTTCTATGATATAATCAATCATTAAATAAATAAACAATTATATGTATATCTTTTATTTCATATGGTATCTTCATTTTAAAATAGATCAAAATCTTATACTTAATAATCTGTGGCAATAAACAATATTGTATTCTTATAATGTGCATTATAATCATCTTATGACCATTGTAATATTTATGTTCATGTCAATCAATTCTTATAAAATAATGTTAAGCAAATATGGTATTCAATTCTAAGTAATAATAACAAATTCAATTTTGTGCAAATATTATGTTTATTTCAAATCATCTGATGTCAAAATGCTGAGGTGAAAAATAATGAAACTCGACACACTTTTAAAACAAATTAACAAATTTATTTACAATAACTTCAAATAAAATTTATTTACACTATTTACAGTTTATAACTTATGACAACAAATAAAATAAAAATAGGAATACAAATATAAGAGGCTTACACTGTTATTAACTTATGTACTTAATAAGGAATTACACATTCCTTCAAATGCTATATTAATAATATTACAGTGTATTTTTCTTAAACTTAGATTTTAAATAAATAGTTGTACTTTAATTACTACAAATAACAATATGTTAAGACTATTTATGTAGCATGTGTACATAATGTAGCTTTACCTATTAAATAACTACATTACTTAAATATCATTTATAATATATTATAATGTATTCACTTTATTACTAGCATTGCTTAATATCTGTATATAAAATCAATATCTCTTTATAATGTAAAACAAATGATTGGCTATAATTATATTCCACCTAATGTAATTTCTGTTATATGTTTTATAAAATATGCATTCTATATCTGTATTATTCAAACATTAATATTTAAATCATTTATCAATTTTAAATTCATAAAACATTACATTAGATAAATTTTATGATTCCTTTCTGTGTAAAATCATTATTTTACCCTATGTGCTTTACTAACCTTTCTAATAAATTTCTATCTATAAAACATATTCTAAACTCATTTAAAACATTTTCCGGAAAACAAATATCAACTTCAAATAAAATATTCATTATCCAAATTACTCATACTATATTGTCTATACTTAGTAAACTTTTCAATCTAAATATAGGCTTCTACTCATAACGTAACTTAACTTATTCAATAAACAAAATACACAAAAATATAGACTTTTAAAATCCTTTTCTAAATTGCAAAAATAAAATAATTACTTAGATAAATAATAAACATCATTTTAATACTAAGCATAAATAAAAATATCAAAATTATTTACGAAAGAATCATATAATTATTTCTAAGCTTTTACGTAATGTTGTATCATGTTTATATTATAAATTAAAAAAATTATGCATATTTTAATAAAGTTTGTAATGTATGTGTTTTCATAATATATTTATCCATTCATTCTACAACAACATAATATTCAGTTGATCTAAAGAAAAACATATTAAATTCATTAAAAATCATTATACAATATTTTTTTACCATAATAATAATATTGTCCAGTCTGCTATCCAGTATTCTTCGGAATTTGCAGCTTCAGAAAATAAAAATCATTCACATTTTCACTCATAAACATTCATTAAAATATTCCGTGTTATATTAATTATAAAAATAAATTTATGTAATTAATTATTATATTATTTTTAAGTTACTATTTAATAAATGTACCTAACCTACTTTTTAATAGTTTAATAATATTTTAAATTTTATGTTAAATAAATAAAATAAAATTTATATTACGGATTCCATCGATGACTTTTGTTCTACCATAAAAGTTCTAACAAATATCCTCCGTATAAAGTCAATAAAACACTATTTCCTGTTCCGTTGTATCACGTGTTTCTTGAAAGTTTATAATAAAAAATGATAACGTTCTTTTTTTTAAAAAAATAAGTTCCAATAAGAAAACAAATAAAATTAAACAATAGCTATAAGTTTTGTCTGGATCCAGTTCTTCATAGAATATTATTCACAAAGTTATTATTTCAAAATTAATTTATAATTGTTGAATTATTCTCCTTTAATTATTTTCATTAACTTAGTTTGGCCTAAACTGGTTTGGCCTGGACGTCCACGTTTTATTTGCGCATTTATAAATAATATATTCAGGTAAGAATTAATTTCTCCATCTATAACGACCTGCGTTTAGATTACTTCGATATAGCAATTTTATTATATTGCGTTTTTAAATAATCATATTTATAGTCTATTTGCCTTTTTAAAAACGTCAATATTTAGTCTTTTAGCATAAAGACTTAACAAGGCAAGTATTTATTTAAAATTACTACTGCTTCTTATATCTTTCCTCAAGATATATATATTACTTCTATAATTTGTCAAAATATTTTCTTTTACAGAAATATTTATATTTTTTTAAAATATCTATTAGTAATAGACAATAGTAATTTAACTTTTGAAAACTATTTTTAATCCAAAATACTACTTTTCTCCATCTTGTAGTTTTATGTACTAATCCAGCGTCTGTTACTTTTCTAACATAAAGTTTCTGATATATTTCTCCGATGTGTGAGGTTTCCATGATTATTTGTACGTAAATTGAGTTTCGATATTGAGAAGACGATAGGGAATTATTAAGTTTCTACTGCATATTCATTACTTTAAAATATTATAAATTATTCAATAACACTCTTATGATTTTACAACTGATTTTTAAGAGCGTTTATAAATTTACTCAGCTATTTTTTTAATAGCACAAACGACTTAGAAGTTTTATTGTAGAGAGACCCCCTCAACAATTGAATCCAGCTTATATACTGCCAGAAACTCCTTATCTGATTGGTAGGTTTAAACAATCAAAATTTCTTATTTACATATTTACCAACACAATATTAAAAATAAATAATGACTTATTTAATATTTAATATTTTATCAAATTCTTTCAAAACAATATTTATCGTTTATTTAAATCTATTAAACATTCTTTTGAAATATTATTTCTCACTTGATTTAAATCTTAACTTTTATAAGATCATTTAAAATAAATTAAATCTTTTTAAATACGTTACATTTTTAAGACAATATTTTTAAAATCAAATTTAATATTTTACATTAATATCTTTATTTTTATCTCGTGATAACTCACGTATTATTTATAAATTTTATAACATGATTTTGTAAAATAATAATTATGCAACTTTATTAGACAACTTCCACGCGTGTGTGTATAACATCTGTTCTTTATAATACAAGAACGCTTGTCTAAAAATAAACTTAACAATTGCTTTTTTAAAATAAATATTTATTTTTAAAATAAATAAGATATTATATCAGATTTTAAAATAATTATTTGATATGATTAAAATCAAATATTAATCTCAATTTAAATACTTATAATTTAAAATATTTTTATTCACTTTTAACATATATTTCAAATTAAATAAATATTTTTGTCTAATTTTAACTTGTCTTTTAAATACTTTAGCTTCAAACATTTGTTATTAAATTTATTAATGCAGTATTACATCATAATCATCATCATTTTAATATCTTCTCAAGATCAACACAATTCACATATCAAACACTCATAGATTGCTTTAATTAAACTTATGGTAACATTACCACAAGCAAAGTCAACATCACATCTTTAAAATACTTCTTAAATTTAAAATTTTCCACTAGATTAGCACAAAACTTAAATGGTGACCCATATAAAAGGGCACAATATATATATATATATATATATATATATATATATATATATATATATATATATATATATATATATATATATATATATATATATATATATATATATTTAAAAATGTCCATTAACTAAAACAAAATTGTAATTACAATAAAAAATAATAATAATAACAACAACGGTAACAAAC
This sequence comes from Epiperipatus broadwayi, assembly GCA_028023455.1. Classification (NCBI taxonomy): domain Eukaryota; kingdom Metazoa; phylum Onychophora; class Udeonychophora; order Euonychophora; family Peripatidae; genus Epiperipatus; species Epiperipatus broadwayi. The sequence goes on along the minus strand of JAQFVV010012399.1, from coordinate 13,768,849 downwards.
TATTATAAACAATCTTTAAATTCACAGAAGTACTTTTGGTTAATTTCTTGAATCTGCCTCAACTGCCATTAAAATTTAAAAAAACAAAAAAACAAAGTGGAAGCAAACATCATGAATTCAAATTCCAGGAATCTCGTATTTTAATGTTTGCAGAATTTACTTCTGTGAATTTAAGGATTTTTTATAATAGTTTGTTACTGTTATTATTATTATTTTTATTGTAGTTATATATATATATATATTGTACACTCACTAACTGGAAATTTAATAATAAGATAATACGATTAACTCATATAAAATGATTATGCTCGGCTAAATTACATATAATCAATAATACAGATATTCTATGATACTGTCTAGTATTAAACTAGCTCTAATTGATTAATAAATAATAAATGCTTCGGTTTATAAAACTAAATAAATATCATATTAATAAATCATGAGACAATGAAAAGAATTACGTTGAGCCAATATTCCACAGGATACCACCTCAATGGAATAAGAATATAACACCCCTTTATTACTTCAAATAATAATAAATTCATAGTAATCTTATGACTTTAAAATAATAATCAATTTATTATAATGCTACTAAATTCATTCTAATTTGTTTATTAATATAATATAACTATAATAATCTCAGGTTCTTTCAAATAACTCTAATCAACTTATAATCTTTTGTAGTCAAGTATGATAAGGGATTTTGTATTACCCTCTCTACACCTAACTAATAATAATAAATAATCAATAATAATAATAATTTTCAATGGACAATTATCAATCTTATCTACTGTTTGATGTTATGGTAACTATCAATAATAATAATAATAATAATAATAATAATAATAATAATAATAATAATAATAATAATAATAATAATAATAATAATAATAATAATAATAATAATAATAATAATAATAATAATAATAATAATAATAATAATAATAATAATAATAATAATAATAATAATAATAATAATAATAATAATAATAATAATAATAATAATAATAATAATAATATAGTGCGGTCCTGCTGTCAATAAGTAGGAACAAACTTACAAAATTTGTGAATGTACTTCATTAAAGGCAAACATAATCTAATTATTAGTTTAAAAATCTCATAATTTTGAAATTTATAATCGATTTCATGATTATAAGAAATGATGCTATTAACAAAGTAAGTTTTTTTTCATTATTTTGTCCTAAGAAAACTAGTCATCTAGTTGAAATGGCATCTGCAGATAACAATTGCATTGTTAGTAAAAGAAATAACAATACAGATGTCAAATCAGTTGCAGAAGCCAGTAAGGAAAAAAACATCTTATGCAAATATGCTGCAATGAAACCACAAAAAGCAATATTAGAAAATATTATACAGCAAGAGAACAAAAAAAAATTGGAGGGGAAGGACAAATAGGCAGATTTAGGAGAGCCAATTCATTAGACATTTTTGAACTAAGTTTAGAAAATGAAGATGAGACAGCTAATCATTTAGCAGAACAAACTGAAGATAATTGGACAGAAGAAGAAATTCAAGAAATCAACATCCAGTTTAATAATACAATACCAAACGAGTTATACGAATCTTTTAAAAAATTATTTTCTAATAAATAATTAGTGCTAGCAATTACATATAGAAATCTAATGCTATATAAATTTCACAAAGAGGTATTATATCAAAAACTAACAGAAGAAAACTTATGGGATTCAATAACAGAAATAGGTGAACATTCAAACTCGCGATATATAGCTATACAATTTTTCAATGAAAATCAAAAAATGAGATTTAAATCACAAATAAAAACAATTGGTGGATACGTAATGATTGTTGTTGATGAAAATTTGCAAAATTATTGCTCAGGAATCATTAAAAATGCGTATTTTGGGTTTAGCATTCGTGATTTCAAAAGTATGGTCCAACCATTTGACCGTGCAATATATATTAAGCAAATCTTGTGCAACGATACACCCACACATATATACACCAACAGTTATCATTTTGAAATAAATCTGGACCAGCATATTAAACCAGAAGAAATTCCAAGGCAAATTATGGATCAGGGAGCAGTATTATATTTAAACATTAAAGGACTAAGACCACAATGTTTTGGCTGTGGAGAAAGAAGCCATTTGATTATAGACTATCCAAAGAACAGAAATAACAAAGGATTTGATTTATCAGAAGAAAGACTAAAAAAGAAAACAAGCTATAAACAAAGAGATGTAAAGCAAATACTGACATCGGATGTGGAACTCAGGGAAGTGAAAAGGAAAAAAAAATCTATACAAACACATATGAATACAGATAAGCAAGAAAATGAAACTGCAAATGTAAATAATGATGATAGTGATATTGGGGAGATTCTAGATTTTTCATTAAGATTGGAAGAAAAAGTGTGTCTTAAGATAAATAATACAAAAGTAAAAGAAAAAAAAGGGAATGATATACAAATGCATGTTGTTAAAGCTTTAGAAAAAAATGTAGACTAACACCCATTGGAAAAAAATGTTGATGGGAAGCAATATTATGAAGAGAATATGAATTTGGATGAAAAACTGGAATTGTCTAAAAACAAAGAACTAGGAACAATACAAATACTGAGATTACTCAGATAATAATGCCAAATATGCAGCAAGTTACTCAGGTTAATAGTGAACAAAAGAAAAAGCCAGGAAGACCCTCAAAAAACAGGAAAACAGGAAAAAAGCTAATATTAGGAGAGCTTATGTTTGATGACACAGGAGAACGGTATTGAATGGACAGATATACTGATGTTGAAACTAAAAGTGAGTTCGAAGATGCCCAAGATTTACAGTTGATAGACAGCCTAAAGTAAGGATAATTAAAGATAAAGTAAATTCAAATAAATTCAAATTAAGAAGTAATTCTTTATAAATGAAAATTAAAATTGCATCTTTTAATGTATGGGGTTTGCTTGAAACCACAATTTATGCAGGGTCACAAATTGATCCAGAAAAGTTTCTAAATAGTGAGGGCCTTGTTGCATGTTCAAGAGACTCTACCTTTCCATCAGCTGGGACAGGTCTTTTGGTAGCTACTGCTTGCCAGTTTACGAATTTTCAAATCATATACATTGAGGCAAATCTATTAATCATTACTTTATTTCACAAAATAATTAAAATAAATGTAATCTTTGTTTATATGCCATTGCAAAAATATAAAATAAATACAATAATTGCCACAATTAATTCAACACTGGGATGTAACATATGATGAGTTTGAAATAAGTGGATACATAAATTATCAATTCCATTGATGAGTGCAAGGGGTTTCTTACCTGAAGATGCTGTTTCATTTCATAATGGCCGATTTTCAACATTAATTGATCTTTGTTTATACTCTCCAGTGTTTCATCATCTAAGAAGCATGAAGTTAATCCCATCAACAATTTCTGATCACTCAGATCAGTTCATATCAATTGACCTCTTTAATATACAAGTCTCTAGACTGCAATTAACTAGAACAATAAGAATGTTGATTCCAACCTTAACCTCCGAATTTATTTTTTCAGAGACTTATATTATGTGGAATAAGATTCTTTCAATGACCTTTAACCCAATATAGCAATATTTAGCTTGCATTAATATCTTGTCATTTAACATTAATCATATAGTGAAAAATCAGCCACCTCCCTCAGGGTTGTTGAAGCTTGCAGAAGAAATTCATAAACGTATTGTGGCCATAACCCCTAATTAATACACACAGAAACGTGTATATATATATATATATATATATATATATACGTTTCTGTATATATATATATATATATATATATATATATATATATATATACTAACAAATGCCTATAACAAGGCATGTGAAACCCTGGAGAGCTATTTAAAAAATAAAAAAAGTAGAATATACCTAATGCGTCAACACACATGGACTCAACATTATATTAGATGGGCATTAGGGAGGGGACCTGAAATCAAAGTGCCATTAGCAATTAATATAAACAATGAAACATTTACTGGAAATAATATGATCTTACCAATTCTTAATGATTTTAACGATAAGCTGGGACCAGGAAAATTGATACAATACCAGCCAAATGTATTTGGAATGGCAAAGACTGAATCACCATATATTATAGATGATTTTATAATGAAAATGAATAAAATGCACAACAACTGTCACCCAGGAAGCCCTGGAATTCCACTGTTCATATTAATACAAGCTGACTAGCAAATGCCTGTGTGAGCTGGCAAATTATTTATCACAGGGAATAATAACAATGGAGGGAGTTAATACAATCGGAATGGTGCTGTTTAATAAAAAAAAATGAAGCCCATTCCTTTGTTATCAGAGACAAGGCCAATATCAATGAGTCAATTGCCCATAAAGATTTTAGAGAAAATAATTAAAGATAAAATAGAACCATTTATTTTACCAATGATTTCACCAGCTCAATTTGCTAAAAAAAATCATCTACCACACAAGTTGCTATGTTATTTAAGGCTATTTTGACATCAGTTAGAGAAAAGAAAAGATATGGCCCGATTGTTGTACAGCTGGATATTGCTTCAGCTTTTGACAATGTTGACATATCTATACTGTTGACATGATTGAATGACACTGAAGTGCCAAACTTACATGTACATGTTATAACAAATTTACTCTTAAATCGTGAGCTTCACATTACTCTAAATGGCAGAAATTCACCAGCTTTCACACCAACTAAATCACTTTCATAAGGGTATCCACTTAGTGCCATCTTATTTATTTTATATATAAATCCCTTTCTTGTTCGATTACAACAGGCATTTGAGGGAATGGAGATCCTGGGAACAGGTCAAAAATTGACCTGCATTGCATACATGGATGATATTACAGTTTTCCTGAAATCAAAAAGGCAAATACCAAAACTACAGATGATTTTAAAAGAATACTCAAAGAAATTTAAACTAAGTTTCAATCCAGAAAAAAACAGTAGCATGGACCATATTCATGGGAAGGCCATGTACATCCATTTTCCAGGCAAAGCCAGGCTCATTCCTTGGATTTCCATTCCATCTAGGGATTACTGGAATGAGATGTCATTTGCAGAACAAATTGAAAAACGAAATACAGCAAATAGCAGACTCTCTAGCAAATACTTATATGTCAATATATTCTATGAATCAATTAAATAATAGTTTGATGATGACTAAGATAGTTTACTTTATGCTGGTGGTTGCTTTCTCAAAAGCTTTTATCTCCAAAATTAAGACCATTTGCAATCAGCTACTATGGTCAAAGAAAGTCATGGCAATATGAATGGCACAACTATGTCAGCCACTGAATAAAAATGGTTTGGGGTTAGATGATATTGGTATTTTTGACAAACAGAGAATGAGGGACAATATAATTGATTTTGTTAAACAATTTTCAAAAATTAAGCAGCTCATAGAGGTCATTCCAACTGATAAACCATCACCAAAAAATTATCATATTTTGAACAATTAATATATCTTTGTAAAACAGAATCAAAAATCTCACAGCAATTTATTAATAAGTACAAATACTGGGAAATTTATGAACTAATACATGAAGATAATAACACAATTGCTTTGGAACCAATACTGGGAATTAATAATAAACAACTGGTTAAAAGGTATGAATGATGGGCCTTAGAACCAAAGTTTTGCAATTTTCTAATAAAACTTAACTTATCTGCATTACCTACCACATATTTTCTTTGACATAAAAGAATGTATACTTCAATCGATCCCTTTTGTGGGTTATGCCATAAAGCTGAGGAAACCCTATCACATCTGCTATATCACTGTGTGGGACTTAAACAGATAAGAAATCTGATAACTAGCAATTACAGGAAGTCTAATGTAACAATGCATCAATTAATTTCTGCATTTAGAGAGGGATTAACATCAAGTGTCAGGGCATCAACCTTTGTGCTATATGCATACTGGTGTACTAGATGCACTGTCCTAATTGGTAACAATTCCAGGAGGCATCCAGCTACTTTTTCAAATAAACTTGCAATGATACAGAAAAGGGATAAGACACTGGCCAGACCTCACATTTATGCAGCAACCTGGTCATTACTTAAGATTAGATCTATGTTATAGTGACAAAATGATACAACTCTTAGGAACTGGTATAGCATGTTTTTTTGAAAATCCAAAATCTTGCAACATCAGTGAATTTTGGGAATAGGATACACTTGAGAGTTTGAACATTGTAAATTGGGAAAATTAAACATTATAAAAAACTTAGAAGGATATGCATGTCAAATTAGCAACAAGGACAATTTGGGAACAATTTTTTCCCTTCTGTTATAAGTGATTGATTTGCTAATGGGGTTCAAATGATAATGGACAATCCAGAATATTATATGTAGACGAACTATGTAAATGCAAAATTTGTAATTCTTTTGAGACAATAAAGTCCTTTTGAAACATAATAATAATAATAATAATAATAATAATAATAATAATAAATGCATTTTTGAAAGATGATAATAATAATAATAATAATAATAATAATAATAAATGCATAATTGATAGATAATAATAATAATAATAATAATAATAATAATAATAATAATAATAATAATGAAGAAGAAGAAGAAGAAGAAGAAGAAGAAGAAGAAGAAGAAGAAGAAGAAGAAGAAGAAGAAGAAGAAGAAGAAGAAGAAGAAGAAGAAGAAGAAGAAGAAGAAGAAGAAGAAGAAGAAGAAGAAGAAGAAGAAGAAGAAGAAGAAGAAGAAGAAGAAGAAGAAGAAGAAGAAGAAGAAGAAGAAGAAGAAGAAGAAGAAGAAGAAGAAGAAGAAGAAGAAGAAGAAGAAGAAGAAGAAGAAGAAGAAGAAGAAGAAGAAGAAGAAGAAGAAGAAGAAGAAGAAGAAGAAGAAGAAGAAGAAGAAGAAGAAGAAGAAGAAGAAGAAGAAGAAGAAGAAGAAGAAGAAGAAGAAGAAGAAGAAGAAGAAGAAGAAGAAGAAGAAGAAGAAGAAGAAAAGAAGAAGAAGAAGAAGAAGAAAAAGAAGAAGTAATATAATATAATGTTTTAGCTTTTATGTGGCATTTCAAATAAAAATGTGTGTGCGAATATGTGGCAACAAATAACGTTATAAGTCTATGCAATAAATTATATACTTTATTATGACCATAAAAATAATAATAATGTAAAAATAAATTTATCAATTATATTATATTCTGAAGCACTGTAATTTCTTAAATAAATAATTATATTCCTACTGAGCAAATATTATGTTTGGTTTAATATTTGACGATCATGTATTTGTAATGTGAATAATCAATATAACACAAAGTTTTATAAAAACAAGTTTAACAAAATTTATTATAGACTTTAAACAAAAATCATATACAATATTTAGAGTTACAACTTTGATAAATTACATACTTCTTCATTTTTTTAAAAAAAAATAATAAAATCTGCAAGTAAATAACCATTTACTCCAACTTATAACTTTGCATATTTTTTTACAATAATAAAAAATAATACTAATTATGAATACAAATATTGTTGAACATAGTATCTATTAATTGACATGTATTAAAATATGTTTCCCTTAAGCATACACAAAAATATGAAATTATAAACTAATGTAGTAACATTTCTTTTTAAAATACGTTCATAGATTTTATAATAAATTAAACAAACTTCTACTATGATAATGCTGATGTTATTTAAAATATTTATCTTGGTTTGTGAAATATATAAATTGACTTGAATAAAATAATATGATTGACAATCTTTGATATACTTTGCTTGGCACTACTATAATAAATATCCCTATATGTGTATTTTATATGTGTTCTAAACATAAAATAATATTCACAATATATAAGTACCTATTCTATTTTATGTTGTTTCTCCTGGATAATTTATTTTTTAAAAATATGCATTAACGTGTATAATCAAAATATTCAAAAATTATTCAAAAATATCATGAATAATTTATTATCTCATATATTTTAAAAAAAGTTTAATAAAATACAGAAATATTTATGATTCTTTATCCTTATAGTGTGCACTTACTTTCAATCTCATTTGTATTTGACCTCAACATAAACCAAAGTAGGATAAACCTATCTTATCCTTTTTCAAAAATAACGATTCTACAATTACCAAAATTATTTATTTTCTCCTTCATAAATTCAATTATGTACGTTGCAATAACTTTTGAAATTAAGATAGTGATACGATGCGTATGCATGAAGAAGTAATTAGAGTATTGACTCAATAGTATACACATATATGGATAATCTACATGGCAAGAAATGCATACGAAAAACGTGACTTCTCTCTCTAATGAACTCCAATATAAAGTAATGTCCAGGCTATTTATTCAACATCTTCCAACATTAACATACTCAATGCTAAAAAAGACACTGCCCATGGAAAATATACAAGTCACGGGGCTACCTTATCTGTACCTGCATAAACTACTAAGATAATAATATAAATTACATTCTATCTCCCAAAAATCCTACATACAAGCATCCCATTGGTTTATTTTCGTAATCCCAAGGTCACAACCACTTAAATATTTCATAATAGATTTATAAATCTACATCACAAAAATATCAAACATTATTCTAAAATAATAAATACGATTCACATATGACTCCAATAATCGAAAACTACTTTAACAAGAAAAGGTGTATTCATTTTCAAAATTCAGCAATAAAAATACAAATGATTTTGGTTTTTGGATATTAAAATCAATACTTTAAAACATTTTAAAATAATGAGGTTTCTTCACTGAAAAATTATATAAATTATATGTATCATTAAATCATATTACATTACTAATATAAAAGAATAGTATACATATTTTATAGTATTACTTTATCAAATGAACCTATGAGTATGTGTGTGTGCATTAAATACACATGAAACTTATTGTTATTATTCTAGAAATATAAGCTAGATTTTTTTTTAAAAAAAAAGATATGTATACTATTCTTTTATATTAGTCATGTAATATGATTTAATGATACATATAATTTATATGATTTTTCAGTGGAGAAACCTCATTATTTTAAAATGTTTTAAAGTATTGATTTTAATATCCAAAAACCAAAATCATTTTTATTTTTATTGCTGAATTTTGAAAATGAATACACCTTTTCTTGTTAAAGTAGTTTTCGATTATTGGAGTCATATGTGAATCGTATTTATTGTTTTAGAATAATGTTTGATATTTTTGTGATGTAGATTTATAAATCTATTATGAAATATTTAAGTGGTTGGGACCTTGGGATTAGGAAAATATTTTATAGTATTACTTTATCATATGAACCTATGAGTATGTGTGTGTGCATTAAATACACATGAAACTTATTGTTATTATTTTAGAAATATAAGCTAGAATTTTAAAAAAAAAAAAGATATTCAAAGTAATGTAAAAATAATAATAATAATAATAATAATAATAATAATAATAATAATAATAATAATAATAATAATAATAATAATAATAATAATAATAATAATAATAATAATAATAATAATAATAATAATAATAATAATAATAATAATAATAATAATAATAATAATAATAATAATAATAATAATAATAATATACATCATGTAAAAATTAATTATTTTACAAATTTACCCACAGTGACACTAAAACTTTTCAGTAACTCTTAGACGTTTTGTTTCACATTTCATAAAAGAAACATAAAATAACAATAGTTAAAACAGGCAAAACTTACTATATACATTGCCACACACAGCAAGCTAGAGTAATCAATGGATGCCAGAAAGGCTTGTGCATATAATCTCGATCGAGTGCCTACTCATCAAATATCTCCAGACTAGTTTCTGGCTTATGGCCTTCATCAATGAGGAGCCTTGGATCTGAGAGCCCTGTATCTAGATCTTAAGATCTAATGCAACCCTTCAGCAACCACCTTTTATTTCCATTTAACTACAAAACCCTGAATATTAAATTAAAAACACCTTAATGTTTTCAATCCAAACCATTAGCTTATATAGTCATATGGGTCTGAACCCAGTTCAGTACCCATACATTTTGGTGTCATTGGTTCTTTAATAACCATAGCCATCACTATCCTATTAGGCAGGATTGGTTTTAAGCCAATAAACATCACTTGATCATCTCCTCTTATGCTTGGGTATAACTGTTGTTAAAACAGACAAAACTCACTGTATACATTGCCACACACAGCAAGCTAAAGTAATCAATGGATGCCAGAAGGATTGTGCATAAAATACACATCTAGAGCCTACTCATCCAATATCCCCAGACTAGTTTCTGCTTTATGGCCTTCTTCAGTGATGAGCCTTGGATCTGAGAGCACTGCATGTAGATCTTAAGATCTAAAGCAACCCCACGGCAACCACCTTTTATCTCCATTTAACTACAAAACCATGAGTCTTAAATTGAAAACACCTTAATGTTTTTAATCCAAGCCCATTAGCTTATATAGTCATATGAGTCTGAAACCAGTTCAGAATCCATACATTTTGGTGTCATTGGTTCTTTAATAACCATAGTCACCACTATCTTGTAGTGCTCTCAGATCCAAGACTCCTCACTGATGAAGACCATAAGCCAGAAACTAGTCTGGAGATATTAAATGAGTAGGCACTAGATGGGGATTTTATGCACAGGTTTTGTGGCATCCACTGATTACTCTAGCTTGCTGTGTGTGGCAATATATATATAGTGAGTTTTGTCTGTTTTAACAACAGGTATAGCTTGCTATGTGTGGCAATATATATATAGTGAGTTTTGTCTGTTTTAACAACAGGTATACACAAGCATAAAAGAAGGTGGTGATGTAATGTTTATTGGCTTAAAACCAATCCTTCCTAATAGGATAGTAATGGGTATGGTTATTAAAGAACCAACGACACCAAAATGTATGGGTACTGAATTGGGTTCAGACCCATATGGCTATATAAGGTAATGAGTTTGGATTGAAACATTAAGGTGTTTTCAGTTAAGATTCATGGTTTTATTGTTAAATGGAGATAAAAGGTGTTTGCTGGAGTGTTGCCTTAGATCTTAAGATCTAAATGCAGTGCTCTCAGATCCAAGGCTCCTCATTGATGAAGGCCATAAGTCAGAAACTAGTCTGGGGATATTGATGAGTAGGCACTAGCTGGGAATTTTATGCACAAGCCTTTTGGCATCCATTGATTACTCTAGCTTGCTGTGTGTGGCAATGTATATAGTGAGTTTTGCCTGTTTTAATAACAGTTATACACAAGCATAAGAGGAGGTGGTCATGTGACAAATAACAATAGCATTTACTCAGCATACTTAGATTTTTTTTTTTATAAAAACTTTACAAAGAATTAAATATTCCTTACAATAATAATTATGTTTGATAATATATTTTTATATGTAATTTTCCTCCCTAACAATAATAGAAATAAATCTTTACTATTATTAGTAAAAACAAAGATAAGTAAGACTACATTTATGAAAACTCCATCCCCCTATAAAGTAAATTTAAAAAAAAAGTTTTTTTTTTATCTCCTAATTTTTATTTATTAAAAGTATTTCATAGAACTTGCTCCTGACATTTGTTGCTAAGACAACTACTGTCTAATGCTTGAGAACAAAGCACAGAACTCTTTTCCCTCTCGATGCATAAACTCTTATTGATAAAAAAATGAAATCAAGGTGACTATAAATCTGAAATCATTTAGAAAAAATAATTATTATTAAATGTGATATCACTGGAAAAGGTTTTAAAGTTATCTCCGGAGTTTCCCATTCATTAAGTTCCTACATGGGCTTTTTGATGCATCATTTGCAGCTATATGGATTTCTGTGTACTTGTACGGAAAAATATGCAATTATATTCCATTAAAATTAGTATTTTCTGGTAATTTAATAAAGACATTATAAAGTTATATTTTAGTCATGATAATTTTTCATTACCCATGTATTTATTTTCTGATGAATAAGTTTAAAAATCATTTTTACATTATTAAATAAGTATGGTCTTTTTTTCTAATGATGATTACTTGTCATATAAAATATATTCACAGGACTATCATTTTATTTGATGTTTATCAATTCAAAGAAAATTTCATAATAAACTTTTTTAAATAATATTTCATTTTTTAAAAATATTTACTGCAACCCTTTTAAAAATATAGTTTTATAATATTAAAAGTTAAAGATTTACTACATGAATTTTTACTTTTCAGATACAGTATCTTTTTGTACAATATAATCCATTTCAACTACATTTTTGAATAGCTTTTCTGTCCAATGTTTTGACAATGTCCAAAATATAAAACAAATAAAGATATATTTTTTTCAACAATATTTTCAAAATTATATTTTCATTTGGTCTCTGTACCTCCATCCTTGATTTTTCTAAAAATATACTTATTTATGGTATTAATCCCATAGCTACTGTGATGCTGGCTCAATCTTTAATAGAAATACTTGATAAAGAATTTTTAGAAATTTAACAATGTATAGTTTTAGCTTAGTAAATTTATAATTCTTTTAATCATCTCTTTTAAAACAATAATTGTTAGTAGTAAAACTTTGATATTAATAATATAAAAATATTAAAATAATTATTTAATTATTAAATTATAAAAAGCAAATATATTTATCACCCAGAAAAATGAAAACATCTACTTTTATAGTAAATTGACCTGATGATTTCATTGGCTATTAGGTCTTTGACTGGTGATGTAATTTACATATTAGTCAATATTGCACAATTAAAAAATTAAAAATAAAAATCATTACTAATTAAATACTACATTCAATATTATACTATTTCATTCTAAATTAGTTTTATACTTTATTTAAACAAACTAAACATTTTAAAATAACATTTTCAAAATAATACTTTAGTAATTTATCCAATATTTATTTTCAATTTATCTATTTTAAAAATTTAACTTTACTAACTATATATTTGTTTTAAAACCTTCCAATTAAACATTTTTTAACAGTTACTTTTATCTTGTGACAAACAAATGTTTTAATTTTTAGAACAATCCTAAATTAATTTTGAAACTATCTTTAGAAAACTTGTAAGCACAAATTATGAGTACTTGTGTCACATGTTTTTTAAACCCAAACAGTGTAATATTTTTTAATTATTGTCTGATAACAGAAATAAATATTTAATTATAAAAATATATATTAAATAAATAGTAATATAATAATAAAATTTAGAATAATAATTTTGATACTATTTAAGCTGTAACAAATTGAACACATTTGTCCATTACAAAATATTATATTTTAAATAAATATTTTATAACACAAATAATTAAATATAAATTTTATTTTAAAATGCATTAGTTTACCAAATTTTAAGTCATTATTTTGAAATTAACTTTTAGCACATGCTTAAGAAGACTTTTAATATATTATTTTACTATGGCCTGTTTTCCCAACCATACAAAAATTACACTATTTAGCATTACTTTTTTATTTTAAAATGTTAATATAGATTTATGTATTCACTACTCTTATTTTACTTTAATAAACCATTTTAAAACACTATCAACATTATACAGTAGGCCTACCATTCAAAATGTATACTTATTTTTTTTTTTTAAATTGACTCAGTCAATCTATTTGGTTCTTATGTATATATATATATATATATATATATATATATATATATATATATATATATATATATATATATATATATATAATAAAGTGATGAACAATATTCAACATTACATTATCTTGAAGCAATCTCTTCAAGACCTTTGTTTTGAGCTACTTATTTTCATTTAACTGATATAGTGAACTATTTTTTTCCAAATACACATAGTTATTTTTAACCCAATGTGTATTCATTTACTTTTATATTTTTTATTAATTTGACAGTTGAGTGTTGATTCAGGGACTGTAAAATAACATTCAAATATAATATAATCTTCACTATTTATTTTAAAAGGATACCCTGCAAGTGATGAGTCCGTGGCATGCATTTATTTATTAGTATGTTATTTTTAAATAAGAATATACTTAAAATCCATGATTTTTTTATACATTATTATAATAGTTCATAAAGTTAATACAGCACATACATGCAAGGTTAAAGGACTAAACATCCCATTATCATCACTTCTTATGCTTTCTCATAACTGTTATTAAAACCGGGAAAACTCTCCATACAATTAATAATTCTAATCAAACATGCTATATTTTGCTTAAATACTTACATTAATTAACCACTTTAAATTGTTCTCTATAAAAAAAACTAATTTCTTAATTCTTTTTAAATAAAGTAAATATTTAGTTTTTAATATTTATTCAAATATCAATATGTATTTTTATGCCACGAAAAACTAAATTTACTAGATATTATTTATTTATTTCTTATATTACCAATATTTTCCTTTTGTGATTCAATATATTCCAAACCAAAAAGCTATAAAAATGCTTTCTTCATTTTTTAAAGATTCAATACTTTAAATTAATATAAAAGCAAAAAAAAAAAATCAATGTATTTGAAATTAATATAAAATACATAAAATCAATATACTTGCAATCCAAGCATAATAATCTATCCTATGGATGAAAATCTAAAATAAAATTTTAATTAAGAAATTTAAAGTTTTGAAAAAAGATTATTAATAATCATAAATATATAATTTATTTATTGATTGATTGATGATTTCATAAAACAATTCAGAATAATAATTAAAATTGATTAGTTTCGGTGTCTTATAATCTTTAAACATGGAAAACCAAAATTTTTAAAAAAGCAAAAAACAAAACAAAACAATTAGTTAAAATAAAAATATGCTTTAACAGTTATTTTGTTTAGTAAATAATTTTTAATCAAAAATTGTATCATTTATCTCTCCTAAAACAACATTTTTTAAACCAATTTAGTATTTTTTTTTTTTAAAAATATTCAATATACTACGAAAAATAAAGTTGTTAAATTTTAGGCATACTGCTTCTTTATAAAATTGTTTTCTTTGGTCAACTTTTGATTTATTATTATTATGGTAAATCTGTTTTTTATATGAATACGTATGCAAAGTTATTACATTTTTCTAAAGTTCATAATTATATAAAAACTATTGAATGATTTCGTGATTCTGCTATATATATATATATAGAAGATAAATAACAATATATTGAAAGTTTATCTTGTAGATAATAACCATTTAAAATATCTTTTTAGAATATGAAATGCAAATAGTGATTAAAATTATACCCACGTGTAAAACTAATCAAATATTTTACATAATCCAATCCCTAAACAAAAATTTATTATTAGTAAAAACAAAACAAATGTCACGTGTTTATATCATCACTTAACAGTTGAAAATAAATGATATTATTTTAGATTTTGTTTATAACAAATTGTAAAATAACTCACGAATTTAAAACTTTTTACTTATAAAATGAATTAAATATAACTTAGTTATAAATAAAATATTTTTATATAAATTAATCAATAAAATATTTTATTATTTATTTAATATAAAATATTAGTAGCACCCTTTAGTTAGAAAGATGCAAAAACGTGAAACTATTTTTTTATTTATAAATGTATAAATACGTATTTACGATGCAATGTAGACAATTTTTAAATGGTCAATATTACAATGTAGGCTTTTATCTCTATTAAAAAAACATTCTAAAAAAATATTTAAAATAAAACTAGACAACTACAATTGGTTTATTAATAAATTCATTAAAAAAAAAATGAGTAAAATTAATATATTTTAGCAAATGAATAACTTTTTACAGAGACAAAGACACAACAAAAAAGAAAGATGCAATGATTATATTCATTTATCGAACAGAATAAAAAAAATAAGGTTAATAGTTAAGAATAGTCATAATATTTCTAAGAAAATGTATCAGTAAATGTGAGAACAAAAAGTAATAGTCAATAGAAGATGAAATGTTTATTGATTAAGAGCAAAACTAATATTCTAGCATTGACAGATACTTTCAATGTTTATGAAGAATTTAAGAAAAAAAAGAAATGATATAGGAAAATAATGATGATGGTTAATGAAAAAATGCAAGATATAATATATTGATAAAATATAGAATTTGAAGGCATGACATTTGAGGTTGATGAAAAAAAAATATTAAGTTAAATATGTCAAGCATCGGTGGCCTATTGGTTAGCATAACTGCCTTTCAAGCAGCTGGCCTGGGTTTGTTTCCTGGTCAACACATTTGACATATAAAGAAAAAAGATTAAGTGAAATATAATATGAATGATAGGAAAGAATAGGTGATCCAAAAAGAGACTAATTGAAGCTGATAAAATAAGTTATAAAAAAAGTTAAATGATTAACATTTTGTTCAATGCTATTTGTATAGAGAAAATGATTATGAAGATATTTTTGTGGTGTAAATTCTCAGTATTAACTAAAGTTGACAGCAGTAAATGAGTGACATATAAAAAAATAAATGTTAACAAAACAAATGTAAAAATTATGGAAATTAGAAACTATTACATAGAAATGCTTATAGCTTCAAATGTTTTTTCCCAAACTACAAATCCCAAGCATTATGGTATCACTTATTTATTACATTGTTTTATAACATCTCTCAAAATTAGTAATAGTAATTGTTCTAAAACCAAGTTTAATTCCAATTCTTCCTTAAACAGCATTATTACTATAGCATTCTTCCAATTACATGGTATATCTTAATAATTTAGACATATGGTATACCAATTTATTGTTTTTTTCTGCTTTTATTAAGATAATAATAATAATAATAATAATAATAATAATAATAATAATAATAATAATAATAATAATAATAATAATAATAATAATAATAATAATAATAATAATAATAATAATAATAATAATAATAATAATAATAATTGGTTAACTAAAAAATAATACAATGAATAAAACTCCTGACCAATGAACAGAGTCAATAACAGAATATAAACAAAAGATTGAAAAAGAGTCTCTAACTAATAACAAGATAATAAACTAACAACAGCAAAAGTAAACAATGACATCAATGAGAATAATATAATGTGAAAAACTTTTTTATGTACACCCATAGTTTCTAAAAAAAAAAAACTGTAATTGAATAATTTAACAGATCTTGACCCCTAATCAACACTTCCATACCCATGTAATTTGCAATAAAGATCTCAAAGTGAAAACAAATAAATAAAAATCATCATGCCACTGTAACCAAGGCATAATCATGTAAACATCATGTAACCTTTGTTGACAATAAAGCTTTATTAAATAATAATAATAATAATAATAATAATAATAATACTAATAATAATAATAATATGATGATGATAATAATAATAATAATAATAATAATAATAATAATAATAATAATAATAATAATAATAATAATAATAATGATAATAATAATAATAATAATAATAATAATAATAATAATAATAATAATAATAATAATAATAATAATAATAATAATAATAATAATAATAATAATAATAATAATAATAATAATAATAATAATAATAATAATAATAGAACAGATGTGCATATGCCAGCTGGCTTCTAATATCTACATGAAAGTCTGAATTAAAAGCAACTAAAAATAAAGATAAAAATACTAAACTAATATTAAAATAATGTGATATCAAAAAAGAATAACAACAGACGAAAAAACGATTTTTTTACATCAAACAAGTAATAGCTATTACATAAGTAGAGATGTCTGCCCATCCCTTCTATGTGTATTAAATGGATTATGTCTTATACATGAGGAGTCAGATTGACGTTAGGTCAATACGGGTGTGACAAGAATCTTAGTTTCAGGGTGGCCTTTGAGCATTCCATCATCAGCTTTTCAATTGGATGGATGGTTGAAGAGTTGGAGTGTGGAGTAGATTGAAGCCTGTCCATTAAAGTATGAGGTTATAGCATATATGTGTAGAGATGGTAATCTGGACCAACTGATGATTGCTGGTTTAGCATGAAATACGTATATTGGTGATTATTTATCTTTTCAACATATGTGTGTTTGAGTGTACTAGTGTTATGAGATAATGTGGAGAGTGGTGGGTCATGTGACAGTCTGTGCTCATATACCCTATATATCAAACAAGTAAGTAAAACTTTTAATTTATTAAACAAAATTTGAAATGCTTTCAAAAACATGGCGTCTGAGCAAAAAAAAGTTATCAGAATAACGCAAAAATATATTATAATTGTAGCTCAGTTAATACACAAAATACATGAAAATGTTAAAACCTATGCAATCATTATAAAATTTAATCAGCAATCAGCGGCTATAAAAAACAATGAAAGTCCATCACAAGCACCACGATTTAAAAAAGCAACTCAAATAGATATTGGTACACTAAATTTACAAGCTAACAGCAACCTAGAGCCTCTATTATAAACCAGGACTCAGGAAGAGCTGCAAATCATTAATAATAGCTTTAATAATACTGTACAGAATAAACTTTTCGATACTTATACATTTTTTTCAAAAAAATCACTAATAATATCTGCTACAGACAGGAATCTAACATTGTATAAATTCCACAGAGACTTGCTATATCAAGCTCTAACGGAAAACAAAATCTCGGATATGATCTCTAGTATAGGAGAGCATCCAAACTCTAGATATCGGGTAACACACTTTTTTGATGAATAGCAGAAAGCCAGATTTCAAACAAAAATTAAAACACTGGGGAACTGTGCTTTTATTACCGTTGATTAAAAACCTACAAAACTACATTATATGTATCATTAAAAACTTATATGTATCATTAAAAACACATATTTTGGATTTACTATAACAAACTTCCAAAATATGATACAACAATTTGGAAAAAAACAATCTATTTAAAAACTATATATCTCATTGGTACCCCCAACCCAGTCTTTAGTAATAGCTTAAACTTTAAAATAAAAATACATGACAACATAACTCCAGAAAATATTCCCACACAAATTGTTGATCAGCAGGCAATTCTCAACATTTATATAAAAAGGCTTAAGCCACATTGCTTTAAAGGTAAAGAGCATGACAATCTAGCCACTGAATGTGATTTAAAACACTACACCAAAAATCAAACAGACAAAAGCCACTTGCAACCAACAAAGAGTTCAAATTAACTAATAGAAGTAAATAATGAAAAAAATAAAAATCAAGAGAAATTAAGTAAAAACCAGCTACAAGAACAAATAAATGAAAAAAAAAAAAAATAAACAGAAGAAATGATAGTTATATTGAATAGGAAAATAATTACAGAACAAATAAAACAAAAAAACAATGTAAAAAAAAGTAAACCACCAAATCCAAAATACAGGACAAACATATGATGAAATAGAACTGAGAGATAAAGACAAACAACAAAAGAAACACAGTGATATCAACAAAACAGTTGAAAAACACCAGCAACAAACAATATCAAGAATAAGAAATAATACAACAGATGATATAACATAGGCAATCACACCATGCCTACCATAAACTGTCCAACAAATATCAAAAAGAAACAGAAAACCAGGACATCCATCCAAAAACCAGAAAACATAGACAAATTACAAAAGTAAGAATAAAAGAAAACTGTTTTGACCCCTCCATACATGCATGCTCAGATAAAGATATAATTGAAGCCTGGCCAGATGAAGATATAACTGAAGATGATTTAGGTCAAAGCTATTAAGACCCCCAAGAACAACAAGTAACATTAAATCAAGCAATACAACCAGACACCTTCACAATATAAATTATTAATCAGAATTAAAATTGGAGCTATTAACACAAGGACTAAACTCGACTACAAAATCAATAAATTAAAACAATGGTTTACAAACATACAAACACAAATAATCTGACTATTGGAAATGAAGATATATTCTTGGATCACAAACAAATCCAGAAAACTACCTAAGCAAAGATGTATTATGTGAATGTTCAAGACAATCCTCAACTCCATCTGCTGGCACAGGTCTCATCATCACTAACACCTGTTTATTTACATCCTTCAAAATACACTTCATATATTCAAACCTATTTATTTCAACATTCAACCATAAAAATATAACAATCAATATTACCATGCCACCATAAGATACCAAAATTAATACTATAATAGCTAACATCAACTTAATGTTAGCTACTATAGCAAATCCAACCATTTTAATTGGTTACTGTAACACAACATATCAAAAATTCATAAACAAATGGCTACATAAATTTTCAATACCACTAATAAGTGACAAAGGTTTACTACCAGTAAATTAAATATCTTTATACAATGGTCAATACTCTTTACTCATAAATCTATTCTTCTACTCCCCAATGCTCCACTGCCTCATAACACTAAAGTTTATCTGACCATTCAGGGCAAATAATCACAATAAGTCTTATCCATATACAAGCATTGATACTACCACTAACATTGACAGTAAGAGTTTTACTCCCAATAAACACTCCAAAATTTATATTTTTAGAAACATATATTATGTTAAACAAAATACAAAAAATAATATTTGATTCCATACAACAATATCTAGCCTATAGAAACATTCTTTCTTTTAATATCAGTTATACAACAATGAAACAACTGCATTTCTCCAAATTACTAGCACTTGCTCATGATTCATGTTTCACCAGAAGTCGATCTCCGAAAATGTGCTATTACTTTAAATAATAAATTTTGTGCACTTATGTTATATTGAAAGTAATAGCACATTATTGGAATTCGACTTTCATCTTAGTAATTTCAATATTTTTGGTGCTTTATAATAGTAAGATTTTATGCAATAATGAAATTAAAATCATGATTTCCACATTTTATGTATACACACATTAAATTTTACAAGATTATAATGTAAATTTGTTCAAACATTGTGCGTGTTAATTTTGCATTTTAAATCACATTCTGTTTTTGCTTTTTGAAAAAGAACGTAATCAATTATTATTTTCTTATTAATGACACCAATCATTAACATGCTCTTAAATTCCAATGAGAGCTAAATGGTTGTATGTCTGAATATCACAAGCTTCATAAACAATTAATAAAATCATTGCATCAAAGATTAATTACTAATTATGTTGTCACCAGAAAATCATTAACACAACATGAGAGTGAAGTTGGTGCTAGTTGTATTTCCTCTTGAGAATAGTCTTACAGTTTGCAAACGAATCTGTTTATCGAAAATAATTAAAACATGTATAAAAAATGTAAATTATTGTACTGTAAATTATGCATAAAAGTATATTATTTTGAATAAAATTAAATATTATAGTTAAAAAAAGTTTGTCTTGTATCAATTTTTTTCAAATTTGAAATTTTTTATTAGTAATATTTTATTTCCTTATTTTTTTTTTTTCGCACGAATTTTAAAGTAATTTTACATTGGTGCTTTTATGCGAATTTTGAAAAATCACAGACCACATCCCCCATTTTTCAATGTAAGTTACGTCTATTTTTGCGCGATTTCATTTGCACATGTTTTCTAAGGAACCTATCTATAGCATAAAATGAGACTCAGGTGTATTTAGCAAAAATTGAACAATATGACCAGAGATTGCTAAGAGAAGCTATAGATATTTTTAAAAGGCCCATTGGCATAAATGAAAGATGCGAATTAAAGAAGATTAACAACATTTGGAAGAAGCTATTGGAAGAAAAAAAATTTTTTAAACTTCTCAACCAATATATGAGGAGAAAAAAAACAATAAAAAAGATTTTAAATCTCACTCCCATTCTTATTATAATTTGAGGAAGAGAATGCTCTGAGGAAGGTATTTGATATTGTACTGAAACATCAGCATTTAGCTTTTTGACTACACGGAATATCCCGCAAATATTAATAATAATATGAAATCTTTTATCGTGAAAATATTAGAATTAACATATATATATATATACACACATGACAGATTTCCTATGAAAATTTCCTTTATAATTTTCCTCTGAGCATAAATTCATAAATTAATTTATAAAACAAGGCAAAATTCTCTCCATCCAGTAGTGCCAATTAACAATTATGTGCTAGTATAAGAGATGGTGGTCATGTGATGTTTAGATTAATTTATAGAATTACATTTCTAGAAGTAATCATTTTAGATGACTAGTTTTCCTTTTGTAGCAAGTAAATGTCAAATATTTCTTTAGCATTGAGTAGTGATGAATAAAGCAGCAGAATCCATGTTAATTAGCCTATAGTCCATATTAACTTAAAAATCGTTACAAAATTTTATTGACTTCTATACAGTAAAAGATAAGATAATAAAGTAATTATAATTCTTCCCATCATTTAGTAAAAAAAAACAGTTGATTTACAAAGCTTCTTCTGGTGTCCCTAGCAGTGTTTTTGTTTTAAAAAATATTCATTTTAATTAAAAGAATAAAATAACACATTTTATCTTTATACTTAATTTTATCACTTAAAACCACGTCTATAACTTATAATATTTTGTTATACACAATAAAGAAAAATATTTACATAAAAGGAACACATGTGAACTCAAATATGAGGGGTTCAATGTATACATATATAAAAAAATTTCGATGTAAAAGTCTTATCTTTATAATAAATAAAAGTTGTCTATTTTTAATAAATTTAAAGATATTTAAAATATTAATTATTATAAAAATAATTTTATTTTTTATAAACTCTAATTAAAGTAAAGACTTTACACATATATATATTGTACCCTCTTTTTTAGGAAAATATATAATAATACCAAATTGGTCTAGCTCCAATAAATAATTATGTTCACTTAAAAATGTATCCAATCAATAATAATATATTCTTTAACAGTATAAATCATTAAACTAGCTTTAATTAATAAATAACAATATGGTTCAGTTTTATCAATTAAACAAATAAATATCTAATAAAATCATGAGACTATGAAGTGAGTTTACAAGTGGCAAGAATAATACATTGAGCTAATATCTCATAGGATACTACCTCAATGGCATAAAAATACTATCCCCTCCTATTATCCCAAACAATACATCTATAGAATTCCTACGTCTTCAATAATTACTTACTTAATTAAAATTATCTCAATAAAATAATCCTCATCTCTTTATCTAAATAATCTAGCTCAAATAATCTCAGGTTCTTTTAAAATAATTCTAGGCAATTATAATCGTTGTAATCAAGCATGATAAGGGATTTAATATCATTCCTAACTACAGCTGATTAATATTAATAATAATAAAATAATAATAATAATCTTCAATGTATACTTTAATTTCATCACTTTTCTCATTGTAATATTAATCATGTATAATAATAAATAATAATATAATGTAAACTTTTATCATCCATAGGGCATCTTAAATAAATATGTGGTATGATCCTATAATCTGAAAATATGTGGCAACCAAAGTAATACTATAATTCTGTGTATATATTTTATGGTTATTCTATGACCATAATAATGATAAAATAAATGAAGTTTCTTAAAGAAAATCATATCAATAAAATACTATAATTTTTAAATAACAGTTTTATTTATGCTGTGCAAATATTATATCTTAATTCTAGTTATCTGTGATTATGTAACTGTCATGTGGAGAAATTGAGTCAACATGAAAGTTTATAAAACAAACTTAACAAATTTTATTAACAAACTCAACACTAAAATATGTACATTATTTACAACATTCATGAATTTTGTTTACTCCCATTTTTGTACTTTCAAAAAAAAAAATAGATTAAGTAAAATAAAATATGGAATACAGAACATGGTTTTATAAAAAAATATCTATTATTACAAATATTATCATAGTATCTCTATTACATTTACATTAAGTTTCATTAAGTCACTATTTTTTTAAAAAAAAAAAAAAAAGATAAGTTAATTAATTCAATATGCATTTATTATTGTTATTTAGTGTTTTTTTTTCAAAATAATTTTACTATTCCATATAGTTATTCCTAACTTATTAATAATGTGAATAACTTTAATTAATAGCATAGCAATTAACCTAGACTGCTTACTAAGCATTAATTTTAATGTTAAATAAAATGTACAAAGTGATGTATTGTTATTATAGAATAACTTGCACAAACTTATGATTACTTATATTCTTCAAAAATACAATTTAGTTTTATCCCTTTACTTATAAAAAATATGCATCATAATTAAGTCATTTAAAAACTTAATAATTAAACATCTTTATAAACCCACTTTAATTATCATTTATTCATTTGTAATAAATAACAATCAATTTCAAATATAAAAAGTTTTACGATTCTTTACTGACAAACTAAATTCTTGTACTCTTTGCATTTATCTCTATCTTTACTTAAAAATAATATAACCTATCTTATATTCTTCAATAACAATTACGCACTTCAAACTTATTCATCATTTCATATTTTAAATACCATCCTTCCCGATGCAATCCAAGAAATTTTGACAGTAAATAAACAGGTCAGTATATGGAATAAACTAGAGTTTTAATTCAATAGTACCTCTATCAAATCATCATCATGGTAACAGTGTATAATAAATGAGGTATGACTTCTTTGTCTAATAATCTCTGCTACTAAATATAATGTTCAGGCTATTGATTCAGCTCTATGGAACATTCAACTTCAACACACATAAACACTGCCATGAACATATACAAGCTATAGGGCTAAGTTATTTATACTTGCATAATCATTATTATTAACTACCTTTATTCCAATATAAATAAATCCTACATAAAATATTACCTCGGTTTCATTTAACTTACTACCAAGCTATTATCATTAGAAATCTATCACTCTATATTGCTAAATTCCTTTCCACATTTCTATAACAATAAATAAATTCACATATAAATAACAATCTAACTGCTCAATAAAAAAAAATATTACTTCATTTTTTGATAACTTTTAAACCCCAAAATATAAATGATCAGTATCAATATACCACTTTACTACCTTACTCACTTAAAATAAACACTAAGTTCAGTTATAATAGAAGCATATACTTATTTTTCCCTTATATTAACATATACTTATTATATAAATAAAAGTATGCATATTTTTGAAATGAATAAATAAATTATAAGCTGTGTGTATGCATTGAGTTTTTCATATACATTCTCATACATCCACACCAAAAAAATAATAAAATGCATTATAAAATTATCAATATTCTTACAATTGTTATCATAAATAATATGTCTCCACTGGAAATTACTTAATTGGTGTTTTTGAATAAAGAACTAAATAAAACATTACAGATAACCATTTATTCCATATTATCATACTTTAAAAATAATATTAAGGTTTTTTTTTTAAAAAAAAAATATATTAAATTTTTTTAATAAGAATCTAATCACTAGGTTAGTAAATAGTTTAATGTTTTTATGTTCCTTCCCTATTTATATTCTATGAATATGCATCAATATTATTTTTTTTAGTAAAATAAATAATTTAAAAAATATTTACAAAATCTGTCGATTAATTTTCTTAAAGAAAATGTTTCTTTTCTTTCCTCTGGTACAGCGCTCATTGACAAAACTTTTACTGATATGCATGCTCTGATGGTTCCACTTTAACAACATGTATGACGATGTTTTTTTTTTCAAAAATAAAACGAAAACAAAGGTAAGACAACTTGTAAAATATCTGGATTGCTCTATAAATCACAATAGATCTGCCCTTAAAGTTTTTACAAATAGTTCATGGTTCTTCTTATTTTAAAACATTAATGATTAAATGTATTTTCAACATTATATGATGAAATAATTCCCAAAGTTCTACAATATTTTACTCAGATTTTCCATCAGTTTGTATTCCTTGATACAGTAAAAAAAAATTAGCATTTGCCGGTATTCATTATGTGGTTTAAAATATTTTCCATAAATAATTTTCGAAAATATCTTTTGTATGACCAGCATTCAATAATTAACTTATTTTTACAGATTTCTTCTTAATAAGATATGAAGCATTTTGCTAAAGATTTTAATTTTTATATCTTTAAAAAATTATGATTATAGTTTAAAATCGATTTTTCAATATTTCTTCATAAATAAATATTTCAGCGTCTTAAAATAATTATTTGATCAAATAAAGGTTTTTTTAAAAGTTTAGTAACTTATTTTAAATAAATTCTATGAATAAAGGTATTTTCATATTTTTTTTTTTTTTTAGTTTAAATTTTTGGTGGATTTTTAGAAATTTCTGTGAAGTCCAATTTGCTAAATTCAGTAGTAAATTAATATGATTAATTAATATAGGCAAAATTATGTGCCTAATATAAAAAATAATAATTAGACATTTCTATCCATAATTTTAAATTTAATGATGATTTATTCATGTTTAGCTTGACATTAAAATTAGGTTTAATAAATTGGTAGGTAAGGAATTACTTAGCTATTAGCCTTGCATCTCAGTATTATATGATGTTTTAATAATGAATTACTGTACGTTCTTTTAGAATTTAAAAATAAATTAGATTGACTATTACTGGTACACTTAGTTAACCAATGTTGTAGTAATAATAACAACAATAGTAGTATCCTGAAAAAAAGTTGTGCACCTGTTTTATACCTAAACAAACTACTCTCTTGATTGGTCAATTAAACAATGCTCATCTTATTACTATCCTGGCCAAAAATGCTGGATTAAAATTAAAATAAATAATAATTTACTAAATATTTATTATATTATTTAATTCTTAGTTAATTTTAATATTTTATTTACACATACCAAACACATTAAAATAATTTTAAAATCATATTATAATATTTATTATTACTTTAGCCATCTTTCAATTAAAACGTATTTATTTTAAAGCAAAATTAAAAAAGCTAATTTTACTTATTACATTTCATTTTAAAACCCAACTTTAATATTTATAACAGCTAATACTATTTTTATTCTGGGATAGACAAATATACTAATTTTAAATCTTATATTAGAATTTTAAAATAGTTTTGCAACTTACTAGAAAAACTCAGCAAGCACACATGTAAATATTTACACATCATGTGATTTACAAAAATAAATGAAACTCTCATAATTTAACAGAAAATAAATTAAATGATTTAATTTACAAAATATTACATAAAAATAATAATATAGCAAAATTTAGAATAATTATTTTAATATTATAAAATTGAATATGCACTTTTCTCCCATATTACCACTTTGAATAAAATGATTTTTTAAATAGAATTATTAAATATAATTATTATTTTTAAATAGTCTATTTATTCAACTTTAAGTTATTACTTTTAAAATTAACTTTAATCATTTATTTACAATACTTATTAGCACAGTATTTATTATGGCCAGTTTTCCCAACCATACAATCTTATAATTTATCTTTAATTAACTGTTTTTTTTTTTTTAAATACTAACACAATATTATACAGTAATTATTTTATTTTGCTCTAACTAGATTTTCAAAAGATCATCAACACATTATATACATCATTCCCTTACTTAGCTTTGAAATTTAAAATTTTCTAGTAAATTGATCTAAATAATTCATCCTTACCTAAACAAAAAGGTACAATATATATATATATATATATGAATTAAGCATACATTTTAAATTTATACTTATAATATACGGATAATAATTAATATTTATTAAAATGATTGTATCAGTTAGTAGTAAATAACTTTTAATGCTGTTATAAATTGTAAACTTAATTAGAAATTAATATATCCATTTCTATTAATTACAATCATATTTATCTTTTCAATTATCTTATGCCTTTGTCCATATATATATATATGAAAAAAAAGTAAATGGTTGAAATTAAATTATTGCTACATAAAACACTATCAATCATTTCAAATTTGTTATCTTGAACTATTAATTAATTGAAATATTTTAACCAATCTATTTCACTAGAAGCCTTAGTTCATCAGATGATCTAGCAAACTGAAGCATTTAAACATTTATGCAAAAATGATAGTAACATTTTTTTATTTATGAACCTATTTACAGATTATTTAATTTTGCAACATGAATGCTTTATCAATCCACGAATTACATGTGTATATTTATTTCATCACTTTTACTATATTTATTTATATTTTCGCATCAAGTTAAACAGTTAATCATTTTATATATAAAATGTATTTTATATAATTATTTTAAAATGATATAATTTATACTGAAGCTAAACTACTATAATACTTTAGTTTAAATAGCCTTTACTCTAATCTAAATTATATATCCGGGTTATTATTATCTGTTGTATAAGATAGAATGCATAGTTGTAGAAAACTTGAATGTCTGAGTTCAAATCTCTTCTAATTCCATTAAGTACAGTATAGATAATATAATATTTGTAAGTAATATAGGATAAAATAGCATACTGCAAATTAATTTAATCTGTGACATTTTTACAAATGAACTATGATTACATAATTTATATAAGAATATATAAATGTACTTATATTAAATATTCATCAAGAAAGTATTTTTACACAGAAAATTAGTAATTTTTTTTTTAATATTTTTGTTACGAAAAATAAATAATAAATAAATAGGAGAACAAATACGCATTGCTAGAAATATAAACATATAAAAACTATGTGTCATGATTTAAAACAAACAAAGAGTATTATTCTTAATAAAATTTGATATGTTATCTAATATCTATTATTGTTGTTTCTCTAACTTTATTTTCTTTTTTATTAGCTTAGATGTTTTTCAAGCTTGTAGGAAATATAATATGACAAAACTTATAAAAATATTATCTAGTTAAATTGCTGCATATGTATGTTATCTGTGTGTGTGATCAAAATACATGATGATATTTATTTTGAAAAATCAGTAAATTAGAATATTTTGCAGGTATGTAATTAAGATGACTTTCTATACGTACTTGATTAAGAATAAATGTGTTTTCATTTATAACATTTCTAGTGCTGCTATAAACAAATTTTGTCGATTAGAGATGCAATTGTTAAATTAATCATGAAAAATTGTTTACATTTTGGTTTACAATAAAAATTAAATGTAAAGGGGGGGGTGTTTAATCACTTGGAGCAGCAGAGCATAATCCTGTACATGTGTAACAGGTAGACATAATTTCATTCTTATAAAGGTAAAAAACGATATGCATTATGAGAGACTGTTCTACATTTTAAATTGTATCTTCTCACCCTATAATAATGTGGTTCAGATCATAAAAACATTTTACATAATTTATTGACAGAAAAGAGACAGGATTTTTTTGCACGAAAATGAAATACCCGATTTAAAATACAAAAATATGTAGAATTTATTTTAGTTAGATTAAATTCTCTAATTATAATTACCATATTTTATTTCAGGAATTTTTGTGTCTCATAAATAATATTAATTTGAAATTAGTAATGAGGAATAACTTCACTCTTACTTAATGCTGAGGAGTTTGTAGCTATAGCACAATAAGTTAGTTGTGCAATTAACTGGATCATAGTCACAAACATATAATGCTAACTCATATGCATTGCTGTCATTAAATTTAAACACTCCTCTATGCTTTTGTTTTTTACCTCCTATTAACTCATTATGTATAAAACAAAATGATGCTTGCATCATTCTTTTAACATTTCTAAACTAAATATTTTTAACAATTAACTTTTAATAGCTAAATAAGTTTTAAAGTTTTCAATTATATGTAATTGTAATATAATTTCTATATTATTTTGATATATGCAAAAATATAAATTCAATTACATGTGCAAGCCCAGTAAAAACAAAATTTGTACCGCATACAGTTGGCATATTTCAGTCTGACTCTGTTTCTTAAACATATTAATATATAAAAGAATAAACAAAGAAAACATAAAAGCAGAACAGATACATCACTAAACAGGAGAATCATAGATGGGTTGACTTAATTCATTACACTACTATTAATACATTATTTTGTCAGACGAATAGATAATACATTATTATCCATTAAAAAATGTTCATTATATTGAAAAAAAATATTATTTCAGATAGCTTATTTTTAAAATGAAATATTTATATGTATTTTTTTCAATATTATATTTCAACCAAATGAATGGTTGCTATTAGGACAAAACATTAATATTAAGTAAATGAATTATGGAATTAAAAATTCGACAATATTCATGACACAAATTAATCATTAATTTATTTATTAACATAGAATCCAATAGAGAATAATCACATTACATCTTGTAAAAGTATGGAAAATTAATTATAATTACTTTAAAAAATTACAAGTGAAACAGTATTTACTATATAAAGAAAAATAATGACAAAGAAGAAGCTAGATTAAACATATTTCTAAAAGAGATGTAAAGACATTGAAGAGTTAAATATTATTCTAACTGATTATAAAAGACAAGTAAATAGACAATAAAAAAGTTGAGTAAGTAATTAGGAATTTTGCTAGTGTGATATGAAAAGAAAGGTTATGAATTACAGAAACTGGATTAAACTATGAGAGATCATTATCCTGAAGTAGATTGATAATGGATAAAATTATGATGATAATATGCATACAAATCTAAGCAAATGTTACACAAATGTATATTGTAAAAATAAAAAAATGAACTAATTTAAAAACTATATTGTCTTATTATTTATATATGAATAATAAAAAGGTCACAAAATAATACAAATCTATATCACAGTTTTAAGACCGTGGCTAATTATTACAATTTGTTTTAAAGATAACAAATTTCCTACATTCACAATTTTGACAACACTCATTTGAGATAAATATATTTATAATAACTGATAAATCATTTATTAAACTGGAGATTATCTCTAGTGAGTGATATAATTTGATATTAATAAATAATAAACAAATGAGGAAGACATATGCAAGAAATTAAGACATGGGACTATTGACGTGGGTTGCATTAGTATGAAATATCATCTTCAGTGTCATTTATCATTTCAAATTATTCAAAAATGTTTGAAAACATCATAGCATTAATATAGTAATGTAGTTGGTCATTGAACTCCCACTAATTTACTTGGTATATTAACTGAATTTTTGAAAATTTATTTATATTTATTGACATACATGCAGTACAACAATAGCTGGTTTACCCTATGACTTTTTTTATTGATTAAATTATAGTGACCAGTTATCTTAAAAAATCCAATGAAACAATTATTACATAACAAATTATGATTATATATATATGATCAATAGATGGAGCTGTACCAAAACCTCCATACAAGCATATTTTTGTTTACATAAATATCAAAAGAGTCAGAATTCACTATCTCTTTTATAAGCTTCACCTTCAGATCAGGTGATTTCAAGCTAATTTGCTATCATCAGTGAAGGGTAGGGGCCAGAAACTAGATCTAAACACTTCCTCCAAGCGTTTATGTGATAAGTTCCTATCAGTTTGCAAGCATAAATTTTTCATCATTGCAAATTTAAAAGTTAAATTAATAAATTCCTAATATCATCAACATCAACCATTTTCAATCCACTGCGGGATGAATGTCTCTTCAAGGTCAATCCATCTTTTCCTATCTTTAGCTTCTCTTCTCCACATCACCACTGCACACATTCTTATTTCATCCATCCATCTCACATGTGGTCTCTTTCTGGGTCTTTTACAATCTCTTGGAATCCAGTTTAAAATTTCAATTGTCTATATATTATCACCTCTTCTAACAATACGTCCATCCCAACTCCACTTTAGTCCTTTAATTTTTTCAATGAGGTCAGTAATACCTGTTTGTTCTCTTATCCATACATTGGATTTTCTGATCTCTTTTGGTTACTCCCAACATGCATCTCTCCATATTTTGTTGAGTGGTCTGAAGTATCTGTATTGCTCTTCTATTAAGTGTCCAAGTCTCAGATCCATAAGTAAGAACTGGCAAAATACATTTATTAAAAACATTCCTTTTCAAATACATAGGCATATTTTCTTTTAGTATCAAGTTATTTCTACCAAAAGGACTCCAACCAAGTTTAATTTTATGATTAATTTCATCCATTATGTTTCCATCTGTATTAATCATCTGACCAAGGTATTTGCATCTGTTAACTTCTTCTAACTCATCATAATCAATCTTTATTTTCAAATTTTAAAAAATCTATTATATATATATATATATATATTGTAACCGGTTCGTTTACATGGTACACCCATAATAATATAGTGTATGTGTGTATATATATGGAAAATAATGGAAAAGTAGAAATAAACATAGAATAAATTTTTGTAGATATTTTGTTATATCTTCTAAAATAAAATAATAACAAGTAAAGGGTTAACACCTCAGATGATTTTATAAAAAGAGCTGATAAAAAATATTAGCCAGTCTGGGTAATGATTTTTGAAGAGAGCAGTTTGGATTGTAGTTTTTTGTGGGAGCTGAACAGAACAGCTTGTCTAGTGGCAGAAATTAGCTAACCAAAATGGATAGCTGCAGTTTGTTGTTAGCTGTAGTAGAGAGTTGGCACAATAGTTACCATAAACTGAGGTAGCTGAAGGCACGATAATAGGCTGTTTTCCTTAGCAGGAGTTTGAATTCTCCTAGAGAAAATGACCCACTTCTTTCTGTAGAAATTCATAGCCTTAATCATGGAGGATGGTTGCTTGCCTAAAATTCTATCAAACCAAGACAGCTGATTGCCTGGAATAATCCTAGATAGAGAAGAGACCAACTACAAATCAAGATTTTACATGGATTGCATACTTTTATCTGATGATGACAACAAACATGGATTATATTTTTCTAATGGACCAAAAGAACCAGCTTGCTAAACAAATAATTATATAGATTCTGACTATCTAAAGGCAGAGAAGAACAGATAAAATATATACAGCTGTGGTGAGTAAAGTTATATATGATAACAAACTTTTAAATAATTTCTTTAGTAAAATTACATTTAAAAGTGATGCATGAATTTGTACTTTTTATGTTTATGGTGGGTGTATGGTTGATCAGGGATGTGTAGATGCAATGTGTTTATGGTGCTCCAAAGTATATGCTCGGCACTGTCTAGACCTAGATATTGAGCTCCCAGGATAGTCCAGCAGTGTATATGTAAGTCTCATGAATAGGCCTTGGTCTCATGAATAGACATTTTCTAAAGCCCCTAAGACTCACAAGAGATGAGCAGGGCTGGCTCAGTGCCTGATATTTTTTTCTGGATACTATTTCTTGTGGATGATCTGTCTAGATACTTAAGGGGGCAGTGTTTAAAAATGAAGTATTTTCTTGTGACATTATGGGGCATTGTGTACTTAGTCCATGCTTGACTATCTACTTATCATGGCATGAAGAGCTGCACTTCATGTATACACTTTTCCTCTCTCACGTTGCCTATTTCATCAGCATTAACTAATCAAGCAGAAAGACATTTTGAAATTTATACTTTCTTAATTTCTATAAAACGATAAAATGATTGTATATTTTGTTTATTAAAAAAAAAAAAAGACATTTTAAATCAATCAACAATCATCTGTCAAAAATTTGATCGGTTTTATTTTAAGGGGAAAAAAAGCTATATTCAACAAAAAGAATAATTGCGAAAATAACTTTTATCATTATAACAAGTATGTAAATTTTATGTATATTCAAAATGGAATTATTAATTATAAAAGTAATGCTATTTATCGTTTGACAAAATTTATAAATAATCTGTGTGCACATATATATCAATGCTTGTCAAACCTTTGGCTCCTTTTGGAACTACGTGAAACTTCAGTTAGGTACAATATGTATATTTACTACTGGATGTTTTTCCAATTGTTTTCACTGCAAATGTTATTTTCTTGGCACTTTTCTTTATTCTTATTTAATTTTAGCTAGTCTGAAAGTGATTATTTTATAATATATAGAAATTTAAAAATACCCATTCACATTAAACATAATTGGTAATAAATGCAAGCAGTGGGAGAAGTTAATGATGTTTTTTAAAGGAAAATATTTTTCGTGGATATTATTAATAAATCGTTTATATTTATTGATTTTGTATA
The DNA here is from genome assembly GCA_028023455.1 of Epiperipatus broadwayi. Lineage (NCBI taxonomy): Eukaryota > Metazoa > Onychophora > Udeonychophora > Euonychophora > Peripatidae > Epiperipatus > Epiperipatus broadwayi. Next base: position 13,734,982 of record JAQFVV010012399.1, on the reverse strand, counting down.
AAAATATTTCTAAATTAATTTTAAGATCATTAAATAATTATTAATATACTTAATTTAATTTTAATATATTTTAGCATCATACTATGATGGAATCTGCAAGCTATTTATTATCTTATATTGCTGACATACTAAGCGCATTGAAACAGACAACGGACAGGTCAGATAGTTATCATATTTACTTTAATATCTTACTTTTGTATAGCAAATATTTTATTTTATATATATTCTTTGTTTTTTATTATGCCTTTTAAAAAACATTGTAAACTTTTTAATTAATTTATAGTCACAAAATATCACAAAACTTCTGGGTACATTTACTAGGAATAATTATTTTCTTTATAGAATCCATTGATTATTCTGACTTACTATAGATGGTTCTGGAGTGAATTGCTGCTGAAAAAAATATTGAAAATTGACACATTTAATAATATTGGATATATTGATTTGTTTTAATTATTTGAAGAGATTCATTAAAATGGAATAAAAATTATATCTTTGAGATAATTAATACAGATGAGATTTTTGAGCTTTTAAATAAATAGGAGAAAGATGAGTTAATAAGGTTTATGTAATGAACTTTATTAATTATAATGTTTTATCATGTGGGTGGAAATAATTTGGGGTGACTATAAAATATTTTGAAACAGTATATGCATCTAAACACAGTATCATGGATGAGTATTGGTTTTGGGAAGAATGTTTAAATACTATTTATTATTCTGGACAATCAAAAGTTTTTATATTAAGATAATAAAAAAAAGCAATGATGATTAAAGTAACAGATTTAAATTTATACCAAAATAAAATTCTCTCTAATTGAAAATCACTATTTATAAATCAAATTCACTGTGCCCATTGACTTAGTTTATCTAATGGGTACCGATTTTATAATCATCAATTATCAGAGAACTACTTATATTATTTTGATTTAATGATTGAATTTTATCTCATATTAAATATTCTTCTTAATAATTTTTTGTAATTAAATTCTGCATTATGTTTATATATATTGTAACGGGATGAGGTATACAGAAGAAGATTTAAACTGGGTGATGGCAAAACATCAACATCCCAAGTCAATATAAAATCAATAATTTACATAAGTATATATAAGTAAAATATATTTGAGGGGAGCATAAGATTAGAGAATCTCTGAGACATCAGCCAGTCATTACTTATAGTAACTAAAATAATTATACATAAATCATATATCAAACAGCATTATCAAAAAGTAAATATCAATAATACTCAAAATACCATTCATTGTCATGAATGATCCACAATTAAAATAAATCAGTGCAATAGATCAACAGTCCATCTTGTAACTGGATTGGAAATGGGTCTTCTGTAGACAGGCTAACTATTGACACTTTGCCACCTTGGGCAATTACTTAAACATAACTTATATGCACCACTTAAGTGCTCATCCATTAGAATACACCATAATCAGAAATTGAAACAACAATACTGGGACATTTAAAACATGCTGATCATCATCAATGCTCTGGCCACTTGTACCATTTGGCCAACTATAAACTTAAATTTTTAATAAGACTAAACTAAAATTAAAGGTAGTGCATGGGCTTTAAAGAGTATTCTCTTTTGTGCCAACCAGGATGATGATGATTGATCATCGCTGGATGCCCAAAAGCACTAAATACACATCCCCATTTATATATTCATCCCGTGCATGAATCTAGCTCAGAGAACATAAGCTCTATTACTGTATGTGACCAAGAGATGATGGAAACAATTTTTAACAATTAAATAAGTTTATTAATAACAATAAAAAAAATGGTATTATGGCTCTTCACATATCAATTAAGCCTTCTGATTTTGATTACTATACAATAAAAAAAATATCACATTTATGATTTACAAAATTACAATACACAATTCAAGTTATTACTATGGTTTACATATATATGCACACAGATGCGTGATTTATAATATACAATTAATATTCAATAATAACAAAAAATGATTAAAATTTGCATATATATCCTATTTGACAAGCATTGACATATATGTGCAAATATAAATATGCAGTACATTGACTTATATTACAATCGTCATATAAAATAATATATAAAAAAACATACTATAAATGTTTAAAAATTTACATATGTGTGTGTGCGTGTATTCGCACACTGACAAAAAGTTACATATTTTAATTTGTTACAATAATAAAGTTATATTTTCCTAATTGATTCCATTTCGAAAACAGGCATAAATTTCACACATCTACCTGTTTATAAACAAAATATAGATATAATTTAAAATTATTTATCAGTTTATAAGTTCCCTTTTTTTTTTTTTTCTTAAAAAAAAAAAGTATAATCAATTTTTGACAGGTATTTGTTGATTAATTATCAACATTTTTTAAATTTAAATTATAGAATCATCCATTCTTTACTTTTTTTTTTTTTTTAAATCCAGGCAAAGTTATTAGCTTGTTTGCTTCACTCTTAAAATGTCTTTTTTTTCTTTTTAATAAACAAAAGATAACATCATTTTATAAAATCAAAAAAATATAAATTTCAAAATGTAGTTCTGCTTGATTAGTAAATGCTGATGAAGTAGACAAGGTGAGATAGCAAAAGTGAATACGTGAACTGCAGCTCCCCATGCCATGATAAGTAGACAGCCAAGCATGGACTATCAGTACACAATGCCCCATGATGTCATGAGAAAATACCTCATCTTTAAGCACTACCTCTCTTGTACCTAGAGAGATCATCCATGAGGAGTATCCAGAGAAAAATATCAGGCACTGAGCCAGCCCTGCTCATCTCCTGTGAGTCTTAGGGGCCTATACATGAGGTCTATCCATGAGACCATGGCCTATTCATGAGGCCAATATATGCTGCTGGACTATTCTAGGAGCTCAATCATCTAGGTCTGGATAGTGCTGAGCCTATACTTCAGAGCATCATGAACACACTGCATCCAGGCAGCCCTGCTCAACTATACACCCACCATAAACATGAAAAGTACAAATTCACGCATCACTTCCAAAATGTCATTTTACTAAAGAAATTATTTAAAATTTCATTATCATATATAACTCTACTCACCAACAGCTGTATATATATTTATCTGTGCTTCTCTGCCTTTAGATACGTCAGCATATATATAATTACTTCTTCAGCAAGCTGGGATTCCCTGGGCAAGCTGGAAGATTTTTCTTGGTAAGTTTGAATTTAGTGATTGTCATCATCAGGAAAAATATAATCCATGTAAAATGTTGGTCTGTAGTTGGTCTCTTTCTGTCTAGGATTATTCCAGGCAAGCAGTTGTCTTGGTTTGATAGATTTTAGGCAAGCAACTGTCCTCTCCACATTTAAGGCTATGACTTTCAGCACAAAGAAGTGGGTCATTTTTCTCCATGTGAATTCAAACTCCTGCGAAGGAAAATAGTAGCAGTTCCTGAATCTACTGTCCTGCCTTCAGCTACATCAGTTCATGGTAGCTATTCTGCCAACTCTATGGTCAGCAAAAACCAACTGATGCAAACTTCAACAAGCTGCAACAAAATATTGTAACCAACCTTGCAGCTGACCCGTTTTTCCAAAAACTACTATCCAGACCAGCTAATATTTTTTATCAGCTTTTTTATAGAATCATCTGAGGTGATAACAATATCTTGATTGAAAACAGTTTTATTTTCATCTCTCTAATCCCTTTTGAAAACAAGCCTGAAATTTTTGTCAAAGTATGATATGCATGTTTTCACTTAGGGAATTTCTAATAGATAGAAGTTTTATTTAATTAATTAAAAATTTTCAAAAATACCATACTTGTTTTTAAATTTCAAAATCAGAATAATACTAATACAATATTTATATTTATTCAGACCTTGTAAAAGTTTAATTTATAAAACAATTTTTATTTTAAATCAGTTATTATTTAACCCTCTACTTATTATTATTTTATTTTAGGAAATATAGAAAAATATGTACAAAAATTTATGTCTGTGTTTATTTCTACTTTTCCTTTACTTTATATATATATGTGTGTGCGCGCACAGTATATTATTGTGTGTTATGTAACCCAACTGGTTACAATATATATTGATTTAAGTTAAAGTATTATAACAACTTGATTATTGCATGCTTTTTTCATTTCTTAATGCAGTAATGAATTAAGTTGCATATATAAAGGAGCTTTTGGATAATACACTGTCATTAATATAAAAAAAAAATTTGGAATCACCTGATATTTTTAGTAGAAAATGTCTACACATGTACCCATGTGCATTTATATTTATAATTGATGTAAAAAAAATTTTTTAGGAGTGGAATGGCTTCTCCACCTTGTGACGCTGAAATCCATACCCAGGTATCTGAAAATAATTTATATAATTATTTGTAAGAAAAATTAAAAAATAACTTAATGAGAAAATACTTTTGTTTTTTTTAGGAGCCAGATTCAGATTGGGCTGAAGACATGGCACAAGAAGATGAAGACTCAGCTGGAGAAGACTCCGTAAGATTTATATAAATTTCTCTTTTATCAGTTAGTTACATATTGGTCTATTTGAGAATTCAATTTCTAAATTATTATTTATTTTAGGATGAAGATTCATTATGTAACAAGTTATGCACATTCACTGTGACTCAGAAAGAATTTATGAATCAGCACTGGTGAGTGATGATGAATTTTTTTGTCAAATGTACTCTAATAACTTATCTAACTAAATATGTATGTAATAGTGGTGAATACACTTGAAAATAAACTTGATCTATTTTCAACATATTTAACATTTAGTTACTACTTCAACTTAAGAAAATATTTTACTGATAAATCAATGTTATTAATAAATTAATAGTAGCATTTGAGATTACATTAAATTTGATATATATAAATATCAAAGCTCAAAGAAGGTTAAAATTAAGCTTTAATAATAGCTTAGTTAATTTTAATATCTTAAAAAAGAGCTTGCTGTATATTTTAAAATAAAAGTTTTAAATGCTTAAAACTAAATAAGAAAAAACCAGAAAGAAATAATAAATTTTAAAGAAATAAAAATATTGTTTCTTATGTTTTGCTTAAAATAGAAAGATAGCTATTTTTTTTTTTTAATTAAAAATAAACTAAGGAATTAGGGAAATTAATTAGATTAAAATATCTAGTCCTGAGTATTTATTTTAAAATATATTTTGCCTAGCTCTCTTATTAAAAATAATCATGATCTAATATGTAACAGTTGAAGTAAACCCTTTGTGCTATGATTTGAAAATAGAATTAATTATTTCAGAAATTTTAATGTTAATTAATGAAAAAAATGAAGATAGATAATCCAGCAGACAAAAAGAGAGTTAGGTATAAAAGGTTTGTTTTTTTCATTTTATTTAATAATTAATTGCTGGTGAATATTTACTACAAGAAAAACATTTCTATAATCTTCCAAATTAATATCAACAAATTCACCGTCAAACAGCTAGAGCCTTGTCTAAAGTAAATGATTAAAGTAATACCTATCATTATCAGAGTTGTTTGCCATGTCTATAATTAAATGCCTATAATGCTTGCTGAAAAATCACCAATAAAATAATTTGTGGACAGAAAGAATTCTGATGTGCCAAAGAAGAGAAATAATATAAGCTGTGAGAGTATGTAAAGTAGTGATTTTGAAATAAATTTGAATCATATTGGCGATGGAGACCTCTTTAACATTAAAAAGTTGCCTAAAGTAAATACTTAAATTAATATCTACCATTCTCAGAATTGTTTGCCATTGCTATAATTAAATAAATGCCTCAAATGTTTGCTGAAAAATCATCAATAAAATAATTCATGGATAGAAAGAATTCTTATTTCTAAAGAAGAGAAATAAAACAAATTCGAATCACATCGGCAATGGAGACCTCTTTAATATTAAATTGAAATATCAAACATCTTAAACGCCAGAAGGAAAATACTGAGTAAAGATTGAGCTTAACAAATTTGATAAGATGATTTCAATTGATTCATATTTGAATTACTAACTTTGCTAATAATCAGTTAACTTGAATAATTTTGTGAAGATACTCATTTTTTTTAAATTTTAGTCTAACATTTCGATGGTATTATAATTAATGACGTTTCACTAACTATTAATATTAAAATATATATATATTATGTATTCATATATAGAATTTATTAATCTCTTATTTTTAACTCTAGAGCTAGGAAATCAAACAAGTTGAGTGCTGGGGTGTGTGTGTGTGAATGTAAATAAAAAAAATTAAACCATTATATGTTTGATTGATTTTGCCTGTCCTTTTTTTTTTTTTTGATTATATACATTTGTAAATATAGAGATAACAGAAAGTTAATTTGTTTTATTAAGTTTTTGTTTTTTTTTATTGTTGTTAAATTAACGGTTATTGCTAAAGACAATTATGTTTTAAATGTTGTTAAAATCCAGTAATAAGAATAAATGTTGTATTGTCATTGTAAATCTCAATTAATATATTGAATGAAAATAGCTTAATATTTCAATATCTTGTTAAAATTCATTTTTAGTTTAATCATTTGATGAAAATTTTTTATAAGAACAATTGAGTCTGAATTTTTATTGATATAGCTATAGTAGAATTCAAAAACGAAAGCATTATTTTTTAAAAATTATCCCTTTATTCTTTTTTATTTAGGTAAGTTGCATTTGGTTTTATGCTTAATGCAATTATGCTTCTTTTTTTTTTCTAGTTAGAAAAGAATCGTTGATGATAGGAAAGTAATTACATAATTCTTAGAATAATTTGAAAAACTCGCTTTTAAAAAAAATTTTTTTTGTTGCTGAACACACTTTTTATTATTGCATTTTTAATTTGTAGCAATCTTTAAATGATTTTTATTAAGACTTGCTTCTGATTCATGCATATATATAAACTTGCTAAAGGTATATTCAAATTATGTTTGGATATAAATATTGTTTCATCTCGAATTTTTTCTATTAATATTTTAACAGCCAAGAATATTCAATAAATTTTTTGCAATAATACATTTGAGTTTGACATATTATTTTATCTAAAACTTATTTAAAATATGTATTTACTGTCATGTTATGGTTAGTACTATAATTGCGGCTGACGCCTAGCGGTGACAACTGAGATTAGCGAGCGCGCGACATCGCTCTGATGTTAGAGAACGCGAGTCGTTAATAAAGTTTGTTAGTTATGTTAACTGTGTGTAATTATTTAGTTAAATATTACGGCCAAGAACATAACATGGTGTCAGGAGTGAATCAATGAAATATTAGTAAAAAAAAAATATTTCTACAGTATAAAACAGTGAGTATTTAAAGAGTGATAAAAATAGTTTTTAATAGCAATTTTTTTTTCATATCGTTTTTGCCGAAATACAAAATGGCGTCACAATTCGATCGTTTTATCGAACCGCTATCTATGGAAGGAAATATGTCAGTCAAATGGACTGATTGGAAAGAATTATTCCTAAATTTCCTAGAAGCTACAGAAAACGATATGAAATCAGATAAAGTAAAATTAGGAATATTACGTCATCTCATTGGAAAAGAAGGGAGAGATGTAATAAAAACATTAGATCACGCGAATCCAGAAGATAAAACAAAATTTTTATCCGTCTTAAACCAAATGGATAAGTATTTTAACACCATGAAAACAACATTATATGACAGAATAAACGCATATACAATGGAACCATACGAGGGAGAATCGATTGATCATTTTCTTACTCGCTTGAAAGTAGTAGTTGAAAAAGCTGACTTCGGCGATCAAAAACAAAATATTCTCCGCGATAGAATTATAATGGTACAAAAAGAAGAAGGACTAAAAGACAGATTATTTGAAAAAGGAAATATTACGTTAGAAAAAGCACTGGAAATAATACGTGGACATGAATCTAGAAGACTCAAAAATGAATTACTGGGAAAGACTGAACTATGTGTTAATGTAATAGCGAAAAATCCAAACATTCGCAATTGTCAAAAGTGCAACCGTAATCATCCAAAACGTGAGTGTCCCGCATTTGGTAAAAAATGCTATAATTGTGGAAAGTTAAATCACTTTGCCAATAATTGCCATACGAGAAGCTACGACCATAAAATTTTAACACAAAAACACTCAAACACAAGATATAAAAATATTAATAGAAGTGGACGTTATGTGAACGAAGTACATGATACTACATCGGATTCATCATATACCAGTGATGTTGAAAACACAATTGGATACGTCAGATGTGTAGACTCAACTCATTCATGTAATGGCTGGTATGAACACATTTTATTAGATAACAATAAAGTAAAAATAAAAATAGACACAGGAGCTGATGTAAACATTATGTCTAAAAAAGTGCTCAATAATATTCATCCACAACCAATAATATACAAAACAAAGAAGAAATTACGCGCTTTTGGAGGATCATTTCTTACCCCAATAGGGAAAGCAAAACTACAATGCAAAATAAACAAAGACCTGCGTAATTTACGTTTTATAATAATAAAAGAAGATGAACCAACACTTCTTAGTGGCCGTGATTGTGAATTATTAGGTTTAATTAAACGCAACAAAATTACAGTTCAAAAAGTAACTATGAAAAATAAAAGTAAAAATGATCAAAATATATCTAACAATAAAATAAAATAACAAAGAGTAGAAAAGTTAATAAAAGTATTAAAACACAGGAAGTAAAAGAAAATGAAAACTTTAAGCCTATATATGAGACAAACAAAGATGCTTTTCAAGGTGTGGGTTGTTATGAAGGAGTAAATCCAACATTAATTCCGCTAAGTATACATGAAAAATTACGTGAGGAATTAAATAAATTGGAAGATATTCGTTTACAACATGAAATATTCAAGAAATTGGGTGAAGAACAATCCCATCAATTAATTGAAAAGGAGAGAGAAATACAGCAAAAATTTCAATTAGCAAAGGAAGAGGAATGGCATAAAATCACTAATATAGAAGCTGAAATGTTAGAATTACAAAATAAAATTCAAGAGTTAGAAAGATACAAAATTGATGAAAGTAATCAAAAGCAAGTTGATGTTAAAAAAACTGAAGATAATGCCAGACTAGCAATTCACAACAAAGAATTAGAGAAAGAAAAAAGTTTGAATTCTGAATTATATCAACAGATTCAACAGCTTAAAAACAATCTTCACAGTTTATCAGTTGTTCATCAGGATTTGCGATTACAAAACAGCAAATTAAAATCTTCTATTGATTTATTAACAAATGAACTGAAAGTTGTCAAAGCTGATTTTATCAAAATGAACACAGCTGAAAGATTCACAACAACTCCACAGTCACTAGAACCGGATGAGGAGACACAGTTGCCTGTACCTGAAAGAGAGAAATCACCACCAACATCAAGTGATAATGGCACAGCAATAAGGAGAATACCAGTTGAACGTTCCGGGAAGAGAGGAAAATCAAACCGAAGAAGAAGACCTTCAGTGCATTTAAAAGACTATGTTTGTAAATAAAAATTTTTTTAAAAAAGAGAGTTGTCATGTTATGGCTAGTACTATAATTGCGGACTGACGCCTAGCGGTGACAACTGAGATTAGCGAGCGCGCGACATCGCTCTGATCTTAGAGAACGCGAGTCATTAATAAAGTTTGTTAGTTATGTTAACTGTGTGTAATTATTTAGTTAAATATTACGGCCAAGAACATAATATTTACCATTCATTTCTGTAATAAAATATTGTTTTATATTAATTTTTTTTTTTTAAATATCTTAAAAGTTCTTTTTTTTTTTGAGTAAGGCATTTCAATACATACATAATTTGTGCAGATTAAGCTGAAAGATAACTCATAAACTTCATGTAAGTCAAGTTATTAGATAATTTGTTATCTTCATTACTGATCTATTTGTAAATAAATAAGTAAATATATATATATTTGCAACTGCCCAGTGTAAAATTTTGAGGATTCTATATTGTTAATGAATAATTCAAGTCACTAAAAATTTCAATATTTTTGATTACTTAAATATTTTCACTTCATTCAAGTCACTAAAAATTTCAATACTTTTGATTACTTAAATATTTTCACTTTTATTTTAAGACTAGCTATTTTCATTTTATTGTAATATTTATCTTTTTCATTTTGCAGCATATTTTTTGTTGATATTTTTTTTTTTTTTAACTTTCCTAAGTTTATTTAAATCTCTATTTTTGGCTATTGTTTCAAAAATTGATGTTTTTCCCCCCACTAGTCCCTAAATGTACTCCTATTTATTTTTTTCCAGTATAGTTTGGATAAAATAACCAACATATTTTGTCTTATTCTTTTCCTAACATTAAATCAGTCTGTTTCATCAAAGTTTTTTTTTTTTTTAATTATAGTTTTTAAATTCATATGGAAATTTTTTCTAAAAGTATATAAAGATGATCACTTGAATTAAAAGTCTTTTTATAATTACTGCTGACATTTTGACTTACTTCTTATATTTCCTAGTTTTTCAATTGTTTTGTATATCCCAGCCATAATGTCTTTTATTCTTTATCTTTATTTAAATTGTCACAGTTTTTTTTTAATTAACTGGTAATTTAACAAGTTTAAAATATTTAATAATCTAACTGTAAAAAAAAATCTAAAAAAAAAACATAATGCATTTTTTATTTTTCAATTTGTAAATAAATTGTTAGTATTTCAACAAGAAAATGACTTAATTTTTGTAATTTTATATTTTGATTTATATGTAAGTTTTATAGATTTCATATTAGCATTTAAAAGAAATGTTATTAAAGTTAATGACCAATGAGATAACGTGTGTCTCATAGAAAGAAATCTATGTCATGTTAAGTAATAAATATATGTATTAACTTTGATCTAGTTCTTTATTTTTGACTTATTTTGTTTATTATCTATGATCATTATTGATAAGCATCAACTTATAGTTCAGATCTCTGAGGAGATTTTGACATTAACTATTCTCTTTAAAAATGACTTTAAAATGTATTATTAATTTATTTTTCATAAGTAAGAATAATCCTGGGATTTGTTAATGAAATCAATATTTTCTTACAAAATTATTTTTTTTTATATACTTTTGTTAATTTATTACCTTTTTTTATATAAAAAAGAAATGTGTACATACTATCATTGGTATCTTATTATTTTACTGTCAAAAAAATCACAGTGTTTTTTTGATAATAGTATATCAATATTTATATTATCAAATCACAAAATTGGGCAGATATATAACTTGCTAACCTTTTGCAAATTGTCTGATTTTTAAATAAGGGGGAGTGTTTTAATGTATAGCACAAATGGAAGCAGTAGCCTTGTGTGGAAGATGGATATGTATTTGTCTATATGATTTTATATATTACTAATTTTGTTATTTATTATTATGTTATGAATTAGGTATCACTGTCATACTTGTAAAATGGTGGATGGTGTTGGAGTGTGTACGGTCTGTGCTAAAGTTTGTCATAAGGACCATGATGTCACTTATGCTAAATATGGCTCATTTTTCTGTGACTGTGGTGCTAAAGAAGATGGGAGTTGCCAGGTTAGTAAAAATAAAATGATTTGTTTTAAGCAATCATAATTTTTTTTTTTTAGTATTTAAATTTGAATTATAATATATTTTTTTAATTTTTGAATCCTACATTTCTTGCTAGAATTACTAAACTTTTAACAATCTGAACTAGTTGAATAATCGAATGATGTTGTGATGCTCTGCTATAAGTTTTCTGCAATCACTTGGGTTTTCTATGATTTAATTGTTTAGATATATAGAATTAGAAAATGATTTTAAATCTCCATTGAACAAACTAATTCTGGTAATAGATTTGATGATGGAGGTTATAATTTTTTTTGCCTGTTTTTGCTGGCATGTTTATTGCATGACGGCTCTGGTTTTTTTATTGTAATAGTAATTATAATGAAGCTTTAGAAAATAATGTTCAGGATTGGATATTATATGTCTATTGGTACACAGAAGTTAATCTAAATAATTTACATCCCTGATAATAATTGAAATAGTCATTTTATTGATATATTTATTTGTTTCATGTCTTTATTAGAATGATTTAAAAGCCAATACCATTTGCATTTTGTTAGTAAATTATTTTCTTTTTCAAAAAGCAGTCTGAATTAACTAAGCAACAAAATACTTAATCGACTCACACCATTTGATCATTATTAATGACAATTTAATCATTTTTTATGATATTTGAAACATAATTTATGCTAGAATTTCAATTTCAAGAACAAATTTTAATGTGCTCTATATATAATATTGTAACACAATATATTTGTATAAGTGTAATAATGTCTGAAAAATTTATGATTTTTTTGTGTCTGTAAATATATGTAAGAGTGTATGTATATTGTTTTACTTTAGATAAAGTTTGAAATTTTTTTTTGTTTATTTATTTATCTAAATAAAGTTTTCATTTTTTTTTCTGATTTTTAGGCTTTAGTTAAACGTAGCTCTCAAAATGCTATTGATGCAAATACAAATAACATTTCTGGTCCATCACCTTTTCCTATGGATAATATCTTGCCCAGCTCACTTCGCCGTAGAGCTTCTTCACCTACCCCTATTGAAAAGAATAGTGAAGGAAAGAAAACATCAGAAGAAGCCAGTAAAGCAAGGCAAAATCTTCTTCGGCAAATTGAAGTTAGTTTATTATTTTTTATTATTATGGGGTTTATTAATATATTTTATTAATTTTGTTTATTTTTCATTCGTTGTTTAATTTTAATTAGTGAAGATTTATTGTTGTTTTTTTTTTTTAAAAAATATTTTACCTAATATAATAATTGTTTTCATTCATACATACGATGGTGAGAATCATGAACTGACAAAATATGAATTTCTTAATACTTCCTAATACAGCTAATTAATTGGTTTATTAAATATATTATAGAGTAAATATCAGTTTTATTATACTATAGTTTTTTTTTTTTTTTTTGTAACCAATATTTTCTGAAATTTTAAACTTTTTTTTTTAATTTTGTTTCCAGAAACTAAATTCACAATATCACAATCACAATTTTTTTCTGTTCATGATGAAATAATTTATTAAATTACAATAAACAAGATAATTAAAATGAGATATAGATTATATATTGAAATAATTATTTTTTGCTTAAAAATAATAACACACAGATGCGTAATAAATATGTGGATTAAAATTATAATATTCCATTGAAGAAACAATAGATGCTAGCAACTGAACACCAAAGATATATTATCTGGTCCATAATATTGCCATCAGTTTTTAAATAATGAATTTAGAAAATGATTATGAATAATTAATGTTCAGGCTAGAATAGAAGATAATTTTTTCTTATAGTAGAAATCTGATTCAGGTTAGAATAGAAGATAATTTTTTATTATAGTAGAAATCTGGAAATTATTATTGATGTTATTATTAGTCATGTTTCTGATTATATACGAAAGTCATATTTTTTATTATACAACTAATAAAGTTGTTGAATATTGTTACATCATAAAACAGAATGGGTTTTTACCAAAATATGTAAAATAGTATCAATAACATGAAATGAAACATTAACCATTATTAAGAGAAATATTTAAAAATTGAAGTCATCAAGCGATAAAATTATTTTTATTTCGACTATGTATCTATCTATATTGAAGGTGCCAATATTTTAAATTGTGTGTAAATAAAGTTTTAATTAAATTGTGTACATTACACTGACAGTACTGTTATTTTTTTTCCCCAGAATAATTATTCTAGAAAAAATGTATTATAAAAAGAACTTTTAAAATAAATTATGTAAATTAGCATATAATAAAAAGAGTCATATAATAAAAAGAGTCCAAGATTCTTAGCATGCTGCAGTCGAAAGTAGACAATTTCAGTCAAGAGGAGAAAATGGCTGCCGAAAGTAAAACAATACATTCTCAAAAGAGAGAAAAAATAATGCTGAACAAGTTGTAGTATATTACTTACTATTAAAGTTCAAATGGAAAGAAGTTCGCATAGACTTTAATTAGACGAGTAAACAAACCATTTGGAGATTAATGAACTATATAATTATCGATTGTGTGTGAAATATATTCCATGACAATTCCTAAAAGTAAACTGGTTAAATTATTGTCAGTAATATAATTTTATTTTACTTGTTATATTGTTAATTTATTGCATCACCAAACAGAAATAAATTTGCTAATATATCTATTCAAGTTGTATGTGTATTATTCATTTTCACTTACACAGCTGAAATTGTCTCTCTGTGGGTATGGCAGATGGTGCAGATGACAGTTTTTAAGAATTTGCATAGAAAATTAAGTTAAAAAAGAATTGTACATCTTTGTGACAAAAAAGGAAGAGGAAAAATGACAGTTTCTATTCATAACTTGCATGAATTTGATGTTAATAATCTTTCAGTGTGGAATATATATGTGGAGCACATAAATCATTATTTGAGGGTCAGTAAAGTGAAAGATGATAAGCTTAAAGTTTAACCCCTTTTGTTTTTTGTTGGTAGTGATGTTCTTCAAAATACTCAGCAATTAATGTGATCGCAAAACTCCAGAAGATGAACCATACAGTGAATTAATAGAAAATCTTACTACATATTTTCAGCCAGCATAAACGAAAAGGATAGATCATTTGCATTTTCAAATGAGAAAACAACTGTCTCGAGAGAGTTATCAAGATTACAATCAGGCATTGTGAACATTGGTCATTCATTATGAATTTACAGCAGATTTAAAGGACATAATTCTGGATCAACTACTATATGGGATGTTAGACCACAATTTTAGGCAAAGTCTACTAAGTGAAATGAATATAACATACAGAGTGACTATTGCAAAATGTATAACACATGAGCTAACCACAGATAATGCTTAAGAATATCAAACGGTAGCAAATGAATTAAAAAATATCATATACAGTACATATAAGAAGCTAAGATGGATAAATCACTTAAAAAAAATTATAAGAAATGAATTAATGTGTTATTGTTGCAGAATTGTAGGATACACAAGAAGAGTGTACAAATTCAAATCAGAAAAATGCTGTATTTGTGGCATTAAAGGACACTTTGTTTACATTTTGCAGAAAAAAAATGAATAAGACGAGCCACACCCGGACATTACATCATGGGAAGGTGGAACTTATAGAAAGTTAGTGATAAAGTCATTAAACAACTCAAACAATGGCAGAATTACTTTGGCTGTAACCATTTGTGAAATTAAAGACAATATGTTGACAGCAGTGCTGGATTATTGATTTTATCTCTGAAAGAGTGGAACAAAATTAATATTAAATCCAAGCAGAGAGTGAAATTGGATAAGTCAAAGGTAGTGACCATGGATGTAAATGGAAACAATACAAATATGTGGAAAAGTTTCTGTTCCAGTGGAAGTAAACCAAAAATTAAATCTTTTATCACTGTTTATTATAAAGAGAGATATTAGACTGCTGCTCCGTAGTCCATTAGGAATTTTGTCTTAAAATTATTAAGTAGTTTAAACTAGAAACAGAAGTTAGAACAAAATTTCTTCAGCTGTTTAACCAAATAGCTGAATTAAGAACAAGACCAGTAGATGTGAAATTAGCTAAAGATGCGCAGCCTACAGTGTGAAAACGACTGAAAGTTTCCTATGCTTTAAAGTCAAAGGTTGAAGAGGCAAAAGGATATACGGTAAAAACATGCTACCAGCAGTAGAAGATTACTCCTGTGGTCATGATTGTCATGCTAAGGGTACACGAAGTGGTAGCAATTTTTACAGAAGACCTTGTTTTTCGTGAAGGTGTATTTAAAGTCCACGTTTCACCAGATACTGGTCACAAAAAAATATTGCAGAATTGCTAACGTTATATACTTAGTCGATTCGTTTAAATGCAATTAATTGACTTATGGAATTACAGTGGTCTCAAACATCTTTCATGCGAAGGTACATGTTACTGCAAAATATAGATGGTGTTATTTTCTAATTAGATGATATACTTATTAGTGCCAAATCAGAAGAAAAGCTGGAAAAACGAGTAATTGAAGAATGCTCAAAGCTAAATAAAGTGTGAGCTAGATTAAACACTACCAACTGCATTTCAGCAACTTTGTGAATAAAATTTCTGGGACATGTGATAAATAAGGATGGAAAGTACCCCAATTCTGAGAAAGTGAGAGCTGTAAAAGAAACTGCCACTCCTAAGAATGTTAAATTTCTACGAAAGTATTTTGCAGATTAAATCATATGTATTAACACCATCATATGATTTATTGCATAAAGGAAAACATTGGAAATGGAATGAAAAGCACAAAATTGGATTACAGAAAGCTAATGATTTATTAATATTAGAAAAATTCTTAGTGCATTATAGAAGTGATCTGGAAGTGACAAAATTATTACAGTTGCTTCAGGTTTCGAAATTGGAGTTGTTAACTTACATCAGTATGGTGAAGGCGAACATCCAATCACTTATATCTCCAGAATGTTCTCATCAGCTGAAAAAATTATAATTAGATAAGAAAGCCCTGGCTATAATATTTGCAATAAAGAAATTTCATCACTACATATATTACAGTATGTATAGATTATTGCCCTTTACTTCGAACTTTTAGAAAAGATTTAAAATATGCTGAATATGCAAGCCAGAGACTTTGAAGATGGAATAACATATTAGCCACCCACGATTATGAATTAGTTTACTAGCTGGGAAAAGAGATTATTCATGCGGATACATTATCATGACTACCATGTGAAAGAGTTCAATGGAAGTTTACAGAAGTAAACATGTTAGCCAATAAATATTATAGAAAATCTAAATAGTTCTAAAGTCACTGAATGAACAAATAGAGATCCTGGATATAGTAAACTACTGAATTGGATTCGAGAAGAATAACCGAAAAGTCGACCAAGTTTTATTGCAATAGCTATTTGGAATGCTTGTCAGAAATTTGTCAATCGGTAATGGATGGCTGTATCCTGATGATTGATCGAGTACTCATACCAACTGAAGGACAGAAACAAGTGCTAATGTTGTTATATTAAGGACATCCAGGAGTTATGTGGATGAAAGTGCTCACACATTTATACATATGGTGACCTAAAATAAATAGAAAAATTGAACAAGCGGTAAAAACCTGCCATGATTGCCAATCTGCGGTTGATTTACCAAAGAAAGTTTATAAACCAAGGATAGAGACTAAAAAAACCATGATAGCATATTCATATAAATTATGGTGGACCTTTGAATAGACATATAATATTAATAATCATAGATTCATACAACAGATGGGCTGAGTATAAGCTCATGAAAACTACAAGTATTAAATGTACCATAAAAGCCACACAGGAAGTGTTGCCACTCATAGATAACCTGAGATTCTCGTATCCGATAATGGAACAGGGTTTACTTCTGCAGATTTAAAAACTACTTAACAGATAAATGCAATCATCATATTCTTATTCCAGCCTACGACCCTGCCTCTAGTGGACTTGTGAAGAAAGCAGTCCATAGTTTGAAATCTGCTTTGAAAAAAGTAAAAGTTACAAATATTGAAGAAGCAGTAATAGAAATCATGTTCTACTAGCATTTTATCCCTAGTGTGTCAAACTGTAAAACAGCTGTAGAGTTCTGTTTGATAGAAAATGTCATACACATTTATCTAAACTTTTACCAGTAAAGAAGAAATCAGAAAAAAATACTTCTAGCCAAGATATGTACAATGCAAACTTAATGAAATTTAGATTCGGTGAAACTGTAAGGGTCCGAGACATAAATTTAAAAAAAAAGGGATACCAGGAACCATAGTTGGCAAAGTATCTGAAGTCATATGATTAATTAACCTCAAAAGTGGATTGCGTGTCAGAAGATGACATATAAATCATTTACATTAATGATTCTCTGATATATCGATCACGATAAATAAAAGACCTGTAGTAGCCAATCCTCAATCAGAATTTTTGACGAATAATTAATTTGAAAATTTGCCTTTTATTGAGCTGAATGATGTATAGCCCATTGATCGAAATACAGGCAATGAAGTTAAAAGAGATCAAGATGATTTTGACTTAAATAAAGATGAACAATTATCTAGATCTGAAAAATCAATTGATGTAAAGACTCATTCTGATGAGAATAGAAATAAACAGGCAAAACTCACTATACATATTGCCACACACAGCAAGCTAGAGTAATCAATAAATGCCAGAAGGCTTGTGCATAAAATCCCCATTTAGTACCTACTCATCCAATATCCCCAGACTAGTTTCTGGCTTGTGGCCTTCGTCAGTGAAGAGCCTTGGATCTGACAGCACTGACTGTGCAAATATTTTAAATTGTGTGTAAATAAAATTTTAATGAAATCATGTACATTACTCCAACAGTATTATTATTTTTTCCCCCAGAATAATTACTCTAGAAAAAAACATAAAAAGAACTCTTAAAATAAATTATATAAATTAGCATGACTAATAAAAAGCGTCTAAGGTTCTTAGCGCAGCAGTTGAAAGTAGTCATTCTTAGTCCAGATAAGAAAATGGCTGCTAAAAGAAAAACGATGCATTCTCGGTAGGGAGAAACGATAAGGTTGAACAAAGTTAGTTTCATAAATTATTTACTATTAAAGTTCAAATGGAAAGAAGTTTGTATAGACTATAATTAGATCAGTAAACAAACCATTTGAAGATTAATTTAATGAACTGTATAATTATCAACTGTGTATGAAATATGGATATTTTCATGCACTAAATATATTCCATAACAATTTCAAAAGTAAATTGGATAAATTATTGTCAGTAATATAATTTTATTGTACTTGTTATACTGCTAAAGTAATGCCTCAGCAAACAGAAGTAAATTTGCTGATGTATATATATTCAGGTTGTGTGTGTATTATTCATTTTCACCTACATGGCTGAGATTGTTTTCCCATGAATACAGCATTATCACCACAAAATAAATTTAAAAATAATAATAGGAATAAATCTCCATATTTTAAAGCTAATCTTGATTCATATGATAGATTGCAGAATTGAGATTACACTTTAAAAGAATAATTGTAGCTGAAATAAAAAAAAATATATATTCCTGAAAAATTGAAAAAGGTCTTTATGAAGAATTTTTAAATACATTAAATCAAATTATATAGATAATATAAGAATAAATTATAAATTAATCATATAAGTAGAAAATGGGATTTATTCAAGAAGAATTAATAAATGTTTTCTTTTACAAACAATGAATTAGTTATAAGTTAAGTAATAAAATGATAGAAAGATAAAAATAAAAAAATTATAAATAGTTAAGAAAATAAAGATTAAAAAGAATTAACAATGAATTGGGAGGAAGATGAATAGATGGAATCGGTTATATTGGCGAAAAATATATTTTAAGAAGATAGATTTGCAAAGAGTTAGTAGATAGGATTTAGTATTTGGATTTAAAAGATAATTTTTTTGAATAAGAAAGAGTCTGAAGGATTGAGATTATTTTAATAAAAATGATAAATTATTAGCATAAAAATAAATTGAAATAATGAAAAGGATTTTCAAGTTATCTGAATGATAGAGTTAAATCTTCAACTATGTTATATTAAAAAAAAAGAAAATAAAGTAGACATCTATGAAATATTGTATAATAATGGTGGAAAAAGCATCAAAAACTGTAACTGAATAAACAGTGGCAAAATACATAATAAATAATTTCTTAAACACTAGGTAAAAAGGATGTGGTAGAATATTGTAGTGGGTTTGTTACTCAAGCAGATAAACTAAGATAATTTCTTTCATTTTGCCTGAGAATTTATCAGTGTACAGATAAAGTTTTTTGTGTTTGTTGATTTTCTAATAGAATATATATGTTTTTTATTTTAAAATATGGTTAAATTTAGAAAATGGAAATAAAACTTATTGAAAGATGTTTAGAAAGAGGAGAATAGACTAATAATTGTTATTCTGATTTTCAAAAATTAATAAAATTTTTATTTTGTTGAATATTTAAAAACTATCTAGATTATAGAGAGAGAAAAAACAATAAAGAAAGTATATATACAAAATTGTTAAAATAGAGTTATTATTTTTTTCTAATTATTTATTTAATTGAGAGTATTTGGCAAGAATAAAATTAAGGAATGACGATAAACTATATCAGATTTATAGAGATAATATAGCATTGCATATTAATAACAAAATTGTTAGAAGAGTTGTTTATGTTTGTAAGAAATTTGAGATAAAAATGTGAAGAAAAATTATGTATATTGAAATGGAAAAATTTAAGAGTGATAGTTGAACTGCAAATTATATAGCATGTTAGTACTTGATATATTTAGAAATGTGGATGTAAAATTGAGGTAGTTAAAATATGGTAAATAAATTTTTAAATAGCTAAATATATCATTAAGGAAAGGATCCTGTTTAATGGTTGATTTTGAATATAATTTTATATTAGTGCATTTATTTGTATGATTAAAGTAGAGAGAGAGAGAGAGAGACTAATTAATATATATATATATGTATAGGCTTTTGAAATGTAGATTTGGGGTGAAATAAAATTGCTAAGTTGAACATATAAATTAGAAATTTATTAATATTAAAAAATGGATAAGAAAAAAATATTTACTGAAGAAATTCAGAACAGAAAAGGGGTTGTTTTTTTTTTTTTTGGAGAATATAAATATATATTATAAGAAAGTGTATGGTGATAAATTAAAAAAAAGAAAGAAGTTCAAAGATTGTCAAGAGAAAGTAGTATTTGTAAAATTTAAGTAATAGAATGGGTAGCTGATGAGAAAATTGAATATGGTAGTCAGGTAATGTATGTGGAACTTTTAATAATAGATGATGATTATCTATATATCATCTCTCTACTTCATTATTAGATATTTTTTTAATAAACATGAAAATGATTACTGCATTCATCTGCCCATCTGTTGGATCTTGAACATTTAACTGATAATTTTTTGAAATAGTTGGTTCCTGGCTAATTAATTTACCCATTCAAAAGTAGTTGACAAATGAATATTTTTATCAGAAGATATTGGTCTCACATTAAATTGGGTTGATCATATCTGTTGAACTAAAAGAAAAATATAATTGTAATATTTACAGATTTCATTACAGGTAAGAAATGTCATACATTAGCAAATTCAGTTACATAATTATTATTTATATTTAAAGCAATAAACAATTTTTCAGTCCATTTTAAATATGTCATATTAAACTTTTCATTACAACATATACTTATTTGCATTAAATAGGAAGGCAATTGGACAATAATAATTCTTAAATTAGATAATGGTTAAGAAATTATTTACAAAAAACTTTAAAATATCATTTTAGCTAATAGTTTAACTATATATGCATTTTTTTTTTCTAATCAGCTGAAGTATTAGTTAGTGTAATTATAATTGTTTTCAATAATTTTAACTATTTTTGTTAGTTTATATCTTTCATCACACACACACATATATATTTTTTTTTTCAGAATTGCAAAGATGCCTTATTACAACACATGGTAAATATTTATTTTTTAATATTTATATTTATTTTTTTTATTGATGTTTGAAAGTGTAATTTTGTAAATTAATGCATATGCACTATGTATATATAATCATTCAAGATTTTTCTTTTTGTCAGCATAAATGTTAAAAATTGATCTGCTTCTTTCAGGCTAAAGTTCATATTCTCCATAGTTCAAATTTAAGTGTGACTATTAGATTGTAATTCAAAATGTATAAAGTAATAAAATACTGTATTATTTTTTTATATACTGCAATAATTATCATCATAAGATATTTCTTTTTAAAAGGCACTAAATATATTCATAAGTATAAAGAATATTAAATACAATAATTACAAAAACTTCACTATTATATTAGCAATATCAATAAACTGAAACAAATTATAACAGTAATTTGATTACCATCAAATATTTATTTCTACTGACTCACAATCTTGATAGTAAAGAAATATCAAAACATACAGGGTATAAAAATTGCAGTATATAAAAAGAGCTTCAAATCCAACTGCTTGGCTGATCACCATTTTTACAAAATCAAAGTTTATTTAGATTGCTTTTTATTATATACCTACAAATTATGATGTTTTGATAGATTTGTACATTATTATATTAAAAATCAGTGACATATCATTGTAAGTACTGGAGAGTTGTTGTTTTTTTACAACCATTATAACAATTGAAAATTATATCAATTGGATTAATGTTTATAACTTATATTGTTTATAATGAAGAATATTAAAAACAAAGAGTATCATGTTTTCAGCAAGAATATAAGAGTTTTATTTAAAATATATTTTTAGAACCAACAAATTATAATAGTCATTTGTACACTAAAGAACTCGTGAAATATCTTAAATATTGCAGATTTTTCTTCCTTGAAATTTAATTCATCAAAATTGGATGGTGTTTTTGATGCTAATACATAATATCTTATTTTGATTCTTAATAGTATTTAAAGATCAAGAACAAATTTTTCTTTCATTCATTTCTATTATAAATCTTTTTATAAAGTAAATTAGAATATTATGACATATCAGAAAAGTAATCATTTTTATAAATTAACTAAAATGAATATATTTTGTTTGTTCAGCTGGATTTTTTTATATCCACATTTGTCATACAATAAAGGTTGCATAAATAAGTAAAACATGCTGTAAATAATCTGCTAAGGAGTAAAAACTTTTCCTTTATTTGCCTCAAAAATGAGCTGGCAAACAAATTCACAGCAAAGAAAAATATTTGATGATAGCATTTTTATTATGAACTTTTCTTAGCAACTTAATTTTTTCATCTGTTAATTATATATGGAATTGTTTTCTTCAAAGCAATAGTAAGTAAATTCCAAATTAACAATAGCAAACAAGATAATTTTCAGGATCATTAACCATTGCCTTATTTAATTTTGAATAGTCTTCCTTGTTTTTATATGTGAAAAAAAATATTTAGCAAATGTGAATATATATAAAGATCAATAAAAAGAATAAATTTTAACTTATTCTGTATAAAAAGAAATTTATTTCTGAAATTCATCTCACTAAAGTCTTAAAAATACAAAAATTAACTGAAAAAGAGCTTGTCTGTGTTTTTTTTTTCCTTTTAATAAATAAAAATATTTTTTAGATTATTTTACAGATTTAAAACTACCAATTTTAAAGTTGATATTATTTTTTATTCTCCATATCTTATTAATAAAAAAAAACTGTTTAAGTACCTATCTTAAGTTCATTCTCACCAAATTTTACAATCAACTGGAAACTGAAAATATTAAAAAATAAGAGTATAGCAAGATCCGTTAATTCAATGAATTAAGAATATGTCATGCATGTAATAACTGATTATTGATATAAAATAGAAAATACAATGCAAATTTTTATAATGGTGTAAAATGATCATAAATAAACTTGTAACAGTTAATTAGAATAAATAAACAATTACAGTAGTATAAAACTTGACATTTTTGATCAGGGTAGATAAAAAGTTTAGTCTGCCAAATTTATTTTATTTTTAATTTAATTTAGGCATAGTAAAAGTAATTTAAAGTGATCGCTTTTAACATCTTTATGCTCTCATTTCCAAATGCTTAAGATTTGCCCACACATAAACATTTGGGTCGAAAAGATAGATGGATTCATTCTATCTTTTCACAAAGATTTAGAAAGTGTAGAATATTCATTTATAGTTAAAAACCCACAAAGCGCATATGCATTAGCTTAGGAATATAATAAATAATTTAATTATGTATTAAGCTGTATGAAATCTAATGTTTTATTGATTTAGAATTAAATTTTTTTATTCATTTTCTAATTGTTAACTAAACTATAAATATTTCTATTGAGAAATATTTTTAAAATCCTTAGTGTGTTTATTTCATATTATGTTTTTGTTTGTTTATATGTTGGTTATTTATTATTTTAGGCATCTGCCAATGCTGTTGCTACTGTAATGGAACTTCTGCAGGCATTACTGTCTCCTATTGTAATTAATTACCAGCGAAATTCACCAATAGGAAGCACTGTCCGTGCCCAGAAAGCATTAGAAGATTTACATAATCTGGATAAAACATTTGAAACAGTTGATCATCTTATGGTAAAATGACTTTCATATAATTCAATTATAAAAGTCTTTATTACTAATATTTAGGTGTGTGTATGTGATAAATTTTTGCACAGAAATTACTATTGCAGTATTCTGTAGAAGAGAAGCTATTTGAAAAATAGAAAATGAATAGTAGTAGAATGAATATAAAAAATACGGAAACTAGTTTCTGGCAAAGTATGATGTGTTTTTTTTTATGTGAAGTGTTAAATTTAAGTCTTAACTATTGGATTGTGTATATGGTATTACATGGTATTACACGTGCATATATATGGTGAATCAATGGAAAATTTTTGTATCTAAAATACTATCCTTCTATGAAATAATAATAATAAATCCATACTTACGTATATATATTAAATAACACTCCACCAATTTCATGTAAAACCCTTGAATTTATTTTCTTAATCATTGTGAAGTCTTTACTAGAAATTGATAAAATATTATCTAGTATATTTTTATTTAGATATACTGGATCAAGTTTTATAAGAATTTGTGAAAACAATTTTTTAATATGTATTTTTATATATCAATAATTACTGCTTAAAACTCATTATAGTTTGTTTTTGTTTACCTTGAAATTATCTTCACTGAATATGTAATGTATTTTTTTTAAATTTTAATAAAGCTAATAATAATAAGCTGTTCACATTATTTTATATAGAAAAAAATACATATATATTAGCAATCTTAAAAAAACATTCAAACTTCATCATAACTTTATTATATATTGTGAAATTTAGTTCTCCTAGCATATCATATAATGATATTTTTAATTCTTTTATTTTATTTTATTTTTTTTTAAAAAAAAAAAAACAATTACTGCATATATATATATGATATTCAAACTTTAAAATAAATGTATATTAACTGTTTTATTTTAGAATATTTGTTTAATACCCCCCCCCCCTCCTTTGAAATGTAAGAAGAAACAAGAGTATCTCTATAGTCTGAAGTCTATATACTGGATGAAACTAAGTAGACACAAATAGCCAAACAAAAACTATTTGATAGGAAATAAATTATTCATATTTCTATTCCTTGAAAATAATTTATTTAAAAAAAAAAAAATACTCAGCAGTAAGTATAGTAAATAAAAATTTGGAAATAATACAAACCTTATAAATTTTAATTTTACTGTGTGGCCTATATGTCACCTACAAAAAAGACAGACAGTAATATTTTTAATTATTTGTGAAAGATAAAAAATGACAAAACTAGGTTAAGTTTTCTTTAAACCCTTGATACAGGTTTTATTCATTATATTTACAAGAATATAAGTTCTTAAAAGATAAACAGAAGTAGATTACTAAGATATAGTGCATACTTACCATTTAAATAAAAATCAAGGGAGAACAAACTAGCATACGTTTAAATCTTTTATTACCTTTATCGACTATTACTCCCTCTTCAGTTTTTTGGATAGCAGTTTTATTTATGTCATCTAAACATAAATTTTGAAATTGCTTCGACTGTTATTTCAACTGCTCTAATACTAATTCAAAAGCTATCCTCTTTTAATTGCTTCTTGTAGGTTAGATCTTTCTCTGATAACAATTGTTGTCTCATTCGTTCATCTGACATTCCTCATAAGAACTGTTCAGGAAGTGCTTTATCTATAAAATCACTATATATACAGTTCTTTGCTAAGGCTCAGTGCTATGTCATTTTCACGCAATTTTTTCCTTGAGCTTGACTTCTATTCCTAAAATGAAGTCTAGCTATTTGTTTTGAAGATAAAGAGTTGAAATATTCATCTAATTTAGAAATTATTTTTTCATAAGAAAACTTCTGTCTTGACTTCTCCACCTAACAGTTAATTGTCCTTTGACCTGCAAAATATAATAATATCACTACATTAATTTTACTTTCCTCAACTTTGTTCATAAGAAAGTACTTCTCTATATGTTGCATGAAGAGAAGCCAACTAGCTGGGTCTTCAATATCAAATACGCTAGTAATAGCTTGTGACATTTTAATTCTGCTAGTTTTACTTTACTAAAATTTGAAATTTTTTCTGGCTATTACACAATCTCTTGAACTGTACTAGTTTGTGATATTTAGGGTTCGAGTCTTGACTACTACTACCATGTTATTGATTACGGAGGCTGGATTTGATACTATTGTATCATTTTGGTGTTTTTTGGTTCAAATGCTGTCACCACCTATGCCACTTTGCACTCAGAGATTTCCAGTATTTCAATTTATTTCAGTTTCAATCTTCTGTGCTTCGCAAATTAAAATATTATTTACATACTTAAATGCAAGTTATATCATTTGAAAAACTACTGCATTGTAAATCATAGGTTTTGAACTCTATATTTATAATTTAGACTCGGTGAGTTAATTGTGAAGATATTTAAAGCTTCATGCTTTCAAACCTAAATAGTTTCGACTGGCTTAGATATATAGAAAGAAAAATAGAGAAAATGATGTGGTCGCCCTTTTCTCGTAAATTCTTTGTCTTGTGTTTACGGCTTGATCGTCATTCAAACAGCCATCATAACATCTGATTGGCTATCAGGTAAGCATGATTTCCAGTATCTCAATTTATTTTAGTTTCACCTATCTGCGCTTCGCAAATTAAAATATTTACATACTTTACTGCAAGTTATATCATTTGAAAAACTACTGCATAGTAAATCGTAGGATTTCATGCCGTACGTTTATAATTTAGACTCTGTGAGTTAATTGTGAAGATATTTAAAGCTTCACGCTTTCAAACCTAAATACTTTTGACTGGCTTAGAAGTAGAGAAATGGGTGTGATCGCCCTTTTCTCATAAATTCTTTGTTGTGTATGTACGGTTTTATCGTCATTCGGACAGCCATCACAACATCTGATTGGCTGTCAGATAAGCATTGTAACGAGCGCAAAGAGATTTCCAGTATCTCAATTTATATCTATTGATGTGGATTTTAGTCTTTTTTGATCCCCTCCCCCCTCAAGTATTAGAAATATTTACATTTTGGTTTTTTTTTGTCATTTGCATATACTATGTAGATCCATTATACTAGAAAAAAAAACTCGGGCTATTGGAGCTTTTTTTTTTAATATGCTAATTCTTTTTTTTTTTTGATAGTATCAATTTTTCAAAACATCTTTAGTTTTATTAATTTGAAAAGATTTAAAAATTGTTATTGAAAGAAAAGTGGGCATGTAATTTGTTTTTGTTGTGAAATAAAATAAGCCATGCATAAGCCTGAAAAGTTGTTTTTAGAAAATTTTCCTTCAGCCATTATAATTCACTGATTGGGATCAAAGAGTAGCATAGCTATTGCTTGCACCTTGACTGCAGTATTGGATTAGAAACCATCCAAAAAAGATTTATCTCATCTAAAAGTAGCTTTAAAAAAATCTATATATTTTTATTTAATAATTTAAGCATGAAGACTAATTAATATTAAAAAATTCGAAATTTGTAAGACTCATCTTTTCTAGATCTCACAGATAATTTGGAGCTCATATATACATATATATAGGGAGTCAATTTAGCAATTAACTTGACTTGAAGAACAAAAAATAGCAATCAGAAGCAATTAAATTTCTAGAGGAATGTTTTTAAGTATATATAAATTGATTTATCTTATGAAATTTCTGCAATAAGAAACATGAACACATTTTTTTTTAAAAAATTGTTTGTTTTTTTTTACTTTCATTATATTTAATAATTTTTTGAATAACAGATAAAATATATTATTCATATTACTCTGAGATATATGATATTTAAACAGATAATAAGATAGGATAAATCCTATTACAAATTTAGTCAAAATTAGTTTTTTAGCAAGTTAGATGATTATAAAAAACTAACATTAATTTTTTCAATTATATAACTATTCAATCAAATATATAAGTAAATCAGTGGATATTGTTGTATATGACCAAATTAGTTTTTTTTTTTTTTTCAATTTAAAATAGTTTTACCCTTTATTTTCAATTCAAAATTCCTCCTATATATATATATGATTAATGTGCAGTGATTGATTCTCATATTAACCTCATGTTTTCATAAGTCCTTTAAGAATTATTACTTCCATCATCTAACTCTATAACTCGATGTAATGCACATGATATGAGTGCATGATTAGGGAATAAATTTTCACATCTTGAGAGAAAATGGCATCTTAAATATCTTCTTTCTAAAATGTGTGTATAAGAAAAATATTTTAATCTTAACTATACAATTATAAATGGACATATTTAATGCCATTTGATGTTATTTTAATACAGTTGGTAAATTATATATAATTTTTCAATGTGAGTCAATATCATTAACTGATTATCATCAATATATATATATATTGTAACCTACTAGAATGAGAGAGGGGTATGAGAAAGAGAAAAGAGATAGAGAAAAGAAGAAAATGCTACTAATGAAATGAGAGAGGGGTGTGAGAAAGAAAGAGAAATATAATTGTAACCTACTAGAATGAGAGAGGGGTGTGAGAAAGAGAACTATAATACTAATAATGAAATGAAGATATAATAATGGTAATAGACAGGGTATGAGCACAGACTTTCACATGACCCACCACTCTCCACGCTATCTCATAATACTGATACACCTGAACACACATATGTCGAAAAGATAAATAATCACCAATATACGTATTTCATGCTAAACCAGCAATCATCAGTTGGTCCAGATTACCATCTCTACACATATATGCTACAAGTGCTCAGATATATATTAAGATAGCAAATCCTCCTACTTTAATGGACAGGCTTCAATGTACTCCACACTCCAACTCTTCAACTTTCCATCCAATTGAAAATCTAATGATGGAACGCTCAAAGGCCACCCTTAGACCGAGATTGTTGTCACACCCATGTTGACCTAAAGGTCAATCTGACCCCTCATGTACAGGACATAATCCATTAAATACATATACAAGGGATAGGCAGACATCTCTAATATGTAATAGATGAAATACGCAGGCTTATATATACCTGTGTCTATAAATGTAATAGACAGGGTATGAGCACAGACTTTCACATGACCCATCACTCTCCACACTATCTCATAATACTGATACACCTGAACACACATATGTCGAAAAGATAAATAATCACCAATATGATGGAAAAGAAAAGAATTGAGGAGGAAAAGAAATGGGGAAGAGTAATAGAAATGATATATGTAATGGAGAGAGAAAAGAAATGAGATGATGGCAAGATATGAAAGAGAGATATAAGAAAAAGATGGAATAAAGGAGAGAGAAATGCGATGATAGAAGAAACTCTTAACGAATGTTTTAAATGGCTGAGATGATAGAAAGATGTGAGAAATGACATGAAAAGAAATGGAATAAAATTGAAATGAAATGAAATAAAATATAAATGAGAGACTCTTAAACGACTCGGCTCAGTGGGGTTACAATAAATTTAAAGAAAAGAGATGATGATCTAGAAATGTATAATCAAATAAAGGTCAAATCCAATACTGATGAACTATAACTACTACAGCATATTGATATTTTAATAAACCATACAAAAGATTATCTAAAATCACTAATTAATGCTTACCATATTAGTCCTACCAATAGATTATACACTCTCTGAATAAGACCTATGATGCTTTGTTTTAAAATATTATCTTACAGAATTATATTTACTAAAACACCAAGAGTAAATAACCTCAGGGATTTTAAAACTAACACTCTTGTGTAAAATTAAAGTTTAAGTTAAGTTGTCTAATAAAGAATTACTGTGATTAATAAATAAATAAGTGACATCTTAGCTGACCATAAAATAATTATAATATGTTCAATCTTAAAATAATAAACAAAACAAATATTAATTCACAAAATTTAATGAATCAATTTAATAACAGAGGCCTTGGTCTCCCCATAATATGCTGCATAGCAATTGTTTTCTGGGCAAATAATTTTATATACGGCCTGCTGAGTGTTAATTGGAGGTAGTTTATCTTTGGAATTGTTAATGCATCTATTAAAGTTAAGAGGGGATCTGTAGCACACACTAAAGTCTTTGCAAAAAATTGTTTGTAAATCTGTATATATGCTTTTAATATATGGTGATAAAATCCTGGTTTTGTTCAGCCTATCCCCTAAATTAGGAGGGTTTTTAAATCGTCTAATTATCTTGTCTATTGTTCTCTTGCTATATTTGGCATTTATTTGAATATTCTTGTTCTTGTCAGCCTCAAAACTACACAATCAAGCATTTCTCTTCAAAAATATTTTTAAATCTGCCAGCTTATACAGATTAGGTGTATTTGATTGATGATGAATATGGCCTCTTATATTAATAGGTTTAATTAACATTTTATACTGGAAGCGTTGCTCCTCAATTCCCACTTGCAAATCTAAATATTTTACATCCACCAATTTCCTTTTGAGCTATATTAACTGTAAATCCCGATGCAGTTTTCAATTCTGTAATTATATCTTCCAATGTATCCTCCGATGCTGCCATGAAAATGTCATCCACATAGCGTGTGTAAATTATTAGGTCCCCACTTAAATGTCTGGGAATAATTATTTGCTCATATGCATTAAGAACAATGCTAGCAACTATCCCACTTAGTGGAAGACTCATGGGCCAACCACTGCTCATGTAAGTGCCATTCTTGATTGAAAACAGCATACATATTTTTATCAAGCCATCTAAGAACCGCTTCCACAAAATGTACTCGATGTTGATTCATTCCATGTTTTATGAGCTCTTCTTTTACAATATTTATAGATTTTAATCTATCAATGGAGCCATAAAGTTCTGCTATGTTTAATGCTACCATATGTGTATCTTGTGTTGGAGAGACATTGTTCAACCTGTCAACAAATTCAAAAGATGAGTTTATAGCAAAATCTCCAAAACTTAATGTTTGTATGAGCCATTGGTTTATGAATTTGGCTGTCTTATGATAATGTAAATTTAACTAATAATGGCCTATTATCTAAGATATTACTTGAGCAGAGAAAAGAGCAAGGGTACTTTTAATGCCTTTCCATACTCACAGACAACCACTAAAGACCTCAAATGCAAATGAATTAGCATTCTTTAAATATATCAGATTTAAGATGATGATAGAGGATGTGCAGTGAATATAAGATAAGGTGCAGCTTTTAAAATAATATTAATTAAAATATTCTTCTGAAGTACTAATATTGTTAATCTGATATTGCGTAATCTTCAGTCTGAAAGATATACTGATAATTTTAAAAAAATAAACTTTTAACTAAGTATTTAATTAGGTATCTGCTCTAATGCAATTATCTGTATTTATGATTCAATATGAGAATCATTTACTTCAACCTAGTTTTTTTTTTTACTTTTCAAGACAATATTAACTATATTTAATTAACTTGGAATATACTTGTAAATTTCTGAATTGAAGATTTAATAACTTTTACATTTTAAGATTTTGTGAACTTGGAACCCAAGACAATAAAATATTCTCATATAAAAGTAAAACAAACAAACAAAACTTTTGAAATAATAATAATTTGGTTTATTAATAATGAGAAGAAATGTTTACAAATGTAGTAGAATACAAACAGTGCCAATACCGCACTAAGATTTAATATAATTATTTCGACTCTTAACAGTTTTATTTAACTTACATTAATACACTTAATAACCGACAAAGGTTATTCAATATTACTTTCTTTTAATAATTAGATTTTTATCAAAAAAAAATACCTTAAATTTTAATTATCATATGTACTTAATAAGCACACTACTATTCTTCTTTATTAGACTAATTTATACCATTATTGTGTCATCTAATAATCAGAATAACACACAGAACTAGGTTTATATTGAAAACCCTAAGCTTAATTTTATACTCCTAAACCTAACAAACGCTAAGTTGGAATAAGCATATTCAGCAATACTTTTGAAAAATATCATCACTAGTTTCACGGATATAACTAATATCATAGCTAGATATATGTTTAAATCAGATTAAGCTAATATTAAAATTAAACTAAATTAAGTGTATGGGGCAATCATTCATCAGAGATCAGTTATACTTTTTTTTTTTTTAAATAACTTTAGTCCACATAAAATTATTCCCTCAATGTTTTAAAGATAATGATGTAACAGACTTACAAATCCAGCGGCGAAATTCTGGATGAAAATATTAAATTAGTATGTGTGAATTGCCACTTATACCATATGCATATTTAACATACTTTAAAATAAATATAACTTATTGTTGGTTAGCTTGTGCGTGATAAAACTATCATAGCAACACAATTCAAACATTGATATACCTATGAGCCTTAAATTAGCTACAACTACCTGAAGAAATACATTTCCTCAAACAAGCATATCTTGTCATCACAAATCTAAAACAAATGCAACATCACCTACTGTGGTGGAATTAGCATTAAGTCATCATGAATGATAGGCAAAAAATATAAAAATACTAGGCTCCTCAGAGCTGGAAAAGAATGTGGTGGTTTCCAAAATACCTAACTACGAGGCAAAACTAAGATGTCTGGAATTCATCTACAGTACATCTGGGAACAGGAACACACACCAGAAAAGCACAATCCTCTCATGGGATTTCCAATGCTTATAAATGTGATCATCATCACTGAAAAATACAATACAATACCCTCTTTTTGGGGACAAGCACTATCAAATCATGGAAGTACAATACAATAAGGATGGAGGATTTTCTCTACTCCATAAAGCATATTCAAAAATTATAAACTAAGCCTAACTCTTGAGGCTAACAAATACTAACTAATAGCAAGATATATACTTCACCTGAATTAACTAAGTTATTCCTAAGAAGTTTAAAAATACAAAACGTATATCCAATGTTCGAACCAACAAAGCAAACTATGTGTCAACTGACTACTGTAGAAAATACTTTAAAATTAAATGCATATAAAATTCTAGGCAAGGCACAATGCACACATAACAAAATATTAAATGCTAAAATATAGTAACTAGTGGACTTTTAAAATTGTAAATTAAATGCAAGAATATTTACTTCTCGATGAATATAAAATATTTGTAGTTATTATTAATATAACATTCATAAAACAAATGAATGGATATTCTCTGATAAACTTCTTTAGTAAATTTAAAATAAAAATTGAGTAAAACATCCCATTTATATGAAAATAAGACTGTGATATTTAAATCTCTATAATAAAATTATTAAATAGAAACTAGCTAGTGTAATGCTTAATAAATAAACTAAATCTACTTAAGAATGGCAAAAAAACATTTGCTCATTCAAATAAACCTATTTCATTTTAAAATTATAACCCTAGTTTACCTGTATATTTATGCAAAAGTGTTACAAAAAAAAAATTAATAGCATAAATATTTTTATGGTTTTTTTTTTTTTAAAACCAATAAAGCAGACCATAAAAAAAAATAATAATACATTAATTCAAGTTCATATTTCGGCTCCGTAATGATTTTTCCATTTCATAATGTGTAGACAATTTATCCAGGTTAAGATATTTATCCGAATTCGAAGCTTCAATTAATACATTTATACACATGGCAATGATTTTCAAATGAAAATGTTCAATAGTTCCTTAATAATACTTTTTTTTAAAACAATTTAAAAAAAAAAAAAAAAACTTAAATAATAAGATTAAGCCGGCATGAAACAAAATAAATTCTTCAGCTGAACACACTTTAATTTATTTATAGGATCCCGAGTTCAAAATTGCATATAATAATAATAAGAATATCTTTCTATCTGAATTTCTTTATCCTCTTTTAGGAAAATGCTTCTTTTGAAATATAGTTTTTTTTTAAATACTTTTCCTAATAATATTCCAAGACGTGTTTTATTTTTAAAATCAATTTCCTTTGATTACTTTTAAATATGAGAGTAGAAATTTTTTACCGTTCAAGACGTTTCTCCGTTTATACGCTATAATTAATGCCATAAAGTTATTTCTAAATACTGGCAAGTATGACCATTTATAATGTACTCAATAACTATAAATTCATTATTAATCATTACAGATTGCTTTAAAGTTTTATTTCCAAATACGTGTCCTTTCTTACTGTGTAAATAAGAATTATCCTTTAAAATGTATATATTATCTGTTTGCGTTTAGCTAAACAAATCATTTTCATATATGTCAAGATATAAGTAATAACTTTTCCTTTTTTTAAAAAAAAAAATCATTCTTTATAGTTTCACTGTAATCGAACATAGTAGCTTCCTTATAATGTTCTTTTTAAACTTTAAAAAAAATTTTCTCTTTTTTTTTTTTTTTTTACATATACTTTTAATCTAACAGGAAAAACAATTAGTATTTTACTTTCAAAATAGTTTAATGCAACCGAACGCTTATCTATGGAAATGATTAATAATTTGTTCCTTAACCTTACTTCCAAGTAAAGAAAAATAAACAAGTTAAAGTCATATAATATGTGAGACGCTTCATTTATTCTAGACATTTTTTTTTTACTATAATTTCTATGCCTCGACTGAAATTCAAATTGTCAGAAAAACGGATTACCTTTCTTTTAGCCCTCCATCATTACAGGACGATTTTAAATATTTTAAACATACTTGTATTTTTTTTAGAAATATCAAGTTTTTTTTTTTTTTAAAAAAAAATTACTTTTATTAACAAAATTTTAAGATCCAGCACCAGTTGAATCAAAACAAGATCAGCCCCTGAATGATCCCTCGATCTCCGTTTTATCTCACAATTTTTCATCCACCTACAATTCATTTAAAAACCAATAAAAACTATTTTTTATTAAATTTTAATATTCTGACAAACCAGCTGTGGAATCAATCTACTGACGTAATCAATATAATTTTCCCATACCACGTGATTCTCAGCTGCAAAGTCAAAATTTTATTATTAACAAATATTATGCAACAAATGTTTTTAATGATATTTTACACAACACAATAGTAATAAATATAAAATTTAAAGTTATACCCTTTATTAAACCCTTAAATATTTCATTAAAAATAATTTTATCCACACATTTGCTTTATTTACTTATTTTAAACAATATTGGAATTAAATTATTTTTTTTATTCTTATGTTTCCATGTCTATGCATGCACATATTCTCACATACGTCTGGCCTTACATTAATTGTTTAAAATTATTTTTAAAATTACAACAATAAAATGTTAATGATTATTTAATCTAAATAACTTTTATAACTGGAATGCTAAACTACAAAACTAATAACAAATATTCTTATTTCTTTTTTAATAAAAACTTACATATCATTTTTTTTAAATTTATTACTTAATTATTCCAACTTAATAATAATATCTTATTATTATTCTTTAGACATTAGAATGGATTATACAGTAGTTATTTTAGAATACATTTAATACTATTTATCAATTCACAATTATTTTTTAACATTTGCTTATGTTAAATTATTACCTAACATCCCTTATCAAACCAACTGACACTATTAAAATATTTAGATTATCCTATTTTAATAATTAACTAAGTTAATTTCCATTTTTATCATCATTATTTTTTTAAATCCGAAATTTTAAACAAAAGGTTAAGCTAAGATAACCTTGATTACCTCTTGAAACTAAGTGACACTTCAGTTAGGTACAATTTATATATATATATATCAAGTCCACTATAAAATTAAACATATAGAAATCTATTGATCATTCTACTAGCATTGCAATATTTATATATATTCTGTTGGGGTCTGATATTTTAATTCAGGTTACATATAAGTTTATAGATGTCAGCAAAATATTGAAACATTTATTTTTATTTATTCAAACTTTATTAGGACTTTATTTTATTTTTATTGGATGTATTAATACATGACTGTTTGATGGGGTCTGATATTTTAATTCAGGTTACATATAAGTTTATAGATGTCAGCAAAATATTGAAACATTTAATTTCATTTATTCAAACTTTATTAGGATTTGGCCGTCAGTCACGAGAAAGGAAAAGTAATTATTTAATGTTTTTTTTAAAATTATTAATAATATATTGAAATGAGATAATCATCTCACATGATTATGATCATGACTGTTTTGATTATTTCAATAATTATATTCTTGAAAAATTGATATACATAGTGCTGCAAAAATAACAACAAAAATTTGCATTTATTTACTTAGGAAAAGATTTCTATTTGTCAATTACATATTGTTTTTGTTGTGATTATGTGACATATTTCTTTTTTCTTTCATTCATACTCTCATATATGTAAGAGGAAAAATATGAAATTTTTTGCCTAGTATAAAATGAATTAATTTGAATCAAGATTATTTTTTATTTTGAATAAAAAATGTAGTTTATTTCTACTGTAATTGATAGAAAAAACTGTTATTAATGTGGAAATGACTGATTGTTATTAAAACATTTTTATATTTTTGTAATTAAGGTTCCTACTCTTGGTTCTCAAGAAGGGGCTTTTGAAAATGTACGCATGAATTATAATGGAGACCAAGGTCAAACAATTCGACAGTTAATTACAGCTCATATGGTAAGAAGAGTAGCCATGTGCCTTCTTTCATCTACTCATGGTAAAAGACAACATCTGGCCGTCAGTCACGAGAAAGGAAAAGTAATTATTTAATGTTTTTTTTTAAATTATTAATAATATATTGAAATGAGATAATCATCTCACATGATTCTGATCATCCATCATTTCATAGGAAGCAAGATAAGGGAAATATAGTATAGCATAAGTATTTTCTTTTTGGAGACAAGCTAGGTAAAGCATGAGAAGGATAAAGTCATTTTAATATAATAATAAATATACATACATATTTAGGAAGCCATCAACTCATAACACTAGCAAGTAATCATGTGTTATATTGTGTATATGTGCATACTTGTTTGTGTAATATTAATTATTATTTATATATTAATAATAATGGCTGCAGAAAGGAGTTTGTTGTTAATTCAAAAGGCGACTCTTTGATTCCTCTTGGAGGCCAAAAAAGGAACCAAACAGGGCAAATTCCTAATGTCCACTTCATACGTTTTTGTCATTGCA
Organism: Epiperipatus broadwayi; assembly: GCA_028023455.1. NCBI lineage: Eukaryota > Metazoa > Onychophora > Udeonychophora > Euonychophora > Peripatidae > Epiperipatus > Epiperipatus broadwayi. The sequence continues at coordinate 13,697,978 of JAQFVV010012399.1, read as the reverse complement.
GCTGCTATTACTATGCGAATAGTCTTATAATATATGAACATGGATGGGGTGCTCACCAACACACATTAGCCAGTGTGATGAGTTTATTGGCTTTTTACCTCTGAGTTTAAGATCAAGAAACACCATGGTCTTTCTTCTCAGTTGCCTGATAAGGCAGAATGAATGTATATGTAAATGGTAAATATTTTTCCAATAGACAATCATGACAGACAAAAATAAATCATGGCCCTTATTCCCAGGAGGCTGTAAGTCACCAACCAAGGTAATGGTTGGTCTTCGAAGGTAGAGGGTTATAAGAATCCCCTGATTGTGAACCTAGGCTGCCATTTGATGACGACTTTTTATTTAGGTACTTACTACTGCAAGTGAAGGAAAATTGCAAGAATTAGAAGAACTGTTTTATATTAAATGGGACACTATTGGACTTTGTGAAGTTAGAAGAAAAGGTGAAGAAACAATTGATTTAAAAATGGATATGTACTGTATTATAAAGGTACAAATATGGGAAATACAAGTGGAGTAAGATTCATTATAAATAAAAAGTGGAAGAACAACATTGTGGAGATTGGTGGTTTATCAGACAGAATGGCAAGATTAGGTATACAACTTAATAGCAGATACCAAATGCAGATAATTCAGGTTTATGCCCCAACAAGTTCTCATAGTGATGAAATAGTAGAAGATTTTTATGTGGATGTACAAAAGGCTTTTGATCCGAGTAAAGAACATTTTAAAATTGTTAGGGGAGACTTTAGCGCTAGAATTGGTAAACAAATGAAAGTGCTGTAGGTAATTTTGGTTATGGTAATAGAAATGAGAGAGGACATAGACTTCTGGAGTTTGCAGAAAAAGAAAAACTTTATATTGTGAATTTTTTTTCTGAGAAACATGTTAAAAGGAAATGGACAGGGACGCATCCAAATGAAGGTACAGCAGAATTTGATTATATTTTGACTAAAAGAAAATACATATTTCAAGATTGTAATGTTCTTAATAAATTTAACACAATAATGATCATCGATTAGTAAAATGTAAGATACATGCTAATGCAAAATTAGAGAGACAAAAATTATTAAGAAAAACAATATTTACAGTTTATATTCCTAATCTTCAGAAACATTCTAATGAATTTAAATTAGAACTTACAAATCGGTTTCAAGTATTAGTAGATTTTGAACATGATTCAGATTTGAATGAAATTAATATGAAAATATCTGATACACTTTTAAAAACTGCAACAAAGATAGCTGGTAGAAAAAAGCAGCAATTGACCAATAAAAATTTCTATTGAGACTAAAGAGTTTATGAAGAAAAAAAGGAATATAAAGATATACAAAAATGATGCATTAAAGAGGATTGTATATCTCGAATTTTGTAAAATTGTGTTGAAAAGAGTTGAAAATGATAAAAGAAAGTATAACTGTGAAGTAGTAAGGAAAGCTATAGAAGAGAATAAAAGTCTCAAGAATGTGAAACAACATTTTGGTATTGGTAGGAAATTTATATCTGCAATAAGAAAAAAAGATGGAATTATTACTAAAAACAGAGATGACATCATGAAATGGGTAGAATACTTCTATCAAGAATTATATAGTAATAAAGAACAAGTACCTCATATCTATTATATCTTCCGAATTGCCCAGAATTTCAAATGAACAAGTGAGACATGCAATTAAATTTATGAAGAAAGGAAAGGCTCCAGGTAATGATGGAATTATAATAGATATATTAAAAGAAGCAGGTGAAGAAATAGAAAATGTTTTAGCGGAGTTATACACCAAAGATCTACATGATAAAGATGTACCAGGTGATTGAAAAAATGCAGTATTAATATTAATATTTAAAAAAGGTGATAAAGAAGATATTAGAAATTACAGATCTATCAGGCTTTTATCAGTTTTATACAAAAAAAATTTACCAAGATAATTACAACTCGTCTACAGAGAACATTGGATTTCCACCAACCAAGAGAACAAGCTAGATTTAAAAGTGGTTTTAGTACAATAGATCATATCCAGGTATTGAGAGAAGTTATAGAAAGGACAAATGAATATGAGTTGCCATTATGCTTTCGATTTGTAGATTATGAAAAGGCATTTGATTTTATAAACATTTCTTCAGTGATTAAAGCATTGGATCATCAAGGTATAGATCCAGAGTATTGTCATATTTTAAAGAATATTTATAAAAATGCAACAGCAACAATTAGATTACAGAATGATATTAGGAAAGTCAACATTGAGAAGGGTGTAAGACAGGATGATTCCATATCTCCAAAACTTTTCCAGCAGTGCTGCAAGAAGTATTTTGTGGATTAAAATGGGAAGCTAAAGGAGTGAAAGTAAGTGAAGATTATTTAAGTCATTTAGATTTTGCAGATGATATAATTGTTTTTGCAAATAATGCTTTAGAGCTGCAGGAAATGTTGCAGGAGTTATCAGAGGAAAGTAGGACTAAAGATAAATATTAAAAAGACTAAAGTAATGTTTAATGGATTTTCTCAAAATATGAAAATAAAGATTGATTATGATGAATTAGAAGTTAACAGCTACAAATACCTTGGTCAGATTATTAATACAGATGGAAACATAATGGATGAAATTAATCATAGAATTAAACTTGGTTGGAGTGCTTTTGGTAGAAATAACTTGATACTAAAAGAAAATATGCCTATGTGTTTGAAAAGGAAGGTTTTTAATAAATGTGTTTTACCAGTTCTTACTTATGGATCTGAGACTTGGACACTTAATAGAAGAGCAATACAGAGACTTCAGGCCACTCGAAGAAGTATGGAAAGATGCATGTTGGGAGTAACAAGAAGAGATCGGAAATGCAATATATGGGTAAGAGAACAAACAGTGTTACTGACCTCATTGAGAAAATTAAAAAGACTGAAGTGGTCTGGGGCTGGATATATTGCTAGAAGAGATGATATTAGATAGACAATTGAAATCTTAAACTGGATTCCAAGAGATTGTAAAAGACTCAGAAAGAGACTACATGTAAGATGGATGGATGAAATAAGAAAGTGTGCAGGGGTGATGTGGAGAAGAGAAGCTAGAGATCGGTGAAGATGGATTGAACTTGGAGAGACCTTCATCCTGCAGTGGATTGATAATGGTTTATTATGATGAATAATAATATAATTTAAGAATTTTTAACATATCGTATAAAGAAATTTTTACTATTGTGTAAGTTTAATTGTTAAAGTGTAATAATAATATATGATTAATATTTTAAACTTTAAAGGCACTTAATAAAGAATTGTTTATATGTGCATACTAGAAAAGTATTATAATTGGTAGTATTTTTTAATGTAAATAATTTTAAAAAATTGCATCTCAGGAATTTATTATCTACACATTTTAAAAATTGATAGGAAATTAGATTGTCTGCAAATTTACAAAATGGCTGTAGCTGAAATGTCTGTCGTGTGTTTTACTGTTATACTAGGTTGTCCCTATATAAATATGAATCAACTTCATAGGGGAATCTCTACAATGCATTAGGAACAAAATTGTTTCATCCTCCACAGCAACTTGGTAGATAAAGGATTACATCATTATTTTCAATCATTATTAGGCCACTACAGAATGGTCTCTCCAAGTTCAATCCATCTTCTCCATTCTCTAGCCTCTTTTCTCCACATCATTTTTTATTTATCCATCCATCTCACGTGATCTATTTCTAGGTCTTTTAGAATCCAGTTTAAGATTTTAATTGTCTATTTATTATTGTCTGTTCTAGAAATATGTCCAGCCCAACTCGTATTCCGTCTTTTAATTTTTTCAGTGTTGTCAGTAACATCTGTTTGTTCTTTTAACATGTATTTCCTTTTTGATCTCTTGTTACTACCAACATGCAACTCTCCATATTTTTTTCAGTGGTCTGAAGTCTTTATATTGCTCTTCAGCTAAATGGCTAAGTCTCAGATTCATAAATAAGAAAACATTATTATTAAACACCTTCCTTTTCAAACAAATAGGCGTATTTCATTTTAATACTAAATTATTTTTACTACAAGCACTTCAACCACGTTCAATGCTGTGATTAATTTCATCTATTATGATTCCATCTATAATAATAATCTGACCAAGTTATTTATAGTTGTTAACTTTTTCTAATTCATCATTATCAATTTTTATTTTCATCTTTTGAGAAAATTCATCGAACATTACTTTAGACTTCTTCAGGTTTACCTTTAGTCCTACTTTCTTACTTTTATCTGATAACTCTTGCAGTATTTCCTGAAGCTCTAAAGCATTATTTACAAAAACGACTCCATCATCTGTAAAATCTAGATGACTTAAGTAATCTCCATTTACTTTTATTTTTTTAGCTTCCTATTTTAATCCACAAAATACTTCTTACAGCATTAGTGTAAAATGATTTGAGATATGGAGTAACTCTGTTGTACACCCTTCTAAATGTTAATCCTCCTATTATCATTATGTAATCTAATTGTTAGTATTGCATTTTTATAAAAATTCTTCAGAATATGACAATGTCCTGGGTCTATACCTTGATGATTTACTGAAGAAATGCTTATAGAATTAAATTCCTTTTCATAATCTACAAATCCAAAGTATAATGGCAACTTCTCTTAATACTTGGTTGAAATCCAAAGTTGTCTATAAATGAGTTGTAATGATCTTAATAAAAATTTGTATAAGACTGATAGGTCTGTAATTTTTAATATCTTTTTAAACATATTTTTTAAATATTAATATTAATTACTGCATTCTTTCAATCATCTAGTACATGTTTATCATTTAGACATTTGGTATATAACTTTACCAAAAAATTTTCTATTTCTTCACCTGCTTCTTTTAAAACTGATTATAACTCCATCATTACCTGGAACTTTTCCCTTCTCCATAAATTTAATTGCTTGTCTCACTTCACTTAAAATCCTGGACAATTCATAAGATATAATATTTGTAGAAGGTACTTTTCCTTATTCTTTATTATTATGTAATTCTTGAACTCTTCTACACATTTCATGATGTCATCTCTTTTTTTTAATAATAATTCCATCTTGTTTTTTCTTATTGCAGAAATAAATTTCCTACCAATATCAAAATGTTGTTATACTTGTTAGACTTTTATTCTTTTCTGTAGCGTTCCTTGCTAGTTCACAATTCCAATTCTTTCACATCATTTTACAAAATTCGAGATATTCAATTCTTTTTAGTGCATCATTTTTATATTTATTCATATTCCTTTTTTCTTCATAAATTTTTTTGTCAATTGGTGCTTTTTTTCTATTTTCTTATTGATTTCATTCAAATCTGAATCATGTTCAAAATCTGTTATTATTTGAAAATTTAAATTCATTAGAATATTTCTGAAGATTAGGAATATCAACTATGAATGTTGTTTTTATAATAATTTTTGTCTCTAGTTTTACATTAACATATATCTTACATTCACTAATCAATGATTACTTCCTGTATTGAATTTATTAAGGACATTATATTCTTGACATATGTATTTTCTGTTAGTCAAAATATCCATTTGTGCTTCATTAGAATGCTTCCATTTAACATGTATCTCAAAAAAAGAATTCATAATATGTTTTTTTTTTTCAGCAAACTCCACAAATCTATGTCCTTACTCGATTCTATTACTATAACCAAATTTACCGACAGCACTTTGATTTTTTAATTGTTTACCAATTCTAGCATTAAAATCTCTTGTAATAATTTAAAATGTTATTTGGTCTGATCAAAAGTTTTTTGTATATTCATATAAAAAATTCTCTGTTACTTCATTACTATGAGAACTTCTTGGGACATGAACCTGAATTATCTGCACTTGGTATCTGCTATTAAGTTTAACTAGTCTTGCCACTCTGTCCGATACACCCTCAATCTTCACAATGTTTTTCCAATTTTTTTATTTATAATGAATCCGATTCCACTTGCACTTTCAATATTTGTGCCTTTGTAGTACAGTACATGCCCACTTTTTAAATTAGTTGTCTCTTTATCTTTTTTTCTAAATTCACAATGTCAAATAATGTCCCATTCAATATGAGACAGTTCTTCCAATGCTTGCATTATTCATTATCTGAAAGTGTCTGCAGTTGTAAGTGCCTAAATACAGGGTCACCATCAAATGGCATCCTGGATACACAATCGGGATTCTTATCATCCTCTGACTTTGGTCACCACTGCATTAGCTTCTGACTATACAACCTCCTGGGAATAAGGATCATTATTTATTTTTGTCTGTTGTTATTGTAAATATCTATTAGAAAAAAATATTTTTATTTCACAAACTCAACTGATATTTCATTTAAGAACTACCAAGCACCTGAGTAGAAAGACTGTGATCTATTTTGATCCTAAACTCAGAAGTAAAAAGCCAATAAACTCACATGTCGGTTAATGTGGGCTGGTGAACAGCCTATCCATGTTCATGTAATATATGAATAATCACATAATAATAACAGTTGCAATAACAAGGACATATAGAGTGGACTTTGGGAATTTGCTTTTTTGGTTTTTTTCAGGCTTCTAAGAGTAATCAGAGGGTCTCTTTTCAATTAGCTTCAAAAAGTTAGCTTACCATAGGAGAGATGGATGTATACAATCTATGAAAAAAACTGATGCAATGTCCAAAGGCAAGATATAAAAAGTTAATGCATGATAGAAGAATGCCTGTTGAAACTTGGTATTAATCTTATTAAAATAGATGTAAGATTTGTATATCAACGTGAATAAAGCAAATTATAAAAATAGTTCTAAATACACACAAGATCATATATAACTTTGTTGGGATATTCGCTCCAGTGAGACCCAGGAAAATGATGTGGCACTTGGAAATGACCCTGATAAAAGATGATGCAATATGAGCAAGTATTATAGAAATCTTATTACAATTTAATTATACATATAAGTGCTAAAAAAAAAATATTTTTATTATTTGTTAGTTACTAATTTATTTATTTCATAATGTTTTCTTTTTTCTGCAATTGTGGGAATATGAAATGATATAATCATTTCACATGATTATGGTCATTCATCATTTGACAGCAGACATAAATAAGGAATGTATAGTATAACAATATTTATTTACTCTTATAGACAAGCTAAGTAAAGCAAAGGAAAGATAAGGACGTTTGAATATAATATATATATATTTAGGAAATAATAAACTCATAACACTAACAATTAGACATATTATGTTATGTATATTGTACCATCTGCATATAGATGGTTCAAATATATTGGCATTTGGTAATATTTTTTAAAAAAAAAGCTTAAAAAAATAAAATTTAATGATCTTTTAAAAGACGCAATTTAATTTTCTTTTTCCAGTTAGAATAATTCATTTTTTAGATAATGTACAATGAATAGTTGCCTTTGTTTCGTATTCATCTATTTAATTTAATTAAAATTAAAACTGGAGGGAATAAAAAAGGCATACCGATTACTAATCCAGATAAATAAAAAGAAAGAAATTTCAGACATAAGAGAAAGACTATGCTAATTAAAGGTGGCGGAAATATTTTGTAAAAAAGAGACTTTGTAGCTGAAAAGTAATAAAGAATGCACAGGATTAACTTGCATTCTGATAATAAAAACAAATGATAATAACGTATGCAAAAATCTAAAAATTGATCATGAGTATAAAAGGAATAACTTCGATCAGTATTTTGTCTTAGTATCTTTTCCTTAGCTAGCAGTTTCTATGGGTCCAGGATAGAGAAATTGTCCTATCCCGGACTATTCATATGCAGGACTACTACCACTCATTTGCTGAATTAAGTTGTCATGCGGGACTGGAACCAAAAAGCTTCCGAGTCTACCCTTAGGACGGACCATGAACATATAAGATGTCGACAGGGATTAAACTCAAAGGCCTCAAGCTCATTGATGTCAAGAAATACATGTATGCTACTATAATCTATTCTTACCAATAAGATTATTCACACCTGATTTGTGACTAAATTGTTTGCAAACTAATGCTAACTATAAGCTTATAATACTGATAAAGACATTAACTTTTATTATTTCAGGAACTTTCTAGAAGAAATCTTAAGTGTAATATGAACTGTTAATTATTTGCTCAACATTATCTGGATTAGCGTGCATGTTGTTTCTGATTTTACGAATAATTTACCGTTCAAAATATTTTTATTTTTTGTAATAAAATATCTTTAATATCAACTTTTCATTGTGCGTTATTAATGTTAGTTTATGAGATTTATTGTTAGCTAATTGCATGTGAAAAATGTATAAATTACCTTTGCCAATACACTTGTTTAAAAAAATTCCGAAAAAAAATTCATATAAAATATTAAAAGACAAGAAATTTAAATCCTGCTCTTTTAATTATTTGCTGCGAATCTACATGCTACGATGCAATGAAAAGTAGCAAAACAAAAAGCTCAGATTCTAAAATATTGCATTTTAGTTATTTAATACGAATTTACATGATGTAATGTGATGGATCAGTGAATTCTTATATAGAATTCTGGCACCCTTTTCAAATAAATAAAAAACTGATTCTTCCGGCAGTGTACATCATAAATAAATAGTAGGCCAGTTAATCAGGAAATATAACTATGTTCTTGAAATGTCCGGACTTGTAAATGATCGAAATATATTTTCTTTTCATAGTTTGATTTAACTTGCATTTTCTAGTGCATAAAATAAAATCCAAATTTCTGACCATGAACAGTACAAAGGCTTAATCAAAACTGAAATATAAAAAATGTTAAATGGCATCCCAACGTGAGGCTTCGGAAAAAACCACTACCTGAGCTAGTAAGTAGGAATTGGTAAAAAAAAAAAAAAAAAACCTTTAACCCTGATTATACAACTATAAAAAAAATTTAATATGACTATAGAAATAAAAAATACGATCGCGGCTGATACAGATGTTAGATCACAAGGACCGGGTAAGTGGATACTGAAGAGATGAAAAATCGTAACCCTGAGTCTTTTTATGTCGATATGTAATATAAGATCATCCTTAAATGCCCATCAGTCTTATAAGAGCAGGATCCCATGGAATAGGAAGACGGACCAAGTGCCATGAGCTGATAAGTCTCAAAAGACTTAGCAATGCTTATTAGATTTAGCTTATTGTGCCATGTGTATGTGGAAAGGTTGCAGGCAAATGTGGAAATATTTCTCGCTCCCACCTTGTTAGACCCTTAAAAATGGACTTTAAAGCTACATGTCACTTGTGAACAGTCTACAAAAATATATCAGTATCGCTAATGCATAAAAAAAAAAACACAATATGGATTTAAAACTTATTAAGGATAAAATAAGTTCAAACCCATTTTATTCTTGTTTCCTGGTATAGTGATATTGTACCATCTGCATATAAATGGTCCAAATATACTGGCATTTGGTAATATTTTAAAAAAGTAAAATTTAAAGATCTTCTAAAAGATGCAATTTAATTTCCTTTTTTTTTGTTAGTATAATTTATGTTGTAGATAAGGTACAATGAAAGTTGTCTTTGTTTCATATTTATCTTTAATTTAATTCAAGTTAAAATTGGAGGAAATAAAAAAAAGACATCAGATTACTATTCCATATAAACAAAAAGAAAGAAATTCCAAATGCAAAAGAAAGACTACACTAATTAAAGATGGTGGAAATATTTTATAAAAAAGACACTTTGTAGCTGAAAACAAATAAAGAATGGACAAGATTAACTTGTATTCTGATAACAAAAGATAAGATGGTGAAAATATTTTGTAAAAAAGAGACTTTGTAGCTAAAAACTAATAAACAATAGACAAGATTAACTTTTATTCTAAAAACAAAAAATAATGTATGCTCAGAAATCTAAAAACTGATTGTGAGTATAAAAAGAATGACTTCGATCAGTGTCTTGTCTTGGGGTCTTTTTCTTAGCTAGCAGATTCCATGGGTCCAGGATAGAGAAAATGTTCTATCCCTGACTTCTCATATGCAGAACTACTACTCATTTGCTGAATTAAGTCATCATGCAGGAATGAAACCGAAAAGCTTTCGAGTCTAGCCTTAGGATCGACTAGGAACATATAAGATGTCGACAGAGATTAAAGTCGAAGGCCACAAGCTCACTCATCTCAAGAAATACATGTATGCTACCATAATCTATTCTTACTGGTAAGGTTATTCATACTCGATTTGTGACTAAATTGTTTGCAAACTAATGTTAACTATAAGCTTATAATATTGATAAAGATATTAACTTTTATTATTCAGGGAACTTTCTAGAAGAAATCTAAGTGCAATATGAACTGGTTTAATTTTTTGATCAATGTTATTATCTGGATTAGCATGTATGTTCTTTCTGATTTAACTAATAATTTACCATTCAAAATATTTTGATTTATTGTAATAAAATATTTAACTTTAATATCAACTTTTCATTGTGTGTTATTAATGTTAGTTTATTAGAGTTATTGTTAGCTAATTGTGTGAGAAATGTATAAATTATCTTTCACAGTATGCTTGTTTAATAAAATTCCATAAAATAATTCATATAAAATATTAAAAGACAAGCAATCAAAATCCCGATCTTTTAATTATTTGCTGCGAATCTATGTACTGCGATGCAATGGAAAGTAGCAAAACAAAAGCTCAGTTTCTAAAATACTGCATTTTAGTTATTTAATACAAATCTGCAAGATGTGATGCGACGGATCAGTGAATTTTTATATAGGTCTTTAGCGCCTTTTTCAAATAAATAAAAAATTGATTCTGCCGACAGTCTACATCGTAAATAAATAGTAGGCCAGTTAATTAGGAAATATAACTATGTTCTTGAAATGTCTAGACTCGTAAATGATTGGAATATATTTTCTTTTCATAGTTTGATTAATTTACATTTTCTAATGCATAAAAAAAGCCTATATCCAACTGTGAATGTTAAATTAGGCCATGAACGGCACAGTATTTATAATATTTATTATTATTTATATATTAATAATAATAATATAATTTAAGAATTTTTAAAATCTTGTATAAAGCAATTTTAAATTTAATTATTAAAAAAATTAAATAATAAATTATGATTAATATTTTAATCATATAAGACACCTAATAAGGATTGTTAATTTATACATTGACGAAGTATTAAAATAAATAATTTAGAAAAACTGCATCTTTGAAATTTATCATCTACCCATTCAAAAAATTGATAGAAAATTAGATTGTCTAAAAAGTTTAAAAATGGCTATAATTGAAATGATCTGACATGGATTTTACTATCATAGTAAATTCTAATAAACTCAATCCTCCTTAATTATGTGAATCAACTTCATAGTCGAGTTTGCAGAATGCATTAGGAACAAAATTTCATGAATTATCTCATTCTCTACAGCAATTTGATACATTAAAAAAATGATTACATACAAAAGAGATGAATATCAACCTAACCATTATTTATGACCACAAACCTATTTAAATAAAATGTGGAAGCCAATATCAACATGTCTATTTGTATTTAAATTACTGATAAATTTTGTGTATATAAACTTTCTAATACAAAATATATTTATAATTTATGAACAAACTTTTGATATAGAAACATTATAGATTTATTATTTATTGTTGTTTTAAGTATTTTAAACTTTTTTATAAATGATGCATATTTTATAATAACAATTGAATAATTATATATATAGTTAAATAATGTTTTTGTTTATTTTAATTTGGGTACCACATAGTAAACATAAGAAAATATAACACTTTATTTACTTTTATATTTTAATAAGATTCAAAAAATATTTTTTTAATGCCATGATGTTGATGACTACTATTTGCAATACCTAGCCAAATCATGTGGGAACATGAACATGGAATTTAAACAATTATTTACTTACAAAGAATCATAATTATCAGGCAAAATATAAAGTTCTAATCATGATTTCTGTTCAAGTATATCATTTTACCTTTATGATTACAATTTAATGGTAATAATTGCTTTAATAAGACATTTCTTCACTACCTTTTCACTGAAAAATAAATATGAAAGTTTATTTTGATTAATTTTAAGGATTAACCCTTCACTTACATATTATAATACTAACACAATTCTACGATGGAGCACACTTGCCATGTACCTTGGGTATAATCTTATGCATGGTCTACTCTCATAATTATCATACATTTATTCTGGTAGTTTTATATCAGCATGTTGAAACTACCTGAGGGCGTTTTTTCTATGCTACCGCACCAAGATATGCCATTTAGACGGCCTCCACTATAGAACGTTATATTTCAATGCATAAGCATAGAAATAAATAGTTCATTGTACATGGTGGCTGCAGTATATTGACTCTTAAATTACTGCACACAAAAGTTAATTTGCGAACTAGTTGGTTTAATTCTCAAAACAGATCGATACTAACTGCTTTATAGTTTATACAAAGTTCTGATTCCCGCCGAGCTGTGTTAGAAAAATACACTATGAACACACGATAACGAATACTCGCATGATAATTCTGAACGTATAGTTTCTACGTCTAACTTCTCTTCTTTACCCACAAGGGTAATACGCAATTCTCACACTGTTCTTTGCAACTAATGCTCTGCTCTAATTCACTTAAAATGCTCTGTACTCACTCTGTTAATCTTTTCAAAAATGGCGTCCCTTTTATATGTTTTCTGGAGTAACTTATAAATTAAGGTGGGATTTAATTAGATTGGGTTTTGCTAATTAAATTCCTTCGTTATCTGTTTAATTAGTTTGTTACAATTGATTGCATTTCAAGCTAACGTCTACGATTAGAATATCAGTAGCAAAATTTAAAGATTTAACAATAAAATAATATTTTTAGAATAAAGATACTTTCGTATGTACGTTTAATTTAAACTGCATATATTACAATGGCTGTCTCTATTTCTATGCTAATGCATAGAATCATGACGTTTAATCTGCCTCATAAGCCGTCGTGTTAGCTTACCCTCAGATTTGTGTTATGCATTTTGGGCGTGCGATCATATTTCACTTTTGGGTACAGTATTGTGTGAGGGTGGCTCGAATTCCGACTGTCAAAACTATTTTAATATTCATTATGACCTTTTTTCCTGTTATCTCCCATGTTTTATGAATGTCTACTAACAATTATGAGCATGGGCTCATGCTTCTCTAGCCCAGCTTTCATTTTCAAAAAATTTGGTAAGGATAGGTGCAAGTGCGATTTCAATCAACTTACGCTAAAGTCACGTTTGTTTGAGAACAACTACGATATTAATAAAATAGCTGAATTAAAGTTTCCAAATGTCAAAGTTTGGGATTTGTCTTGCTCCCAAACTGATACCATCACATTTTTTACATCATTATGGAGCAGTGGCATGTGTGAAGAAGTGTTCGTGCGGAGAAGAAATGGAAATTATATCATTGGGGAAGCTACCAGTTCAAATGCAAGACCGGTTCATGGGAGTGTCAGTGTTCAATTCACCAAGGGATGTGGTTGGAGGGATCTCACCTTGATTGTTGTGAAGATAGTATATCTCCTGTACTATTGGGGCCGTGAGGAGCTGACAGTGTCAAGGGCCGTCTCTGACTTGAACCTGTCTCTGGACTCCCTTGTGCACTGGACCAATGGACTCTGTGAGCTTTGTCACGAGAGCTTAATGTATCGGGTGTGCCAGCAAATAGGTGGTCCGGACTCCATTATTAAGGTTGATGAGACCTTGTTTAGTCACCAAAAGAACCACCAGGGTAGGATTTTTTCGCAGCAGTGGATCTTTGGCGGGGTGTGCCGTGAAACCAGCGAATGCTTTATTGTGGCTGTTCCCTGTCGATCTGCAGCCACCCTTCATCAGTCCATTCGGGAAAAAGTCAAACCTGGATCTACTATTTTCTCTAACTGCTGGAAGGGTTATCGAACAAAAAAGTTTGAGGCTGCAGGTTTCAAACACCTGACAATAAACCACAGGTACAACTTTGTGGACCCCAATACAGGTGCACACACACAAAACATCATGCGCCTGTGGGGCTTGTTCAAATGGCGCAACAAGAAATAATGCGGCCCAGCCAGATACCTACCTGGCTGAGTTTATGTGGCGGCATGTGCATAAGGGGAAAGACATATTCCAGGTCCTATTATTAGAGCTTCGAGTTGCGGGCTGTTAATTCACATGTTGAGAATCCAAACCACAAAAAAATCGGTTTCAAATGTACATATTTCCTGGAATAACCATTAAATATAAATATTTATTTGTAATATAAAAAATTGGGTTTTTTCGAATACCAAACAAAAAATAAGTAATGAAAATAATAAAAAGTAAGTACTTTTTTAAAAAGATTTTGATTTATGTATTTTTTGTAAGTAAATAGATTTATTTGATTTTCCTTGTTAATGTGTTAAAAAAAACAAGGCCGGCCCGGCAACATTATATTTATATTTGTTTATAAACAAACCCCGTCTCAGGCAGTTTTAACACGCTAATATAAAACTACCATTATTCCTATCATTTATTTCATAGCATAGTCATACACTTATCTAATATGGGATTATTATAATCAATATATTTTTCTTACAAGGATAAAAGCCTGAATCCTGATTTAATGATACAACTCAATTAACTTAAATAGTTGTTTTGGCTCTGATCTCAAATTTAATAATAACTCATGTGAGGTCGTTCATTTTTTAATCTAACCTCAAATTTACTAAGCTAAACTAAATAAATTCGCCATACAGTTATAATATATTTTATCCATTCAACAGTGATCTAACAACTGCATTATAAGTTCTAACACGTAAAATTTATTCCACAGTAATTAATTTGAGGATTAATTTACTTACAATTGGACTTGTTCAAATTTTAAAATAAACCTCTAGTTTAATTTAAAACTAATGATTATACTACCATTCATTTTAACACTTGGACATTCCACATCAAATTTAGTATCTGCGTGTCTAAAAATGAGTATTAAATCATTGATTTTATCTAACTATACATATTTTTTGACAATTTCCACATAAAAGAAATCTTATTTATTTAATTTTTTGTTTTGGCAGAAGATAAAATTTCAACTTATCATGTACATAAAATCCATATTTTCTCTGTTTTAATCTGATTCTTGAATGAATATTTATCCTATGATGTCACAATGACTATGTTCATGCAAAGGAAGTATTCCGCCATTAATAAAATACCATATATATATTGCTTTTATCAGAAAGTGAAAGAGAAGAATAAGAGAATATACTTCTGACAGTAAAAAAACGCTGAAAAAATCAGTATGAGTGCTATTAAGTAGAGGGATATAGTATATATTTTGCCATAAAGGTTCCCATCCAGCTGCAGAAACAGCCGTAAACACAGATTCGTAATTCACATTAAGTTGCTTTGTGTTTTTAAAGTGTCAATCCCGTAATATAATTCAAATGAATGAGATACTTAGTAATATTAGTGCACTTTTATAAATTAGCAATGTTTAATTTTAAAAAAATTGTTAAAGCAATCATTTAAAAGAAAAAAAAAAGTATTTCGTTTCAGCCAGCTGCCAACACCGATTAGCAATTAGCCATTGAGACACTCTGTTCTTTCATGGTCTGTCAATATCCTAATATAGTTCAGATGAACAACATATTTAGCAATTAGTAAATGATAACTTAATTCAGAGGGTGCTCTAGTAGATATATATTTGAAGCTGTAAAGCTATGAAATATAACAAATATGTTTAAAAATGAAAAGTTTAATTTAGCTTTTCAAAATTCAGAAATGTATTTATATAATATTAAAATATTTTGTTTAATTTACATTCAATCTTAAAAAATAATTTGTTACAGCAACCAATTAAAAAAAACACAGGCCTTTATAAGGTCGGGTTCCAACATTAATAAACAATATTTTTTATTCAGAGGAAACTCCAGTAAATATATATTTGAAGTCATAAAGTTAGCATATATAACAGATATATTTAAAAATGAAAAGTTTAATTTACCTTTATCAAAATTTGGAAATTTATATAATATTAAAATGTTTTATTGAATTTACATTAAATCTTTAAAAAAGTTTGTTAGAGCAACCAATTATAAAAAACCATGGGCCTTTAGGAGGCTCGGTGCAGCTGGTATATATAATAAAAGACTAAGCAAATTTTGTATTTTTGCTGCTTTTGTAATGCAGCTAGAATGTTTCATTTTATAGGTATTTAACAGCAAATTGTGATTTTTTTTTTTACATAGCATTTTTTCTTTTAATCAATCAATTAAATAATATATTATAAAAACACTTTGTACATAATAAAATATAATTTGTTAATATTAATATACTCTTAAGATATCATGAAATAAAACTTAAAATTAGTAACATCAGTGTAATCCAATAGTTCCAACCCTTTTTATGTTCTGCACGCCTAAAAAAATTTAATCTGTTATCACACTCCTTAATGTAATAATTTGTTTAAAAGTAAAGGTGATCATGCCAAATTTGTATAATCAATTTTTAATAATATATAACCCAAATAAAATATGTGGAAAAGAAAAAATATTACAACAAATTAAAAGTTGCATAGGTCCTACAAAAAGTAAATAAATCTTCATCCATGCATGAAATTTTTTTAAAAACATTATAACTAATGTTCAAATATTCATAAGCCAATTTAAATTTAATGACTTTTGTTTCTATTTATTGCGTAAAAGTTTTCCAAAATGTGGCACTTAGTTGCTGATAGCAATCTGCGTATCTGCCTGTGCATCCAAGCAATTTCTAGATTTTGTCTTTATTGTTAAGGTTTTGGAAACATGACCATTGCTGAATACCAATATTGTTCCAAAGTATTGCTTTCAAGCTATATTTCAAGAATACAGTTTGTGCACAGTTCAAAAAGATCTTTCTTCGGTTCTTCATCATCCAACATATTATGTAAAGTGAAGGAATATGGATTTATAATCCATTTTTCAGAAGTTTTCAGTTCCCCACCAAAATATCCATCAAGTGACTTTGATAGTATTTCCAAATGATCCACAATTTCTTCACACACACTTGGAATTAATCTCAACCATTTCTTTGATTAACTGAAATACATATATGAATGTGTGTATAAAGAAGGGGGAAATTTATTATATGTTTAAATGAAAATAATTTTATTATAAAAAAAAAAAAAGGAAAGGAATGTAAAACCCATGTTATAAAATATTATGAAATTAGAATTTAAGAAAAGAAATTTTATGTAAGCTGTAGAAGAATTTTTAATAGTTAAAGGTGTGAAAAAAACCTACAAATTCTAATAAACTTGAGTTGAGAAGTAGGAAAGTTTTAGGCCTTTAAGGAGAGCAGACATTAAAAAAAAAAACTGAGTAAAGGATATCTTCGTTTAAAACTGACTAAAAATTTGAATGAATATGAGACCAATCTACTATATGAGTGAATCTTCAAGAATGTGTGGCTAAGGTCCATCACAGTTGCTGGTTGATCCAAACCTGCCATGCTCGTACGGTCACCTCACCATGAAACAATTGCCAGTGTAGCGCCTGCCATACCATTAACAACCTAGTGCTTTGAAGCCACTGCGTACAGGAAGAAGAAAATTCCATAAGGAAAAAGCCGGAGCCAAAGAACGGCTGTCTCTACTAAAGAAGTGGAGAAATTCCACATGATGGCCAGCAGAGCAGTAGTCAACGTCAAAAAAGAAACCTAGGTAACGTAAATGATTGACAAACATATATCATGCATGCACATACTCTTCACACACAATTATATGCAATTGCAATTCCAAATATTAGTGAGATAGACATGAATTAGACTTTTAAATAATACTTGGAAAAAAAAAATTATAATTGATACCTTATTTTAATATATTAAAGACATTCATATGATTTAAACACACACCTAACTATAGCATACGATTTATTGATTTTATTGTACGTCTCGTTTTTTCTTCACCATTCCAAATAGTTTAATCTACCTGGAGGATTTTATAATGAGTGCATTATTTGAGTAGTAAGTAACACGTGTGGATAGTTGTACAGTAGTAATAATCCCATTAAATTTTATAAATTAATCAAGCACTGTAACTCTGTAATAAGTGCAGCAGCTAAGAGACATCTGGTCGGGAAAAATAACCTTGTGGCAATATCCATATTGCTATAGGCTCGATCAGATATGGATATAACATCGGTTATATTTATATGTTCTCTCGCTTGGAGTAACGGAAATAATTCAAGTTTCAGATTTATTGTATTATGGTGTTGTTATCATTTTATTGGTATAGTTTGTTGAAGATATGTTGTATAGTTTGTGAAACAAATCGATAGATCCCGCATTCCGTTACAATACATATAATTAAATATCCTTTCAGATAATCAAATTTCAGGCCTAAAAATTATACATAATATTTTGTTTATTATCAATTTTGTTTAAAATTGATTAATATTTTAAATAGTTACTTATATATATATATGCACTTTGCTTATGATTTTAGATATTTGCTTCATTATTCCAATTTATCATATATGTCATTTTAGTAATAAATTAATCAATATATCTAATGTTCATTTGTGCGTATATTTGTTCAATTAAGTTCTGCTAGCTATCAAAATTGTGAACATAACTTAATTATTTTATATGTATAATATTAATTGCATAAAAATTTTATGAAACTTAAAAACCTATATATAAATTGAAATTAAACAAAACTTTCAAATTATATGGTATTATATGTAGATGTTAAGTATATATATATATTTTTCTAGATCACTGTTTTGCAACTATCAGCTTTATTAAAACAAGCAGATTCAAGCAAACGGAAATTGACTCTTACTGTAATTATGGCTTTATATTAATATTTTATTTTAATTTTTTTCCAACATAAAGCTATATTTATTTATTACAATATTTGTAATAAATTTTATGTAGTTATCATTTTTGTATTTATAATAAATTTTTCTTTTTTTCATCATAGAATTCCTCTACAGCAATATATTAGGATTTTCCATTTTATGTTGATGAATAAGTTTGATTTATTGTTAAGCATGTTCGTAGCAAAAAAAAAAAGAATAAAATGCTAAAAATAATGCATATGCTTTTATAGTTTAAAATTGAGCCTAAACATTAATGAGACTAAGATTCGAATGATTGCATGTGTGAATAAACAATACAACTCTGGAATTAATTAGGAAATTTTATTTGGTTAGTATAAATAGTGATAATAAGAGATGTTAGTTGAGAGTAAAAGAAGAGTAATGGTAGTAAAGTAAACTTACTAAAATAAAAAGACCTTTACTACTAAATAGACATATTAAAAAAGATAAAATGTATCAGAACCTTTGGGGTATATTAACATATGACATAATCATTGGGGAAGCAGGAAAGAATAAAATTAGATGTTATGGAAATGTGACTTTGCAGAATGTTGGCTAGAGTAAGTTGGATGGAAAAGAGACTAATGATTAAAATATTGAGAGAAACTAGAATCAAAGCCATTTAACATGATGAGATTGGTGAAAATTCTTGGGACAGAAATACTTTACAAAATGTTTTGGAGAGTAAAGTTTGGCAGGAAAGTTTGAAAGGTAGACCAAGATCATTTTACCTTAAAAAATGTGGTGAGCAAAATTGGTTTTAGTTTATATGCAACTAGAAAAAAAATGGCTGAAGATAGAATGACATTGTCTTTAGAAACTAATGATCAATTTTGACTTTTGTATAACCCTATATATATATATTTGAGTCTGTGATTTTTATTAAATAAATGGACGAGTGCAGTAATGTGTGAAGGATTTATAACAATAAGTGTATAATATCATTGTGAAACTTTTGAATAGATATATTTATAGTAGATTTAGAAGGGTTTGTCTAATGAGCAATTTAATATTTATTAACAGAGAAAGAAGAGATTCAGTTTGAGTATTGAAGACTATTGTTGAATTATATATAGAAAGAGAATTGAAGTTAATACCTTATTTCATTGATCTTGGAAATGTGTTTGATGGAATAACTGCATTATTTTGAAAAAGAAATGTATTTGTAAAATTACTTAACCTTTTTATAAAAGAAATTGTTATATCATGGGTTGTAAGGCTGTGATTATCTGCCTTGTGTTTTGTAAAGTATTAGATGACTTGCTAAGGCAATGATGGAATCAGAATTGACAATAGAAATATTTATAATAATTTGTTAAAGATTTGATGTTGCTTTCAGATAAAAGTTCTACAAAATGTTTTTTAAGATTGATGAAATTTTGTGGGCAATGAAAACACAATTAAGAAACAATCTTATTAATTTCTTTGTTTGAAATATAGTTTTAAATAAACCGAAAATTTGGACACATCGAATTAGAAAGCTATAAGATTGAAGACTTTTGAGATGTAGATTTGAATGTAAATGAAAAAGATTAATCAAAATGATAGTTTTGATCATATTAAAATGTTGAAGAAAATAAATGAAAAGAAATTGTTAATTGAAGAAATTATGAATTAAAAAAAAAAAAGAATAGCAATATGCTAAAAGATATAATACTGTTGTATCTATTGGGTGTTGGAGGATAAAAGGAAAATAGAACAAAATTTCTATTGGGTATTGGAGGATAAAAGGAAAATAGAACAAAATTTTAATGGATGATCTAAAGGAAATTATTAGCTATTAGTATTTAAGTGAAAAGCAAGGATAGAAAAGCCTAGGAAAGATCATCATGATGATGTGTAGGTTGTTGTTGTCTATCAAGTAATGGTGATAAAAGATAAAGCAGTTGTGTTAACATACTATGAATTATCTTAAACAATGTGTTTCACACCAAAAGTGTTATCTATAATTATTGTTTTGATCTAATCAGCTAACTATTTTGGTCAAATAATGAAACATTAATTTATAATGATAAAGGATTGTTTTTCTTTAATTTTTGTTAAGAATTATGTCATTAAAACAGGTAAAACTCTCTAAACGTATTGCCACTCAGTGCAAACCAGAATAATCAATGGATGCAGAAGGCTTGTGCATAAAATCCCCATCTAGTGCCTATTCATCCAATATCCCCAGACTAGTTTCTGGCTTGCGACCTTCGTCAGTGAGGAGCCTTGGATCTGAGAGCACTGCACCTAGAACTAAGGATCTAATGCAACCCTCCAGCAGCACCTTTTATCTCTACTTAACTATAAAAGTATGAGACTTAAATTGAAAACACTATAATATTTTCAATCCAAGCTCATTAGCTTATATAGTCATATAGGTCTGAACTCAGTTCAATATCTATACATTTTGGTGTCTTTGGTCTTTAATAACTATAGCCACCATTATCCTATTAGGCAGGATTGGTTTTAAGCCAATAAACATCACATGATCACCATTTCTTATGCTTGCTTATAACTGTTACTAAAACAGGCAAAACTCTCTATACGTATTACCACTCAGTGCAGGTCAGAATAATTGATGGATGCCAGAAGGCTTGTGCATAAAATCCTCATCTAGTGCCTACTCATCCAATATCCCCAGGCTAGTTTCATCAGTGAGGAGCCTTGGATCTGAGAGCACTGCACCTAGATCTTAAGATCTAATGCAACCCTCCAGCAGCCACCTTTTATCTCTACTTAACTACAAAACTATGAATCTTAAATTGAAAACACTATAATATTTTCAATCCAAGCTCATTAACTTATATAGTCACTGGATCAATTTGTTCTGAGACAAAATATGTTATGTTACTCATTAAATGAAGTATATTACAAAATAGTCTCCTTTTACTTTATTAGAAACTTCTCATTAATTGATATTATAGAATTATATTTTTGACCATAAGAGATTTAAATTTTTTAATACTTTTATTACTATGTGGAATAGCACTAACCTCTTCAAAAAAAATTCATTGCAATTCTCTTATTAGTAGAATCTCTGAATCTGATCTTTGGTGATATTTGGAAGAAACTATTTCATTGAATGAATAATAAATTGCATCTTCCATGCTTACATCTTCTCTGATTTTATAAATAAAATATATTTTAAATAGGTAAAAAAAATATTGTTAAGGATGAATATTCTAAAATAAATATTGTAGGGAAAGACTCTTCAACAGTCTTTTGTAGATGAGCAATGAAGAAAGTTATATTCATCTGGTTTGTTTCTTACTGCTCGGTGAAAGTTTAAACAGTTTTTTATTTTTGTTTCATACTCTAATTAAAAATAGCTAGATATTCATTTATTTACTAATTGGATTGTTAACTGGATTGACTATGGGAATTACCTAAAAGAAAACCCTAAGCCTCATTAAAATCTAAAATGTTTAATTATATATCTTCTGGTATATGAATCTATGTTAGAAAGTGACAGATAGATATGCTATCTTTGCACCAGAAGCAAATTGAATAAATGATAGATTGACAAACATTTGATCAATATTGGTGATAATTTGTCAATGTTTACCTCTCTTTTGTATCATGTAAATATATATTGCTTCATAATCATTAGTCATCTACTAGTTAGTTACTGGTTTCATTTATCTTTTATGGTTCACTTTCTTCATTTTTTTTTTTTTTTAGCTTTTTGTTTTAAATAATCATAGCTATGTTTATTTTCTAAAAAAAAGTTATCTAATATCTTTTTTAAAAAAAAAATCACTTCTCTGATTTTTTCTCTCATTTTTTGTTAATGTTGTCATTATAATTTTACTACATTTAATGTAAGGATAAACTTTCTTTTTTTAATCTTTACTTATATCTAGATTTTATTTATTCTTTTCCATAACTATATCTCAAATACCAAATTATTATTATTATTATTTGATTGTCTATTTTTCTTTTCATGGAGCTGAATATTTTAACAAAGCATTTAATCGCATTGTTTATATTATTAATAGTATTAATTTTTTATTTTGATTCCAATCTCTTTTAAATCTGTCACTAGCCCTTTATTATTATTATTTTTAAATTTAATCTTTTAATATTTGTTTTATATGTTTATTTATGTATTATAGTAATTTCTTTCTAGAAAATTTTAGCATTTTTCACAAATATTTTTATTAAAATATTAATAAATCTTCCATTATATTGAGTAATTTATTATTATTTGTAATCTGGTCTCAATTATTATTAGCTGATTTACTTTCTTTTTTTTTTTTGTTTATATTTGTAGCGTCTTGCCTCAGCTCCAGTGCCATTTACTGTCCTGTCTATTACAGGCAATCCTTGCAATGAAGACTTTTTAGCTGTATCGGGTTTGAAGGTCATTGATTTTTTTTTCTAAATCTCATACAGTACTATATTTTTAAATTAAAAAATTTTTTTTTCTTCCCAGGATTGTCATGTGCTGACTTTTACCAGTTCAGGTTCCGTTTCAGATCATTTAGTTTTACATCCACAGTTAGAAACAGGAAATTTCATTATTAAGGTAAAAGTCTTCTATATGTATTTTTTCTTTTTTGCATATATTTCATATTGTTTTAAATTAGATTTATTTATTTCATAAGCAAAATAGCAATTTAGCAATGATTTTAATCTATTTTATTGTTTTAAACTCAGGCATTATGGTTACCTGGTTCTCAGACAGAATTGGCTATTGTTACTGCTGATTTTGTGAAAATCTATAATCTCGCAAAGGATGCTCTTAGCCCTCAGTATTACTTTTTGTTGCCTTCTGGAAAGATTCGTGATTGCACATTCATTTGCAGTGAAGAGTCTCGAACTATGTTACTTATGTCATCAGCTGGTTATATTTATACTCAGCCTATGGAAGAATCGAGCAGCGCTAAACATGGACCATTTTATGTAACAAATATTTTAGAAATTAAACATCCTGATTTAAAGGTAACTATATATAATTTTTATTATTGTATCATATATATAATATCAATTACAGTTTTTTTTTGTGCGTAAATATTGGTAGAATGTATAAGCTCATTTATCTAAAATATACTAATAGTTTAATTGAGAGATTCGAACTCAGACTTTCACACAACCCACTACCCACCTGATAACACACATGTTGAAAAGATAAATAATCACCAATATCTTTTCAACATGTGTGTGATCAGGTGGGTCAGCAATATGAGATGGCACAGAGAGTAGTGGGTCGTGTGAAAGTCTGAGTTCGAATACTGCATATATTACATATATAAATGCAGGTTTAAGCCTGTTCAATGTATTAATAGTTTAATTATAAATTATAGAAATAAAAACTTTAGTAATGTATTTGCACATATATATTCTAACCTTTATAATGAAGTATTTGAATCTCTAACCTTGATAAAATGAAGTATATTAGTCAATAAATAAATAACATATATTGGGACTCTTACAAACAACTATAGATCTCTAATAATAGAACTTGGGCTATGCTCAGTTGTCGGTTAGTTATAAAGTATTCAGCTGCAGAGATATGCAGTTAAGACAAAGAAAGAAACTAAAATCATAAAATAAATTATTATAAGTAAAATAAATAACTTGGGAAAAGAGAGAAACTGCAATCAGTCCCTAATTAATAATTTAGAATAAAATAAAAATCTCCCTTTATCAAAAACACATTCTCTGAGCTATAAGCATTTGCACTTTTAAATAATAATAATAATATCTTTTTATTGGTTCTCTTATCTTCTCTAATGTCTTTTTTAAAAAATGCTATGTAAATCATTTGCCAATATGATCGAAATGAACTATACTCTTGAAGAGTAAAATGAAAGTGAAAAGTACCTTCCTTATGGTACAATTGAAAATAAAGTTCTTCTTATGCCTCAACACAGTTATAATAGCAATGACAATCAATAACTTTCAAATAAAATAAAATAATGATGAGGATCTCGGGTTCTTTTGTATTTTTTTGGAACTGCTGACATTCTAATAGGCTATAGGGAACATTCACTTCACTTAAGCTAATGTCTCCTAGCATCAAATAACAATTATAATTACATTATAAAAGAAAATTGCTAAGTATGACTACTAATAAACCAAAATAATTGCATAAAATTTTGAATAATTTAGCCTTTTATCCAGGACATCAGCCAGAATAATAGAAAGACAAAGGTATCTTTTATATCCCTCCATGATCCATGACAGCCCAATAAAATAATTACAACTAATTGTTTTATTAATTTTGATTAAAGAAATAAATGGAATAATGTGCAGTCAGAATTAATAACATGAAATAAAATTCATTTCAATGTCAAATAAATGTTTAATCTGAAATTTGCAATTTTTATTTTACTAGAAAACTCTCCTAAATAATTGTAATCAAGTGAAATATCAGGATCTGCATAAAATTGCTTATCTAGCATATTATTGTTTATCTGGCGTATAATGGATTAGGACTACATTTTGAAAACACACACTCACTTCGCACATAGAAAATAAACCGACAATGAAAATTGAATAAAATACTATAATTTATTAATAACATAAAATAAAAATAATAAAAAAATTTATTAAATGCTACAAACCAATATAGGCACTGTTATCATAAATGCGTAGTTACATAATATCTAGATAATGCTCTTTCAATTGCAATTACAGTAAATTAAAAAAAATATAAGCCAAGTATTTTGGCTACTGTTGTTTTTTGCAAGAACACAAATACAATATATTCCTATAAGTTTGGAATTAAACTGAAGTAACTAGCTGAAATGTACAGCTAATATACTACTATACTGTTTTAAAATTTTGGAAGTTACATTAAACAAACGTACCAATAGCTTAAACAAGCTCTTAATTGATAATTAATTTGATTATTATAATTAATAGTTTAATTATTATAATTTTACCTTTAAGGCTTTGGCTATGCTGAGGCTATTAAAATATGGTAGATCTGAATTTGGTTCAGTCCCATATAGCTATTTAAGTTAGATAGCTGGATTTAAAGACATTTTTCATGTCAGAAAATTTCAGAGTTTCTACTTAAATATTACATATGAAATAAGTGCTGGGTTTTGAATTGATGTTTTAGATCTAATGTCTGAATATTCTAGCTCTTCTCTCAGGTGAGCCCTAAGCTCGAAACCAGTTAGGCTGGAGATAGGAATGTTCTGGATAGGGATTTTAAATATTTTTTCATACCGCACTTATCAATTAAGAGCTTGTTTGAGCTATTGGTACGCTCTCTGTATATGACTTGCTTTTTTGATTATTAAACAAACGCTTAATGTGAAATAGACAAATAATAGCAGTTTCAATTTAAGTCTTATAAAAGTGTCTGTAAAATAAATTCCTGATTTTAAATCATTGACTAGCTATTTTTATTATGATATGAAGTACACAAATGGAACTAAATATTATTTGTTTAACTATTATGAACTGGGTTCAAATACTACTCTTTTTTGAAATATTAAACTATTGTTACTGAGTTGACTAAATTCTGGTTTGTAATTAAAATAAATTATGAATGGATATGGGTCATTCATCAGAAATTATAAATACAAATTAATATTTAACTTAATGTCCACATAAAAATAATAATAGATATTTTAACTTTGGATGACTTACAATTCCAGCGAAGAATATTTTTCAGCTACTGATAAAAATAAAATATTGTATTTGAATATTCCTTTGATAACTGAGTATTTTAAAATACGTAATTTTAAATTAATTCTATTTAATTGGTTTGCTTGTGAATCACTAACAAGGCTCAGTAGCACAATACAGATATTGATCCAAATCACTAAGGCACTATTAACGATAAAGTGCACCCTAAGGAACTAATCCCTCAAATCTAACGTCTATCCTTACCATAGCTTCTAAATAGAACACAATAATCTATACCTTCTATGGTGGAAAAATATTCTAAATTCACATGAGGGCCAAAAATACCGAGTAATCTCTCCAGGACAAATATTTCATTTAAAGGATTAGTGGTCTCCAGGCCTCCCAGGCAAAAAATGTAGGTGTGGACTTTGTCTCTCCACCTAAGGAAAAAGTAACACACACCAAAATATAATCCTCTCATGGGATTAAGCTATACTAGCTATATCAGAATATCATATAAATTCTAGATAGTCCTCTCCATGGGACCTAGCCACACTGGCTATGTGACTATACTAGAACAAGATATCAAAATAATTCATTCATGGAGAATACAACACACTATGGGGAGAACACTTCCATCCTGCAAAGCCCAATACATAATAAATATCAAAATACACTGATATTAAGCATATATCAACTCTAAACTTAGTAAGACAGTGAAATACACTAATAATAATAAATCTATATCAAAAATGCATACTTTAATCAATATCTAAAACCAATTAATGAGAACATATCTCAGCCATACGACTGTTAAAAATATGTAAAATAGTACAAATTTAAATCTAAGCAAGGAATATTCAACAGCAATGTGTAGCATAAAAGCTTATATTAAAAAAAAATGGATTTACTAATAAAGAATAACTGTTAATAAATTAATTAACTAACGAAATAGAAATTCCATTGAAACTTTAAGTAAGAAATATGCTGTTATAGCATAAAATATAAAATTATTCACTTCTGATAAATTTAAAATACTGTTTACCCATTAGAGATATATAACACATATTTGAAATACCTAACATGCGAGATTAATATCTCCAGTTGTATGTAAAATAAACCAGATATATTTTATCGGTATAACTTCATATCAAATATAAACTTGAGTTAATATAATAGTGGGAAGGTCTACCTATTGGCTTTAAAATCTGTAATTATTACATAATAAATGTAAACCTTAACATACATTAGCGTTATAAAAATAACATTTTACCAAATAATTTTTTTAAAACCTTAGTTCTTTAGCAGGACTTTTCTGTGCTGAGCTATCGGTCAAGATAAAGAAAGTTCTTCTTTAGTCATTGTTCGCAAAAAAAAAAAAAAAAAACACTTGAAGTTATAGAAATGCATTTTTTTAAAAATGAAGATTTTTTTTTTCGTTGGTAGTTGCAGCATTTTAACAGAAATGTAGTAGAAATAAAGATTAAATAAATCTTAACTTATAATGAAGATTGGATCCAACAGACAAATATTTACAACACAAAGACAAGCATGAATATTATAATAGAATACAAATATGATAAGCTAGCTAATACATTATCGGAGATTTGCAAGTTTTCCGGAATTATAATATGTCCACCGCGGTTATGTGAAACTATAAGAATTCCATTATAATTTTTTTAAAACACATAAATAAATAATGATCAAAAATTATTTTCGGGTTGTTAAAGATATATCGTTTAGCTGTTTTTATAATTTTAACATATTAATTTTAAAGAGTTCATTTCCTTCTTTCTTTTAAACAACTTTTAAGAAGTTATAATTTTTTTTATTCAGCCATCAGCATGCAATTTTTTCTCTCCAAATGATTATAAATTAACTGAATTACATATTAACACTATATATAACGGTTCTCTTGTAAGCAGATGCAGGTAATATCTTTTTTTTTTTTAAAAATATATTTGAATGCCATAGCAAAATCTTCAAATAATTCTTCTGATGTTTATTAATTATTTCTTGTTAAAGTTTTTTTTTATCCGAGAGAAATATTAGTAGAGAAACATAAATAAGTAAATAGTTTTAACTTTGAAAATGCTTATTTTTATTGATTTAACTAAATGAATAGTTTCACATATAACTTGCTTTAAAATTGTTATTCTAAATTTTAAAAATCTAAATTCTCTTGATGCATTAATTTATAACTAGAGAAAGTTCATAACTGTAGAAAGCATAGAAACAGAATGTCATAAAAAAATATTTATCTGAGCATTGTAGACTGCATTAACATGATATTATTAATTTATTACTGTACTAGAAAACAATATTTATAAAAATTTAATTCTATTAAACATGCAGTAACAGATGATTCCATGGACAGATGAAGGGATGAAGCCAGACTAAAAAAAAAAAAAAAATGAACTAACTATTTATAAGCAATTTTTAATAGGTGTTGACCTCATTAAGTCTATCCCATTGATTGTCAGTGTCCCCTGGGCAGCTACTTGATTTACCACCAGGAAGTTTTTACATAAAAATAATCACATAGTTATCAAGGTCAATGGTAATATATTACATAACAGTTTAATAAATTAAAATAATAAATAAAATTAAACCAACAATAATTGTTTGTAATTATAATTAAAGATAAAATTATTTTCTTTATTAAATAAACTTATCAGAACTAAGATATTATTTTAATTATTAATTGACTGAAATTTATGTTAATTTTTTTAATATTATTTAAAAAAAAAAAAATACTTATGCAAACGCCTAAAAATCATCATCATCATCATTATCAACCATTATCAGTCCACTGCAGGATGAAGGTCTCTCCAAGTTTAATCCATCTTCTCCGATCTTTAGCTTCTCTTCTCCACATCACCCCTGCACACTTTCTTATTTCATCCATCCATCTCACATGTGGTCTCTTTCTGGGTCTTTTACAATCTCTTGGAATCCAGTTTAAAATTTCAATTGTCCATCTATTATCATCTCTTCTAACAATATGTCCAGCCCAACTCCACTTCAATCTTTTAATTTTTTCAATGAGGTCAGTAACACCTGTTTGTTCTCCTACCCATACATTGCGTTTACGATCTCTTCTTGTTACTCCCAACATACATCTCTCCATACTTCTTTGAGTGGTCTGAAGTCTCTGAATTGCTCTTCTATTAAGTGTCCAAGTCTCAGATCCATAAGTAAGAACTGGTAAAACACATTTGTTAAAAACCTTCCTTTTCAAATACATAGGCATATTTCCTTTTAGTATCAAGTTATTTC
Organism: Epiperipatus broadwayi; assembly: GCA_028023455.1. Classification (NCBI taxonomy): domain Eukaryota; kingdom Metazoa; phylum Onychophora; class Udeonychophora; order Euonychophora; family Peripatidae; genus Epiperipatus; species Epiperipatus broadwayi. Next base: position 13,668,349 of record JAQFVV010012399.1, on the reverse strand, counting down.
TACCAAAAGCACTCCAACCAAGTTTAATTCTATGATTAATTTCCTCCATTATGTTTCCATCTGTTATAATAATCTGACCAAGGTATTTGTAACTGTTAACTTCTTCTAATTCATCATAATCAATCTTTATTTCCATATTTTGAGCAAATCGATTAAAAATTACTTTAGTCTTTTTAACATTTATCTTTAGTCCTACTTTCCTACTTTCATCTGATAATTCCTGCAACATTTCCTGCAGATCTGAAGCATTATTTGCAAAAACAACTACATCATCTGCGAAATCTAAATGACTTAAATAATCACCATTTACTTTCACTCCTTTAGTTTCCCATTTTAATCCACAAAATACTTCATGCAGCACTGCTGTAAAAAGAAATCAAAAATACTAGCATGCATACTAATTTTTCCATGTACACACACATATGAACTTTATTTACTACCAATTAATTTACTACACCTTAACAACTTTACTTGCTTATAATTAATTGTAATTTTTAAATATTTATAATATCAACTATTTAATGAAACTACCACTGTCAATAAACTATTTAAATAACTGACCTTAAGTCATTATTATAATAATACTATTATATTCCTTTATCCAGCTATGTTTCCTACAATTATTCAGAACCCAATATAGTTAATTAAAAATTTTAAGATTGTATTAGCTTACTATCATAACAACATTTTATTTAGAATAGTCTGTCAATTCATAAAATATGATACAGCATTGTAACAATACTAACTAAACTAATATAAAATATAGCTAGGCAAAGTGGATAGCACACTTTATCAGTTAAATATTATTACTTTTACTTTTTTTTTTTTTAAAGAATAGCATCAATATTATACACACATAATATTAAATGAAGACCAAGTGCCAAAAGCACTGGATTACAATATATATATATACATCCTCTTTTATATACTTGTCTTGGACAAGAATAGGAGCACTTGTGATATTTTTATTAATATGTTGTAAGACTGATTTATTTTTAAAAATTGCTTACATTCTATATAGTGTAGAACAAATTAACAGTTTTTTTTTTTTTTAAGTGTCATAGCGTTAAGAAGTCTAACATAATTCTCATGTTAATTGAGAATTTATATCTAGTAAAATAATAGTTATTGTTTAAAGACAATGCTTATTTGGATTGAATAGCCATAATGAATCCATTTGTTGAAATAATTGTCACAAAGCATAGTACTGTATTTTTGTTATTATATTCATTAATTCCAAGAAAGTAGTTTTGTTGATGGATTTTATTTGATGGTCACCAGTCATAAAATTTTCCACTTATCAGAAAAAGTATAATTGAAATTCTTCTGACCATGTGATGTACCATCACTTCCACATTCTAACTTTAATATTAGAAATCAATGATTTTACAAAAGCAGTTTAGCTACTAATGTTCTTTTTATGATATTCATGTGTGATTATTTTTATAGATACTAGAGTATTCAGATGTTATGTACTGATTTGTTCTATGGTAGTTTTATGGTTTATTGTGGAAATTCTTTGTTATATCTCTTTGTCTCTCTCTACACCATAAGTTTTAATCATTTTATATTTCTATTCTTGGCATATTGATCTCAGGATATTAACTAGTTCAATAGTTTTAGACACAGCTGCTATTACTATTATTAATTTGATTCTTTTTTTCAATTTAGATGGGTCTGATGGGATTTTTTACTAAAACTATGAAAAATACTTTAGTATCACTGCACCCAAATTTTATTAACCAGTTTTTCTATTTTAATATTGTGCATAATAAAATAAAAAATAATTTACTTATTGATTGATAAATAATTTATTTATCCATTCATTTATGAATTAATATTTTACTCCTTATGTTAAGTGTTTCAGGTTTGTATTTCCAAATTGTTCAAACTTGCACAGTAATTTAAATTGCTATCATAAAGTTTTAGATGCTAAAAAATTTATAGAAATATTTTTCTAAATTATTTGTAATAAAATAATTAGACTTTATGTGAAATTGGAAGAAAGAAGATTATAAAGTGTGGTGGAAAAGTCCGTTTAAAATTTCATGGATAACAAAAAAGATCAATTATCAAAGGAATTAGATTTCAAGGTTACTAAAAACTAAAACATTGAGCCAGAAACTGTCATATTTTCCACAATTTTATAAACACTGATGGTTTATTAACAAGTGTTATGCTTGTCAAATCCAATACAGGATATCATGGATATTATACTGGAAGCCAAATATATATATCTTAATGTATTTTACTGCATTCAGGAAAATAATAGAAAGGAGAGTTTTCACACAATTATGAAGTCACTAGATGATATTATAGTGAAAAATAATACAAAAAGTGTTCATTAATATTCGGAGTTAAAAGAATTCAAAAGCTGGGGAAAACTCCCATCTATGTTAATAAAATAAAGAAAAGTGACATAAATAAAGACAAAGAGATTGTGAATGCTTTGAGTTTGTAAAAGTGTTAGATTAAACTATGAAATTACAATTGAAAAAATTACAATTGAATTACTGTAAAGGATGAGGGGAATGATTATCTCATGAATTTTAATTTTTGACTCAGTAAAATGATCAGTACATAGATATTATTTCAACAGTTCTAAATCCCTAAGGAAAAAATTATCTAAAACAATGGAGTGTGAATTTTAAAACAATAAATGTAATTTTTCATGCAAGTAAAATGTTAAGAATACTAACTAGATGTCATTCCGACTAGTTAAACATGAAATTTCTGAAAAGCAGTTTAAATTTAGAAACGATAGATGTGTTAAAGATTAAATTGGAATGATGAGAATTACTACTGAGATAAACATTTAATTTATAGATGTGTAAATGTATTAGACAGACTATAAATTGAGTTATTTTATTGGATAAGATTAAAGATGAAATAAGGCAGTTTGTATATGAATTGTAAGATATTTATAGAATGAAATGGTCTTTTTATAACAAAGAAAAATGATAATTGTTTTTTTCTAATTTTTGTTTTATTTAATATTTATGTAGAAGAATTGCTAAATGATCTAGAATTAGGCATTGTCTGCAAATACCAGAAAGAATTTAATAAAATGTTAAGTAGAGTTATAAAATTTAGACAGTTTGGAGTTAAAATCAATGCATCTATATCTAAAGTTGTGATTTTAAGTGAAAGTCATTGCTGGTCAGGAAAAAGAAAAATAGATTAGTCATTATAGTATTTAATTAATTAGTTACTTAATGATATAATTAAAAATATTAAAGTGAGAATTGCATTCACTGAACAAGTTTTTAATAAATATGAAAGAAGATTTACAATTAAATAATTATGGTGTTTTAAAAATTCAATTACTAATTTTTTCCTTGTTTTCAAATCTCATACCTCAAAACAGACTTAAGCTTTTTAGTAACTTTTAATCTAATTATTTAAAATCTATTTTTTTAATGCAGTTGTGATATATAAAAAGAATTATAAAGAAATTATTCCCTGCTTAATTAGAGATCTGCCCCCATAGGTCTTATATATATAAGGAATTATTGATACGACACCCTATAATAATAATACGTGAAACTAAACTATGTATCATATATTTTATTATTTATAAGTTTTACAGAATTGGAAACCGTATATCTGCAGTATATATATAGTTTGTCCCTCTTAAAAAAACAGAAAAACAATGTTTTAACTTTTAAACTTCGTAAGATTAAATTTTATTTTTAAAAAACTGAAAATTGTTTATAAATCAATATATGCAGTGTACATATATAATTTCTTAAAGAAAATAAAATTTGCTTTTAAATATCTTAACACTTGATCTTAATTTCTAAGTTTGAAAGTTTTATATAAACCATTATATTTGTGTTGATGGATTTTAAATAGGCAAATTTAAAATTGCAAATAAAATTAAAGCACAATTTAGAATCAGTGAGGAGGGATTTAAATAACTTTTATTTAATTTACTGGGCTTCCCTTTAGATATGTCAAATACTCTATTCCTTACCTCCGTTTGGTTCTTAAACAATAAGTCTAGCAAAATTTAAGAAATATTGAGGATATATTGCAATAATTGATCTTCCTTACTATACAATTAATTAAGCGTGTGTTCAGAAAATATTTAAATAATGCAATAAAATATACATTAAACATTTTTACAGAATGATTTATATATAATTTGTGGAAGCAAAGAAAGAAACTAATAAAGAGGTTTTAATTGTTTACTGATAGCATTATATACTAAGGGTTTTCTTTTGATGGTGATAGCATAGCATATCAGCAATTTGGATCATCGATTATAGGCAGGGACTTGATCAGACTTGCATTCTATAAGACCAGGGAACTCCATACACAGCTTCTTGGTAATGGCCAGAGAAATTGCAATGATCTACTCGCTCATAGCATGATGTAATTTAACAGCTTAGAATTTTACAGTAACTCTTCCAGGAGTTTACAATAACTATAAGGAGTTTGCAGTAACTCTTCTAGAAGGTTATAATAACTTATCCAGAAGTTTACATTAATTCTACTAAAAGTTTACAAAAACTAATCCCCTTCTTCTGCTCTCTCTCTCTCTCTATATATATATATATATCACAAAAACAAAACTATCTGGATGTTTTCCAAATTAATTAATTTAAACTTAACAAAAATGCTTTTCTTCATTCTCTAAAAACAATTTTACTGATTATAATCTTAATCAATTTAATTTTGAAAATTTAATAATTGCATTTTTTAATTAAACTCTGAGTGCCTTTGATTTTTATCAAATTCCCAGTAATTACACTTTTGTCACCTTTTATTGTAATGACAATGCTACGCTAAAGTATAAATTCTAAAATTAGGATTTAGTACCCACATTCTTTTAATATCCTGGGTTTTTTTTTAATTAATTAGAAAATTAAACTTTCTTTGCTGATTTGAACCCTCATCTTTTTTTACACGTACCAACTCATAATTAGATTTCATAATAAAATTTACGTTTTTATAATATTTTTTATACATTATATTTTTTCTAAAGGCCTTAATATTTTTTAACTTTATAGCAAAATATGTATATGAAGCATATATATATACTCATGTATATTGTAACCTTCTGGATTGGCACCAGAAATATTGATTGTAATTATGTAGCACTGTTTCAGTAACAACTTATAGCATCTTACCAAAAAAAAATGAAATAATCTGAATTTTACATTTTTTATTAATGATTTAAAACTATACTTAAAAGCACATATAGATATAATTTGAAGGTTTTGAGATGTTTAATATTTTTCTTTAGTGAGTAATTAACGATAGAAAGGGGGTGGTTTGTCACAGAAGTTGTCAGTTTGGTTTAAGTTGATTCTAATTTATTTTATTTGTCTGCAGAACAGTATTGATATTCATTTAGATAATTCTCTGGTTCATTTGCTTATAATATTTCAATCCATAGTATAAACAGTACATTTTGGTTCATCATCATAGAAACTCATTTCAATTAGATCAGTTTAATACATGTAGCATAGTAATTGTGAATGTTCATGTATGTTGTGCCATTTTTCAGCTTCATTTTCTATTCATGTACTTCATTAAACCACCAAATATCATGTTTCATAGCAAACTTTGATTTCACAACCAATAAGCTTGAATAACTAGCTCAGTTACATTTTAAGTGAATTCATGGATCACTGGACTAGTGAATTATTAAACAATGATTATACTATTAAATATTGTATTTGCTAAAATAATTATCATGAATTTTATTCTGTTACTTTAGAAATGTAAAATATTTTATTCTTAGTTCAGTTTAATATTTTTTTTTATTAACAGACAAAATGATTTTTTTTGCTTTCTTTTTCAAGACAAAAAGTTTCTTGCATAATCTTCTGCTAATTAAAATTTTAGTGCAATGGGTGGAGCAATTCTGTTTCAAGAGACCTTTGAACTTTCAAATGACCTTGGATTATTGGAAGAATAGATGCTTGGGTAATAGTCTGGGATATATAAAAAGGGAAATCTTTTTACAAAAAGGGGGGGGCTTCATTTGACTTCACTGAATATCACTTTGCTTTCTGAATAAAAGTTTTATTAGTGCAATTTTGTTTTACAAGCTGATTCTTCCAAGACCCAAGTTTGAAAGTGAAAAACTAGTAATTTTTTGCAAAATGAAAATGTAAAATGACAGTAACGAGGTACATTATTCCTTGCTTTTAATTAACTATTCTAAATTTTAAAATTATCATTTGAGATACGTATGTGTGCTATATTATAAAACTATTTAAGTTTAATTTCTAATGTTAAAGAAGTAATGGAAATGCGTCTTTATATTTCAAAATTATTTTTCTTAAAACTTAATTCTAATATTAACCAAGTAACTGAAATGTGTGAACTCTTTTATTACTTTGGAACAATTGTGAACTCTTTCATTAGACATCTCAGGAACTCTTTATTAATAAATTTTGATAACTATAAAGGAAGGAAGTTTAAACGAAAAGAAGTGTGCAAATAATTGATTCTAACCTGCTTTATTATTGTTGTTAAAACATTTACCTAACTATTTGTATTTAAAAATTAAGAACAAATGCGTAGTTTAATGGATTAAGTATTAATTTATCTCCAAATATTCTGGAATAAATGAATAGATGAACATAAAACTGAATATGAATTTCTTTTATTTGTTGTTCTCCTAATTTGCAGTCTAATTTTCTTATTAAAATGTGTTATCAACAAACTTACGTGTAGGTGGATTCTATAAATTGAGTCGTGACTTGCTTAATGAATAGCCTTTGAAAATTCAGAATGAATGCTTAGATATATCTAATGAATCAAATAATAAATCATTACTCTACTTATGCCTAAAATTATGCCAAAAAATGTTTATTGCCTAATGAAGAATTCTCATATATAATATTGCCAGCGATTTCATTAGCCATTGCTAAAAACCTTGAATGCTGTTAAATTGGATCCAAATTAATATTATTTATCTCCCTGTATTTAGTACATGACCAAGAGATGTCATTTATATTATTTATCTCCCTGTATTTAGTACATGACCAAGAGATGTCATTTACAGACTGTAAATAAACTTTTGTTTCAACCAAGAAGAAAAAAAAGCTTTAATGATTATTATTATTTGTTAGGATTTAATAGGTAGATAGGTTTAAAAAATTGTCTTACGATTTTATTATTATTTTATTATTGCTTTCATCAAGAATGTCTCACTAAATATAATATGAAAAAAATATTATTCTAGATAATTAGTATTATTTTAATATAGTTTTTATTGTGTGCTTGTATTATATACGTGCGTGTTAGCAATGGAAACATCCATTCACTGTTAAGTGGTGAACAGCTCACTTTGAAGAAAAAGCTCATTTTGTATAAAATTTATAGTTTATCTTTGCGTTTTTCAATAAGTTATAAATTAATTATTTTTTAATATTTGTTTCAATCAGAATTTAAAGATTTGTTGTTTATCCTAAACCAAACTTTTATTTCAATTTTGTGCTAATGCAAAATGTACAAAAAAGGAAAAGATTATTTTGTCTTTGCTTGCTAGAAGTTATTTTGCCTTGCTTCTTCAACCATAATTAGTATATTTCCAAACTAAAAATATTATACTTATCAGAAATGAGAGAATTATTCATTATTACCTTTACAGTTTATTAATTGATATTGTTACAGTAGTTCTTTATCTACTGGGATTTGAAATTGTTATTATATGGGTTTGTTATTTAATCTAGCTATACTAATTTTTGAATTGGAAGTAAAAATACTTTAATGCCTATCGGTTTCAGACAATGAAAATGTGCCAAGTAAAGTCAAAGTTAGAGATTTATTAAGTGTGAATTTATTATTTCTTTATTATGCTGAGATTGAACTGTATTTAGTGGCTATGCAGAATGAAATTATTTATATTATATAGTATATTATCTGGGATTGAGATGAGCTCTCCCTTGATTTATTCGAGTAATTGACATGGGTGGATTATATAGTATATTGTCTGGGATTGAGAAAAACTCCCTTAATTTATTGAAGTATTTGTTAGGAGTAGATTGTATCCTCCAGATTTAGTTGTTGTATTTTATGAATTATAATATGAGAAGCCAAGTAGTATATCTCCCTTATTTTGGTGATGAGACTGTGTCCACACCAGTTCGTTTTAAGTCTCAGAAGTTAGACTTGGGAGCTATTGTGTATTGTTATTTAAATGATTAGAGTTATGAAAGTCTTTTCCCTCATGTGCCCTATGGAATGTTTTTCATCTTTTATTCATAGCCAAGTGTGAGATAGTTTGCTGATAAAAAATGAAAATGAAAGTAGAGTTGATTTTTCTCACAGAACAGCTGAAGTAGAATTTGTATTAAAGCTTGGTTGGCCATTGTCATCATCCGTATTATGATATTTCTCCCAATTTCATAAGTAAACCGATCAGATTTAGTAATATTAATTATTTTATAACACCTAGCATAATTCACACACATGCAGAAATTATTAATGTAGAAAGTATGGAGAAATCCATCATTAAAGTGTAACTCTTTAATTATTATTTCAAATCATTTTATATTAATTATTTAGATTCCATACCATCAACTCTCATAATGTCCCATCCTCATTGGAATGAGCAAGCAAGAGAAGACAAAGTTTGACTAATTAATAGTATTATTCATTTAACTTATAAAGTACAGTTTGACCTCTCATTTTTACTCTTGCTCTTAGATGTAAACCCCTCTCATTTTATTTGATGTGCATTTGAAGTAAAATGCCAGGAATTTTAGTTTCATCTTATAATTTAGTGTGTGTTTTATTTCTCATGAACATATCAACTCGATTAATAGCTTGAGTGTGCTGAAAATCAGGTACCAAATGTAGAATAAATTTTGTATATTATTATCTTAGCATAGTATTATAATGTTTCTGTGTCATATATTTATCAGAATTGACTGATAGCTGAGCCAATTATATCAGAAGTTTGTTTCTTTAATAAGTCTTATCAGAATGCACTGATAGCTAGCACATGTTAAAATAGAATGTAGAAAGTTATCTTTGTGTTATTTGCTCTTATGTAGACCATTTAACCATTAATGTTGGAATCATCAAAACATGTATATGTGTCAACTATTAAACCAAGTGTTTATTTAAGTTATGCTTGTAAATAAATGTCTTATTTATTTAAAGTTGTGTTCAGAATTCTTCTTTGACGTGCATTTGTATTTCATATGTCTAATATATGATTGCACTATTCCATTTAATTTAATGATGAACATGTTCAGATCAAATGATGTTGTTTTCCTTGATCCAGACACTGTATGAAATTTTGATTATTTACTGATTCTCTGAAAATTTTATCATTTAGTTATTATTTAGATGATGAATTGAAATCAAAACGCACCCTATTTCTTTCATTATCTAACTGCTACCATTTTATCAGAATAATGTTTAATTTGTATCATTACTTTTATAATAGTAACTAGTAGTTGTTGAAAGGTATAGATTTAGAATTAAGCCGTGCAATAAATTAATTCCCTGAGATATTCACTTATTATTTTAGATTAGACATTGAGTCAATTACTTACTTTAAATTACTGTACAATTAGAAGTTAAGTAATGTTATATTTTATTTTATATTTAACTCTAACTTACCATGCAGTATAGTTAATCAGCATTACATTTTTATTTAATTTTTTAACATAGTAGAGGTTGTTCAATACATGTGGATGATGGGAGGAGGTGAGGTATAGACTCTAGCTTGTCAATTTAAATGGTAGAACTTTATCAATTTTAATTCTTTATTTATTTGAGAACTTAATAGATGTTTTGTTCTTATTAATAATAATGTTTTCTCTCACATCTAATATACATTTTACACCTTATAGACCTCTGCAACCCCCAACTGAGCTAAGGTAGAACATCATTTAAGAGCCTCATTAATAATTTTAAGCAAAATCAGACTAATAGTTTATTCTATGATCAATAGAATTGGCACCCTCGGGTATTTGTTGTTAAGAAAGGTAGGAGAGGTGTTGGGTGAAGGTTACAATATATATATATATTGTACCAATCGGAATGAAAGTGAAGATCGAATCTAACCGCAAAAATAATATCTGCACTACAAGGGCGCCATCTAGGCATTTGAGCCTAGAAAAATTTATAAAGTAGGCAGATATGCGCTGTTAGGATTCCACTTTATTTACATATTTAGATCGTTAGCCCATTGTCACTAGCTCAGTGGAGACGCAGAGATAATAAAATATATAACCTTAGATATAAATATAAAAAAATAATAAAAGCCACTGCCAGAAATTAACACAGAAAATATTTATTTACGCACATATAAAATCATTCTAAATTCGAGGAATAAATTTAACGTTTATAATTTTATATTAATCTTTAATTCTAAATTTAAGTAGATTTCAAATAATGAGTTTACTATTTATTTAGAGGTTCGAGTATGAATGGACTACATAGGTCTGCATTTGAAAGGAAAATATTCTTCCCTGATTTAACCTTAGGCAACAAATTTCGCAATCAACTGGCGCCAATCCATCTGATACATTCATGTATTCAATGTAGCATGATACGACAACACAAAATACTATATTGTCAGGAATGTACATCTGAACAATAAGTAGAAATAGAGAAGATATTGACTCTCCACCAACAGGAATGTGACATCTGTTGGCAAGTAGATCAATAAACTAAAAACTCCATAGGAATGGACTGCGGTCTTCTGCCGACTTACAAACCCATCCATAGGCAAACAGAGGGTGTGTGGCATATATCTATAATCCTGCCGTAGCGGACCTCATACTACATCTACTAATTACACAAATATATCCAATCCATTGAACCAATTCAACTACGAAATGAATAACCTAAGATTACCCTCCCTTAATACAACTTTACAAAACTATATAGCCATTCACGCCCGACTTAATTTTAACATTTAAATACGTTCGCACAGATTTGTTTAAAAATGTTGGGTATAGATCGATTACATAGATTCCACGGTTAAAAACATTTCAAAATAAACATAAACGATCAAAATACAAAATTATTGATACCGACAATCGCAGAGGGAAACTTATAAGTAACCCAATAGTATTCACCGTAAGATACTTGCGTTGTCACCAATAACTTAAAAGACATCCGAATAAATACATTTTAGATACTCACCGTAAGGTATCATTATTTATCGAATGTCTATATATTTTGATCAAATATGAAAACCAAAATCCAATTAACCGCAAACGAATCCATGCAAGCGTCTATAGACAACTTAAATGTAATGCATTTAATAATTTCTACAATAAAATATTACTACAACTAAAAATATTAAAAGGGAAATGATTCTTTTAACAATCGGGAAAGATATAAAATTAACCATTATTAATTTGATTTAAAACTTACAAAAGTCAGATAAGAGTCCATTTTAAATAAGTTGGCTTGTTTATTACATTGTACAACTTGACGAAAGTTCTTGATTGATTTTAATACTTGTTCATTTCCTATAGCTTATGGTAGCAGAGCTCCCGGTTCCTGGTGTCAATGTCCACGGAGTCTTTAATTGCAAGATCAATCTAATGTTCAGGAGGTGGCATTTGCTGGTTCATGGTATCAGTCATTTCATTTCAGAGATAAGTGGGAGAGAACGATAAAGTGCGTCTTTATCGCTCGTCTCCCCAACCAAGTTGAAAAAAGCTTTTCAACTCAATATTTTTTTCTTTTTATATCATCCACAAGGATTCACTGAACAAAACGTCACTAATCTGTTTTTTCGTTAGGGTCCGGGCCAAGGCTTAGTGCTTCCATTTGTCAAGCTAAAATCTCTTTCTTCTCTTATCTAACTTTCCATCTGACTTTTTAATTAAAAACCTTTTAGATAATTAATAAACAATCATTTCCTTTTATAGATTACAGGAATTTATAATACCTGTTTTTATTTTAACTTACGTTATTTTTTTATTAAAATATTTTTATATTTCAATCTTGTATTTTTTTATTTAAAAAAATACGTTCAAATACTTTTTTTTTTTTGTTTATGAAAAAAATATTTTTAAAGTTTAGCATCCGTGCGAATATATATATGTTTAACAAACATTTAAATTTTAGCGTTTAGTTTTTTCCTTTTATTTGCGAACTTTTAAGTTTTTATTTTAAATAAATGTAACGACATATTTATATATCGTTACAATATATATATATATATAACCGCTAATAAGAATAACTAAATACTCAAATAATTTAATGGTTAGACATGTTGGCTATGAGTCAATCTAAGTTTATTTTGGAAATTGAGTTACCTGAAACAATTTCCAGTTGGAGTTGAATTTCATGTTGTGGGTCTATCAAATAAATATGCTAACCACCACATTTTGAAAACTTATACAGTCTTATATATATATATACATGAATATTTTAAAATCTTAATAATTTATAGAAAATAATTATTAACTGTTAATTACAATTTAAAAAAAGAAAGTCAATTTTAAAATAGTATTATACTTTTTATTTTCAGGATACCAATGGACAGATAGCAGGTGGTGGAGTTTCTATTTATTATTCTCATTCTTTACAGTTATTGTTCTTTAGTTATTCACAAGGTATGCCATATTCTGTAGTAGAAAATATATAGAAATAATCACTTTTGTAATATATATATGTATCAAATTTTAAATTTTTTGGTTTTTTTTTTTATATTCTATTTTCTATGTTGATAGTGGCAAACTATTCCTTTCTATTTTATTTCACCTTTTCTTTTTCAATCCTCTTGCTTCATAATTAACTCAATACAATTTTGTATAATTAAATAATGTTATGGAATGAAATGTTTAGAAAACTCAGGTATATTTACATGATGATTCTCCTAAAAATATTGATTCATTATTGGTTGATTGATGATGTTTATGTAATTAAATCCTAAATCTGGTGGTGTATTTTTAGAAAATACTTTTTTCCAATCCATTTGCAACTACAAAGTTTGATATCTTATTCATATTTATCATAAGTATAATTGTTTATGAGATTGTCTGGCATCTGGATATCAAACTAATAGGATACAAGAGTTTCTTTCTATGATTAGACAATAATTATTTGTCTACTTTCTTTATCTTTTTTTTTTGTTCTTACTTTCCTCAGTCAGTATGTGTGTGTAGATATGCATAATGATTAATCTTTTGATATGGTTTATTAAAGTGGCATTTAATTTAGAAGAGGAAATGTTTATTTTATTTAATTAAATTTTTGATGTCTAATAATATTTTAGAAAATATTTCAGTTATAATTTTTTTTTTTTTTATTGTAATGTAAGTAAAGTTAAAAAAAAAAAGCTGTTGCAGCAAAAGCTGATTTTTGAAAAATGATTCATGATAGATAGTAAAAATATTTAAAAAATCAAAATAACAGAGCACAAGAGAAGGGACAAAATTAAGCATTTTATTTTTGTCAATATCATTTTTCCAGAAATAGTAAGAGCTTATTTAACAAATTAAATATGAAAGTTACATAATTGGATCTAAAACTATATAATTGGGTAATAAAAATATAAAAAATTGTTAATTAGGAACACTTTTTGTATATAGGTAAATAAAATAACCATTAAATAGATTCTGGAGTCAAAGACTTATTTCCAGCAGCACTTCAGAGACGAAACTGTGAAAATGGCAATACTTACTGAACTTGTCAATTTGAGTAATTTTTTATTTTCGTTTTTTTTTTTTCTGGTTAAGAATAGCTAGATAAACTTATATACTAATAGTATTGATAGTTAAGGGTATTAGCTATGGATTGCCTATCTGAAAGAAAAATAGGTAATCATCTGAAATCCAGGCACGGCCACCTGATGGCATTGTTTATGTGTCAAAACACATAAAAATGCCATTTCTGCGGCCGGCTTTACGGTTAATACAACATTTATATTGTATTAACCCATTGCAGACTGCTTTACATGACATTGCACAAAAATATTACGGCCTGTTTTGTGCTTCGAAACTATTTACACATATTTGTTCTATTCATAGCTGATTATTGTATCATTTGAGAGTGTTTTAATTTCAAGTCTGATAAGAACGTGCAGTTTTTAAACTTTTCAGAATTGCCAAGTACAGAAAGTGAGAGAGACTGTGTCTTTTTTTCAGGCACATAATGTCCTCCCAAATACTAGACTGTTTTTATTACAGCAATAAAATAAGTTCAAAAAGTCCAAAGTTTGTGTACGTTTTCTTTTTTATTTCATTAGAAATTGACAAGTATTTGGATTATCTTTTTTCAGCAGGGTTAAAATAAATGACTATTTTTGATGACTTTTTGTTAATAATAGCAAAATATGAAAGCCCCCCCCCCCAAGCAGTTTATTATAGAAGGCAAAAAAAAAAAAAAAAGGTAATTTAAACAAAATATAAATAAAAGTAAGAAAAAGTTGTTGAAAAAAAAAGAAATTATTGACTTTTTGTTACAATTATTTTTCCGAGGGTGGGGGTTTGAAAACAATTTTGTACCCTCAAAAAACACAAAAGTTACTTTTGATTTAATAAGAAGAAAAACAATTTGGTCAAACAAAAAAAAAGGTAGAAAAAATTCAAAACAATTCCTAAATAATTGCATTATATTTTTTCAGCAGGGTTTTAAAACAAGTGGGGTTAAGATAAATGATTATTTTTGTTTACTTTTTGTTAATAATAACAGTACAAAAGCCCCCAAAAAAGCTGTTTATTGTAGAAGCCAAAAAAAAAAAACAACAACAACAAGGCTAATTCAAACGAAATACAAATAAAAGTAAAAAGTGGAAAAAAGTTTTTTTTTTAAAAAAAAAAAGTTAATTGACTTTTTGTTACAGTTATTGATCTGAGGGTGGAGGTTTCAAAAAATTTTTTTAACCTCCAACAACACAAAAGTTACTTTTGATTTAATAATAAGAAGAAAAACAATTTAGTCAACCAAAAAGAAAAAAAGGTAGAACAAAATCGAAACAAGTCCCAAATACACCTGGGTCTCGTTTTATGCGGATTATTTTAATGCGATTTTGAAGTTATGCGATTCATGTTTCTTCTTAATATCCTTCATATTTCACTATATTTATTAGATATCAAGAAATTTAAATTATTAAATAACTTATTTTGACTCTAAATACTTTTTTTCCCCAAAAAATATAACGTTATATTAGCAGCTTACGTGAATATGGCATGAAGCTGTATTTAGAATCTTAGCTTCTATGTAAATGACCTACTTATACTAATGAGTAAATAATAATAATAGATTTATACATATGTATAAAAATATCACAATAAATATTCAAAAATTTTAAACTTTTAAAACATAGTTTGTTAGATATTAACAGAAATAAATATTTTTTTAGATTTTTAAAATAAATAATAACGAAGATTTTATTGATTTTATAAACTGAAAATAATCTTTCTAATGATAATGTATAATTTTTTTGTTTTGATTGCGATCTCATTTTTTAATATAGAAATGGAAAACCATTAACACAGCACAAGATTGGAAGTGGCGCTATTAGTACAACACGTCACGAATCTGATTTCTTACTAGTTCACAAATGAATGCATATTGTAAAATAGCGGTAATGATTAAAATATGTATGAAAAAATGTAAAATTAAATACTGTAGTTAATAAAAAAAGTTTGTCTTATATTAATTTTTTTCATATATTTGAAATGTTTTATTAGTCATACTTTATTTTCTTATTTTTTTAATACGAATTTTAAAGTAATTTTTCATTGTTGCTTTGCTTTTATACAATTTCTGAAAATTACAGGAACCTATCTCCAAGGTAAGTTACGTTTATTTTTGTGCAATTTCTTTTGTGCGCGTTTTCTGAGGAACCTATCTACCGCATAAAATGAGACCCAGGTGTAATTGTATTATATTTTTTCGGCGGGGTTAAAACAAGTTTTTTTGTCGTGAAACAGTCCAAAGTTGTTATAATCAGAAAAATAAACACAAAATTAAATTACCAAAATTTGTTGAATAAAGAAAAATGTCAGGTTAAAAAAAAAAAAAAACGAAAATGAATATAAAAATTTGTTTAATAAAAAAGAAATCATGTTATAAATGAAATAAAATTTGTTTAATCAAAAAAAAATATGTTATATAAAAAAAAGTTGCGGTGGCCCAGTAACATTACAATTGATTGATTTTGTATAGCATCAACGCCCCAAGCGGCCGTGCCCGGATTTCAGTTGATTACCGAAAAATCATAAGCCTATCAAAAACATTTTCCACATATTAGTCTCACATTCTAACTTGGATTGACAGATTTGCTATTGTTGTACCATGAGGCCCTTCAGTTTTTATACAATAAGTTAATGCTTTTAAATATTTTAAGGAGTTTGTTAAGTGATAATTTTGAAAGTAAATAAATTAATTAGAAGCTTTTAAAGGACAAGTATTGAAAAACTTTATGACAGAGTAGTTTGTATTGATTATAATTTTAGATATATAAAAATAATAATATAAAAAATGAAAATGAAGAAAGTGAAGCATGAAGAAATATATCGATAATTGATCTTCAATAAAGAGCATATGATGAAATATGGACCGAACAAAGAAAAACTTGAAAACCTTGAAATAAGTATGCTAAGTGACTTGTTTTTTCTGCTAGACAGATGACAGTGATCAAACATATAAACAGTATAATATATATATATATTTAATACCATTTTCTATTATTAATCTAAGTTACAAATAGTTTGTCATCTTATTTTAAAGATGATTATATTGATTGTTTTCCACTCTGTAAAGTTTACAATTCATGGACATTTCTAATAAACCAAAAGACCTACAACTGAGATTTATCATGCAAAGTCTGATTTAATAAACTATTAGTTTTTATTAATGACTTATAGATGAAAAGATCTAATAGTAAAGAAAGTGGTTTGGCAAAAACAACTTAATATTAAATAGAAATATGCATAAATTCTTGAAAATAAAATACGTTTTATAAATATGTGTTATAGTGATGGACACTTGATAGAAAAGCAATTTTAATACTGCTAAACACTTGGTGAAATATGAAGAATTGAAAGTAAAAGTACACGAGTTGGGAAAATAATCAAATATTGAGATCATTGAAACTATAAGAGCTGGGTCTGGGTGCTCATGTTGATAGGAAGAGATGATTATAGATTGATAACTGAAATCCTAAATTTAATTACAAGAGATTGTAAGAAAAATAGAAAAAAATCATGTAAGTTGGGTTGATAAGGAAGTTTGTTGAAATAGTACAAAGAAAAACTATGGATAGGAAAACTTGATTTATTTCTGAGATATCTTTATCCTGAAATGGATTAATAGTAATTAAAAGTGATATATAATTTATTTATTTAGCAAGTGTATTTTTTCCCTTTGAATAACTTAACTATTAACAAAATATTATGATGGCATCTGCAGAGATTTCAACAAGGAGATATAATCTGTGTTAACTATGTGAAACATAGTCTATATTTATCCACATTTAAATAGATTAATAATTGTTAAATTCTATGTATGAAGTAGATGATCTCAGCAACCATGGATTTTCCTGTTGGATCTGGGGGGAAAACTTATTTGGAATGATCATAAGATGTCCTTTTTTATGCTACAATTCTTTAATTATAGAATCTCAGTTGAACATCCAGAAAGAAAGAATGAGAAGAAGCATACATGACAAAACTATATTTTGAATTATTAGCAAGTTCAATTTGTAACTTTTTATATATTTTCTATGAGGCAGCTTCTCATCTGAAATCTAATGAAGGAATATGTAAAATAACAGAATGACCCTTGAATGAGTGTTTCAGTAATATTTCTCTTGGTAATGTTTAATTGAATATTCAGACATTTTGTATAGAAATTTTTCTCCTAATATGAGCATAATATTCACCAGTTGAATGTGATCGTGTTAAAGAAACTAGTGCCATTCAGCTTTTCAAGGAGATTAGAAATTATTTTAGATCTAATTTTAAATAAATAAAGAAAAAATAGGCAATGGTCATCATTATTTATAAGTAGTATCTTATGAGATTGCGTTTCTGTTTATTATTGCAAAAGATTATATTTAGATTACTAGATTTTTTCCTCTTTAGATAAAAAGCTGAGCATATTGTTTTTGTTGGTGCTGTGTCCATGGGGAGACAATCTCAACCATGTAGGCGAAAATGAATAATACACAAACAACTTTAATAGATGTATCAGCAAGTTTATTTCTGTTTGCTGAGGCATTAATTTAACAATCTAACAAATACAATAAAATTATATTATTGATCACAATTTATTCCGTTTACTTTTGAGAATTGCTATGGAATATATTTAGTTTGTAAAAGTATCTTATTTCACACACAGCCAATAATTATCCTGTTCATTTATCTTCAAACAGTTTGTTTACTCATCTAATTAAAGTCTATGCGAACTTTTTTCCATTTGAACTTTAATAGTAAGTAATTTACTAAAACTAACTTTTTTCAGCATTATCTTTTCTCCTAATAGTAAGTAATTTACTAAAACTAACTTTTTTCAGCATTATCTTTTCTCCCTTTTGAGAAATGCATCGTTTTACTTTAAGGAGCTGTTTTCTTCTCTTAACTGTGACTGACTGCTACACACTAAGAATCTCGAACTTTTTATTAGCTATGCTAATTTACATAATTTATGTTAAAAGTTCTTTTTATAAACGTTTTTTCTGAGTAATTATTCTGGTGGGGGGGGGGGTAATACTGTTGGTGCACTATACATGTTTTAATTAAACTTTATTTACACATAATTTAAAATATTTGCACCATCAGTACAATTCCCCTCAGTTCTAGAAAATAATATTTATATCTGGCCAGCTTTCTCTGATTTCGTGGAGTAGAAGTATCAGTGTTTACATCAGTTGATTTGTCAGATCTAGGTAACTGTTCATCTTTACTTGAGTCAACAACATCTTGATCCATTTTAACTTTATTGCCTATATTTCACTCAATAGGGAATATATCATTCTGCTCAATAAAGTGCAAATTTTCAAGTTTATTATTTGTCAAAAATTCTGATTGAGGATTGGCTGATACTGATGTTTTATTAATCACACTCGACATATCATAGAATCACTGATGTAAATTATTTATATGTCTTCTGACATGCAATCCACTTTCGAGTTTAATTAATCATGATTTCAGATACCTTGTCAACTATGGAGCTAGGTATCCTTTTTTTTTTTAATATGTCTTGAACCTATACAGTTTCTCAGACTCTAAATTTCAAGAAGTTTGCACTATATGTATCTTCACTAGAAATACTTTTTTCTGATTTCTTTTTAACTAGTAAAAGTTTAGATGAGTATGATATTTTCTACCAACAGCAAGTCTGCAGATGTTTTACAGTTTGTTGCTTTAGGGATAAAATGCTGGTAGAACATGATTTCTATCAATGCTTCTTGCATATTTCTAACTTTTACTTTTCTTAATGCAGATTTCAAATTTGGGCTGCCTTTTCCGCGAGTATGTTAGAGGTAGATTGGAGTAAGAACACGATGAAAGCCTTCATCTGTTAAGTAGTTTTCAAAATCTGCAGAAATAAACCCAGTTCCATTTTCGGATACCAGGATCTCAGGATATCTATGAGTGGCAAACACTTCTTGTAAGGCTTTTATGGTATATTAAGTACTCAAAGAATTTGCGAGCTTATACTCGGCTGTCTGCTGTATAAATCTATGATTATTAATATTAAATGTCCATTCAAAGGTCCTGCATAATCTGCATGGATACACTCGCATAGTTTTTTGGTCTCTATCCATGCTTTATAAACTTTCTTTGGTAAATCAGCCACAGATTGATAATCATGACAGTTTTTTTATCGTTTGTTCAATTTCGCTATTTATTTTGGTCACCATACATATGCACATGCGAGCGCTTTCATTTGCATAAGTCCTGGATGTCCTTTATATATCAATTTTAGCACTTGTTTCCGTTCTTCCGCTTGTTTTAGTACTTATTCAAATCATCAGAATACAATTGAATTAGGAATCAATCGTAGAAAAGGTTCCCAGAACTTTTTATATTCTTATTGAGAGTCTTATATATTTCAGAAAAGCATATCTTTTGTGAAGTCAAGGCAATCAAAAATTGAGCTCTTTATTGAATATTAGGACTATGACCCCAATCTTTGATAAAGGTTTCCAAACATTTTATATTTTTATTGAAAAACAATGTCATTAACATAAATAATTTTTTATATCTGGAATTGAGTGGTGGTTAAATTACTCATCTAATCATTGCATAACATAAAAAAAATCAGCCAATCATTCTACAAGATTTATATATTTCAAAAATAATGTTTTCATCATCTTCCTTGGAATTATAAGTTTATTCAATTCTGTTTTGGGCAACATTGGAATGCAAGTTGGTCTGTGTTAATTAATATAAAAATGAAATCTTTGCAATGATATTTCCAAAATAGTTGACAAAGTGATTATTTTTGAAATATATATATATATTTTAGAGTACACCTGGGTCTCTTTTTACGCGGACTTATTTAACACGATTTTGAAGTTACGCGATTCGTGTTTCACCGGAAGTCGACCTCCGATAATGCGCTATTACTTTAAATAATAAATTTCGCACACTTACGTTATATTGAAAGTAATAGCACATTATTGGAATTCTACTTTCATCTTAGTAATTTCAATATTTTCAGTGCTTTATAATAGTAAGATTTTATGCAATAATGAAATTAAAATCATGATTTCCACATTTTATGTATACACACATTAAATTTTACAAGATTATAATGTAAATTTGTTCAAACATTGTGCGTGTTAATTTTGCATTTTAAATCACATTCTGTTTTTGCTTTTTAAAAAAGAATGTAATCAATTATTAATCATTTAGTGTCCACAAGTTTATTTTTAAAAGGTCAGTAATAGCAGTGGGCACAATTAAAAATTAAAATCTGATTTTTAATTGTAATTAACAATTTAAAAATTACTTACGGGCGACTTGAAATTAATGTGATGTAAAACGAAATTTGATTTTTAAACGGAATTGAAAATTAAAGACAAAAATAAGAATTTAATTTTTAGTTGTTAGTTTTAATTAAATTTTTCCCAGCAGTGGTGAATAAATGTCTTTTTATTATCATAAGTCTAAGTTCATAAACAATTAATAAAATCATCGTCGTCGTCAACAGAAAACCATTAACACAACATGAGAGTGAACTTGGTGCTAGTTGTATTTCCTCTTGTGAGAATAATTGCTGAGATATTCTTGACTTCATTTAAGGAGAAGCCAAATACATCACATCACATCACATGAGAATCTGATTTTTTACTAGTTTGCAAACGAACGTGTTTTTGGGCAAATAGCGATAATAATTAAAACGTGTATAAAAAAATGTAAATTACTGTACTGTAAATTATGCATAAAAATATATTATTTTGAATAAAATTAAATATTATAGTTAAAAAAAGTTTGTCTTGTATCAATTTTTTTCAAATTTGAAATTTTTTATTAGTCATATTTTATTTCCTTATTTTTTTTTTGCGCGAATTTTAAAGTAATTTTACGTTGGTGCTTTGCTTTTACGCGAATTTTGAAAAATCACAGACCGCATCCCCCCTTTTTCAATGTAAGTTACGTCTATTTTTGCGCGATTTCGTTTGCGCGTGTTTTCTGAGGAACCTATCTATCGCGTAAAACGAGACCCAGGTGTATTTGATTTTTTCATTATGCAGTGATTCAACAAATTATTACTCTACACTCTTATTGGTGTTTATAACTACCCAATTGATTACACATTTAGATGCTTACTAAATCATTTAAATTCTTAATAAAAACAAACTTACACATTTCTACCATGGGTCAGATTAAAATCCATGTTAAAATAGATTTTAATATAAAAGACTACTGTGTGATGTTTTCACATTTTTATAACAATTTGATCTAAGTTACAATATTAATATAAAAATGAAATCACCGTATTGACATAGGGAGATCAACTACACTTTAAAAGTCATTTGGAATACCTAGCTGACTGTTTGATTATTTTTTTTCGTTATGCAGTGATTGAACAAATAATTTAACCAACACTCCAATTGGTATTACATTACACATTTATGTATATCATTTCTAAATTGTATATGCTTTAAATAAATTGTTTGAATAGATTTGTCAATTTTTGAAGAATAAAGTATCATTATTATATGTGTGTGTTTATAAAAGACAGAAATTTTAAACTATTAGCTTTAATAATATAATATGACTAAAAGGCGGCTGTTGCGCATATTAAGTGCAAAATAGTGCTTCTTACTGAAGACAGAA
The DNA here is from genome assembly GCA_028023455.1 of Epiperipatus broadwayi. Lineage (NCBI taxonomy): Eukaryota > Metazoa > Onychophora > Udeonychophora > Euonychophora > Peripatidae > Epiperipatus > Epiperipatus broadwayi. Next base: position 13,646,111 of record JAQFVV010012399.1, on the reverse strand, counting down.
ATAATAATATCATCTTTTAACTAATGATTATTCATGCACATAGAGATGGCTCTAGAATGATTACTACTATTAGAAAAAAATTGTCAGCTATTTAAATTCAAACATGTAAATTTTAATATATTAGTAAGGGTATGAAAAAGTCATTAAAGTAACTATAATCAGATACTTTTTATATATTCAATAAAATTAGAATTGAGGTAGAAAATGTTGACTTTCTTAATTTAGAATTTTTTTCTTGGTGATAATTAAAAAAAAAAGAAGTGTTTGCAAGAATGCTTTTGTGATTCAAATGTAGAAATGAAATAAAAAAGAAGGAATGATAATTAAATGTTAATTATATTTGGTTGCTGAAATAAAATCAGAAGTATTGAATGAAAAACAAGATTTTTTTGTTTAAGACGGACTCTGAAGTTAACTAAAACTTCTCTATTTCATTCAAGGAAAAGGTACATTAGAATCCTTTGAAAGAGATTAGGTTCTCCAACTGAAGATAATTAGAAAACCAAAATTTAACAGAAAAATCATAATGTACAGAAAAGTATGTATGGATAAATACATCTATATACTAAAGATGGGTGGTTTTTGAAATGAATTATGGCAAGGTTATTTCTGATTTATATAAATATGAATTTGTGTTTAGTTAAGTTTACTTTCGAAATTAAAACATTATTTACACCTTAGAGTAGTTAAGTTTTACTTGAGGGGGTCTATGAAGTCATGGTCTCGAGAGAATTTTAGTATAAATTTGTTATTTTTCTAGTTAATGTTATATGATTTTCTGTTTTATTTACTTATTTACATATTATATATCTAAATTTTCTACTTATGTTTTTGTTTTGTTTTTTGTTTTTTCTAAAAGGGAAATCATTCATTGGTTCCATTACCAAATTAGAAAACGAATTGACCAAATTATTTCTTATTACATTCAAAAGGTATGCTTTTTTTTTTTTTTAATTATAATTTACATGAAGAAGAAATATAAATAAAAAAAATAGATAATTTGGTTATATATTGTTTTAAACTGTATATTTATATGCTTCTTATTCAGTTTATAATAGTAAAGTTGAAGTGCTAACTAATGAATAGCATATATATGTACTTAATCAAAATGAAGCAGTCTTCAAAATAAATGTATATTGGAATCTTGAAATACCAGTGTGCTTTCTTTGAAGTGATCACTTATTTGATAGTTAACTGTCTGCAATGTATGTTATGATTATCATGCATGCTACTGAAAGTATGTTCAGTTATAACTTTATTACAAAACTAAAAATTAATTAAGTTCTACTGGATGTTTTCTATCTTCTATAAATGCATTTTATTATATATGTAGTGAATTCTATCAAAAAGAAATAGATATTTATAGATGTATATAAAAATAAGTCAGTATTTTTTGAAGACAAAAAACAATTTTTTATTTGTACCAAAGAAATTTTTAAATTTTCATAGATATAAGGAATAAAATCTTTTGAACTGAATTGTGTAAAGCAAGAATTATCCAGATATTAAGTATAAAAAACCTGAATTGTGATTCTTGTATAAAATAAATTGATTAGTAAGGTAAAAATTAGTCATATTTTTTCTTATAAAAATGTCTATAATAAATCTGGCTTTACTAAAATAACATCTGTAGCATGTGCTTAAACATAAATATTTAGAGAGCTTTCAATAGGTTTGAAATGACTCTAATAAAAAAATGTAATTTTCAATTGAAATAAAATCATATGAGATTAAGATATTTGCAGTTACTTACCAGAAAAATGTTCAAGACTCAGCCATTCACTCAAAAGTGATGTTTGCAGTTTTTTTTTTTTTTTTGACAATCATAATAACAATTTTTTAACACTGTCAGACCTTAACAGTACACAATGTCTTATTATAATATATATATAAAACTTTATTTGTTTAAAAGGAAACTTTTAAAGGATTACTTTTGAAAGAGATATTGTTGCAAAATAATGTGTATCATTATTTTTTAACCCTGACATTGAAATTATTAAATTTTGAAGTATGATACTTGTACATAATTTTGGTCTTGCCTCTTTGAACTATAATATTTGGTGCATTTTAAAAGTTTTAGTGGCAGATAATTTCTCATATATTAAGAAATTAGTGAAGCAAAAATACTTTTTTTTTTTTGGAATGTGAGCTGCATAGTAATAAACTATGTAGAAAATTTTTTTTTTTTGTAATGTCTTTATTATTGCTATAATAATTAAAAATATATCATGGCTAATTATTAATTCTCGCTTTTATGAATATATATGTTTTCATATATGTACAAACATTACATCACAATTTTTATACTTAAAAAACAAATAGTATCAACAATCTATTGTTATGACAACATTACAAATTAGCTAGAAAATATAATCCATTTATTATCCTGGTTTGAGATCTTTAAATAGTTGTAAATGAAAGCAATGACAGAAACAAATCGAAATGAAATCTATCTAAAAGTTTAAATTAACTCCAATCTGACTAACAAATTAATGTACAAAATTTCTATAAATATAATAAACCATAAGGGTCAGCAGCTAACTGGGTATTATGTGTCAATATTTATAATAGATTTTATTTAAACTTATAGGAAGATTTATTTTTAATGTTTTTCAATCATTGGTTTTATTTATACCTGTTTAAAGACCTTAGACCAGGGGAATAGAGGATTCCATTTATTTATTAATTATAATATTGTCTTGACGATAGATTGTTGATATTTTATAGGTATGTTTAAGCATGAGATATAATTTACATATGCTATGGCTTATTATATTTAAAGAATTCAATATTAGTTTGTTTGAAAGGTTGTATAAATGATTGTTTATTAATCCATTCTTAAACAGTTTATCCTTGCCTCCTGTAATGGAGTTTATTTAAACTTCTAGGCAGATCCTATTGATTGCTTACTTGGTTAAATGTATGTATGTATTGTAAATAAAAATAAATTCTTAATATCTTTTGAAATGAGTTATTGTTTATTTTTCAGTTCTAATGGTAGTAGCAAACCCTATTCTCAACCTTTATGTCAGTGGTCAGAGGTAGCTAATCATCCTGGCCTTATTTGTTCTATTACACAAAGCAGTAACAATCCTGTTGTCATGATGATTAAACCAGAAACAGTCCTTATTCAAGAAATCAAAGTTTTACCAGCTAAGGCAAAAGTGAGATTTTTTTTTTAATTATAATGTGACCCATTTATTTAATCTATGTTTCTCCTGCTAACTGATAGCAATGATTTTTCTAGGAAGATTTTATAAAAAAATATAATAATGACAATTTTTTGTGCTGAATATTATGAAGATGATAGTAATCCAAATGACTACTATTATTATAAAAAAAAAAAATCAAATGAAAAATCTGCCATAAAGAAAGATAATATTGATTCTATATTTAAAAGTGTATTCAATACAAATTAGAAAATAAATATTAAAAGTTAAAGAAAGTAAAGTGAATATATTAACTAAACTTTTGCACAGTTGAATTGAAAATTAGGGACTAAACATAGAAATCAATATATATCATCAACAACAACAAAAAAGATTCCACCAAGTGGAATAAAAATGAATTCTCTGATGTTGAACTTAATGCTGAAAATAAAATCAAGTAGTAGAAATTGATGCTAACATCTAAAAACTTCACAACTAATAGTCAAAAGGAAATAAATCCTATTTTTAGCAAAAATGATAATAGACTACATATTTATAACATTTGATATCAGCTGTGTCACAGATATCAAATTTCATAGATAATAATGGACCATACTATGCATTTTTAACACTTATTTATATATAATATTGATTTGTCTCTTTGTTTGTATTTGTAATCACATTTGCATATTTCCTTTGCATATTGAAATGGTTTCTTTCATTATAACTTAATGTTCTGAGTGATCTTTCAGTGAACTTCACCGTAATCATAGTTCTCTTAAATTAATTATTGTTGTTGCTTTATTTATACTGTAATGCAATTATGCGTGCATTTTTATTTAAATTAGTCCATTTAAATATTTCATTTGTTAGATAATTGGGTGCTTGTCTTATAGCTAAAGATGCCGTTGGATGGCACCGTTTTCATGCTAAAACTATGAAATATGAACATTCACGGGCCGTTGATTTTAATAATTTTTTTTGTGCTTTTTTGTAATGCGAAAATAAAAACAAAACAAAATCGTCTCTTTTAAATATTATTTTTTATTAACGTATACAATTTAAATGATAATAATAAATGTAAAATAAAATCAACAAATTACAATTTGATTCGTGTTTTTTATATCGTATACTTTTTAAATTGTGATACGGCTTTTTTTTATCAATTTTCTATCTGATATTTTTTTACTTGTGTTACGGCTTTTTTTTATCAATTTTCTATCGGATATTTTTTTATTTGTGTTACGACTTTTTTTGATTAAAAACTAATAATCGTAATAAAAGTAAAAGTTGTTACGGTTAGATTTAGGGTTAGTTTTATGGTTATTTTAGGGTTAGTTTTAGGGTTAGGGTTCTGTTTGTTTGTAATGCTAAAATAAAAAAATTCAAAATCGTAACCATACTCGGACAGAAGAAAGAAACTCAAACTTTTTTAAATAACAGTATACAAATGTCTTTACTTATTAAACATGTTTATAATATTTGCTTTTTATTAAATTTACAAAAAAACCTGTATATTTGGACTTTTCTTACTGGATATTTTTTTCATACCGCTCTTTTTTACTTCAAAAATATACAGATGCTAGAATCTTCTTTGTCTCGTGGAATGTTACTAACAGTACGTTACTTGACATGTTACCTAATTGCATCTCAATAAAAACATAGATATTTAACATTTTCCCAAATAAAAGTTCAATACAGTACGTTGTAAAAAGTCTTATAATTATTGTTTTAAAAAATCTGAACATTTCAATAGTTTAAGATAAAAAAAAATCCAATGAAAACAACATTTCAATACAATTCAAATACAAACTCTCTCATCAAGCTGTAATTATTTTATAAATTGTGCAAATTTGGAAAATGTATTTGCTGCTATGCGACATACCTGCTGTACTGGGACGTGACATAGCAGCCTGCATTCTGTAGCACAACAAATAAGTTGTATTATAGAAAATGCGTGTTCAAACATGTCAGCCGCAGAACAGCATTTTTATTGTTTTGGCGCGAAAACCGCGCCATAGAGTGGCATCTTTAGCTAAAAGATGAGTGCCGATAATTGGATGCTGTTTTTTCTTTTTTTTATTACTTTTCTATAGGTGGTAATAAACCATGATGCCTCTTTGACTTTTTTTTTCTGATGTTGAGTTCTATACACACTATGTTGACTGTCTGTGGGTTAAATGGTTTTTTCAAAAAACACTTATATTCCGGGTTGTTTTTAGTACTCCTATATAAGTATTTGTGCTTAACTTAATTAAAGTATTTAGATATAGCAATCCAAAGAAATAAAAATAGGTTGGATTATAAAATAGTAGTAAAAGCACTTGAAATTAGAGGTCTAACCCTCCACAATCTAAAACACCAGTGACTCATAAATTAATAGGATTTAAAGTATTTCTTAAGAGAAATTTAATACTTTGTAAATATGAAAGAGACAGAAAAACCAATATAGATCAATACATAAAAGATCTACATAATATTGTAATGGTCATATTTGCACATTCACGCAACAAAATCGAGAGTTTCGGCAAATTATACCGAGGCTGATCTAGATGAGGGGTGGAGACCTCAAATCAGATCGAATCTCAGCTCCTTCACCAACCATCCATGACTTAATACCCTGTGAATGACATATATGAGGCTATACTCGGAGTTTTTAGTTCGCGTGCCGGCAGTAGCAAAGGGTGGAGCAAGAGACTTAAGGAATATTAACTAAATTACTAACACACACATCTATGGCTGGCTAGATAATGCATATATCAATAATTAAGAATTTTAACTAAGATTTGGGATGGATTATGAATGATACGCAACACTGGTTATAATTTAATATATTTTAATTAATAAATATAAATTAAATAAACAGGAGTGCATTGAACGACACTCGCTGGTGTAAACAATGTGAGCAAGTTTGAAAACAGTATCTCATCTGATGCATTATACTTCAAAAGAGTTTATTAAAATTTTAATAATCGATGTTTTCTAATCATGCCTTAATTTTACTATGCCCTACCTATTAAGTTTGCGACTGTTAAGTCGGTGCAAGAATGATTATTTATCACTATAACATTTGATAAAAGGTCATTTAATGATACCTAATGAGCTGCAGTAGGGTCTCTATGCAGATTATATACATACAAAATCAGATTACATATTCAGGTCAACGCTGAAATATTACATTATATTATGGAGGGATGAACGTTGAAATATTACATTATATTCTGAAGGGATGAACTGGGGCTTTGTAGTATGACTTCAGATACTATGGCATTATATATATTACTAGAGATGTGTGCGCCTCAAATGTATAGTTAATCAGAGGATTCAATACCAAGTACTTTATTCCCGTGGACAATTAGACTTGCGGCTAAATTGAACATATAGTTCAGTGCTCAGAGCAGCTTATAAAAACAATCTGGCCATTCATGTTCCAGTTCTAAAGAAGAGTGGTCTGAACTAAGTAGATGGGGTGGTCATTAAAACCAGAAGCCCATTCATATAAGAAACATACACCAAGGCATAAATGCGCATATGTGCTTCCTACAGACACATTCGCCACGCTAAACATAATATTAATAACTTAAGATATGCAAAGTTCTATTCCGTGAAACTACAATGTGCCAGTTCATAATTAGCATTCTTAAAATATGCTAAAGTGATACTTAAAGTAATCTAATTAATTAATAAAATCTTTACAGTGTATAATATAATTCAAAAGAGGGCTAAGGCATATCTAGCACTTAAACAATAGTATAAAATGCCCTATAACTTATTCTTACATTTATTAACTAATTACTTTATTAACTTGCAAACTTAATTATAACAGCAATAATACTAATAAGCTAAACATAATAGCTTAACGAAATATGTTTAGGTTTTCAGAGCAGAGATTTATGTGTGTGTGCTAATGTGCGAAATTACTGAATTATAAGAGAGCCTCTAATCATCTCTCCCTTCAAACTTTTTTCATAGAATCAATCTTCATTCTGAATTGTGCATAACAATTATAAAATAAATATATATAAAACAAATAAAGGCAGGCCTGCAGATTAGCATTAACAGAATAATAACGGAATAAGTTATTATTAACAAGCATTTAGATTTGAGATTTTAATTTAATAAATAGGCAAGTTTATAGGTATTGTTTTAAAAATTAAATAAGATTTTACAGATTAAATCAGTTTTACTTATTAGAACATTATAGTTTAGAAGTTTGCGTACATTATAAATTAGAAGCTAGCTTAACTTTTCGATAATTTATTAGTTATTTTTAAAGATCTCTGTGGGAAAAATTGTTACTGCATCTTTATTCTTGAGGCTTCGGTAACTGATCACCATCATTTCCGGCTGGGATGATCCATTCCTGGTGTCTTAATTGGTAGGCTGTGGGTCTTGAACTCTGTCTCTATCATGGACCAAATTCCCCGAAAGGGAGGGGCAGTGGTTGGTTTACCCCATAGTTCTCATTGTAGAAAAGTGAACGGTGTAGAAAAGTGAACGGATGAACCCCACTACACAAAATTTTTTTTCCAAATATTTATTAAACAAGTACAATGTTTACAGTGACAAATTGAAAAGGAAAGCTAGAATTACAAACATAAAGAAGAATTACGTGATTATATATAAATATATTATTATTTTTGGCAAGAGGTAAACCTGAATACCTGGTCTACTGTTAACACATAAGTAAGCCAATTAAGCTCACCCAACTCACCTAGACAAATTGCCTCGCACTACCAAGAGTCACTTAGTCAGATCACCATTGGAAAAATCACTGCAACTATGAAGGCTTAGGTAAATGTGCTAAATCTGATGTGTTCAGTTAAATATTATCCATTTTGATAACATAAGAATCTGAACTTCTGATTATTAACAAAATCACTTTCAGCACTATCTTAGAAGAAACAAAGCGTTTTACCAGCAATCATTCTTTCAATGCAATCAGAGTCCATGTTTCCTCAAATAATACTTTTGGAGCTAGGAGCATGCCACGGTTTTTAAATTTTATAAGTTTATTCGGAAAGAATTTTCCCTCATGAATTGCACCGGGATTGAAAACCATTTTACAATGAGTAGACCAGAATGCATAGTTGATAAATAATAAAAGCCTAATAGTAGGGATCGATCTTGTCTTAATACTGTCCTTAAGAGAGATAACAAGGCAAAAATTCACTTTAAGGTTATCAGCGATAATCCTTGTCCTTAAGAGAGATAACAAAGCAAAAATTCATTTTAAGGTTATCAGCGATAATCCTAGACCTCCAGAGTTTATGGCAAGAGTAAACCAGATGATCAAATGTTTCGTCATGAGTCTGGCAAAGGGGGCAGATTGGGTCAATTTTGTTGATGCCTCGCCTATGGAAGAGAAACCAATTAGTGCTAAAGGCATATTAATCCTGTTATCAAACGTATCATTTGTAATTACCATGTAATTTTGATCAAATCAATCGCAACATCAAGGAAGTTCTTAACTGTAGGAGGGGTTTATCCATCAGGATTATTGGTAAAATGACTTGATCATATCCAAATGATTTGGTAAAGCATGGTGATAAAATTTAATATCTTTTGAATATGAATGGCTTGAATAGCATGATAAGTAAGTCCATTTATACTTCCGGTGAAGTTGCATCCTGTTAATGCTAATTGCAACAACTTTACCTCCCCAGAAAAGTTGGGATGCAAGAGAATTCATTTTACTGATAAAAGTCTTAGTGATCCTCATGATGGGCATGTAATAGTTGAGCTTGGCCATGATCTTCATATTGAAAAGCATTACCTTACCATGTATTGAAAGGTAGACTTTAGACAGACATTTAGTAAGTCCATTAAGTGCAGAATGTGATTTTGAATATCTTTGGACATTTGGAAGTATGTTTTGGATATCTCAAAGCCCAAAAACTTTTGAGGGTTGGCTGTAAATTTGGATACAATCTTTTGTCCTGAGGATACCTTCCATATAGCTGATTTCAACGGGTTGATGGTGAGACCATAGTTAGCTGTGTATTGATCCAATATGGAGTATAACTGAGGTAAGTAGGTTGTTGAAGGGATGAAGATGATTATGTCATCCATATAAGCCATAAGCTTTATCAATTTGGCAAGCCTTGGTACATAGACACCAGGTTGTTTGATGGCTTTCAACAGCGGGTCAATGTAGACTATAAACAGAAAAGCACTGAGGGGGGAACCTTGCAGAATGGATGTGTTAGGTTGGAAGAATGAAGAGAGGTTGGGATGTGATGGCCTTTCAGCAGGTTTAGAAGAGTACTGATGTTTACAGGGTCGAATGGTGCATTGAAATCAAGCTGGATAGTTATGCCAACCTGCTTTCTCTGTTGTCTGACATAATCAATTAATATTTTAACTTGACCAATGGCTAAAATTGGTGAACGTTTCTTCGCAAATTTGGAAGAAAGATATATTTTGGAGTATCTTCTCCTGGATCTTATCTTTTATGGCAGATTCCAGGATTTTAATGATGAGCAGGGACATAGAAATAGGCCGAATGTTTTTAAGGGTGTAGGGATCTTCGTGCTTTTTTAGGAAGGGGACTAAAGCAATAGGGTATAGGTGGGGGATTGTTCCTTTCTCCTTTGCCAAATGGTTGGTCATTCTAAATAGGATGGGAATTGTGAAGTGGCTTAGGTAATCTAATAGGAAGTGCAGTATAGAATGCAGTCCGGGGTGTATTTTATCAGGCAATGCTTGGCTTTCAGCATATCTTCAGTGATACCATGATTATCTTGACAAATTAAAATGTCTTCAGTGGGAGTATTAACATGGCTGAGACAATGAAATTTTTGTTCAAAGTATTTATGGATTTCCTTAATCATTGGCAGGCCAACATAGGAATCACCATCAATATTGATGATAGTGGGAGTAGGTGGGGGGAAGTAGCTTCTTGTCCAACAGTTCTGCTGAGCCAGAAACACCTTGGCACGCTTTATAGACAGATAATCTGCAAGTGCCTTCTGTTCGGCTTTATACTGTAGCTTAACAGATATAATCTCATCTGTAGAAGATGAGGCAGAGTTAAATGCCTTCATTCTAAAATCAAGCTCGTCCAAATCTTTTAGTAGCGCCAACGGTCCCTTTTGCTTAATTGTATGGTAGGAAATGATCAATTGAAGAATGCCAATAAAGGCAAACTATGCTTCCTCTATAAGTTTGGCAAGTATATCTATTTTTTTAAAATATGTATAAGCCTCAGATGGTGTGGTTTCTGTTATATTCGATTTTGTCTGCATTCTTATAGTGTTGCAAGCGGAAGTGACAACATTATTAGCAGCTTCAATCTGAACTACCAGGGCAAGATAGTCAGAAAAGACCACATGTTCTAATTTTGCTGTGATGAAAAAATGTATGTCAGGTGTTTAAAAGAATAGATCAATCAGTGACCTGTATTTTCTGGTGTAAAAAGATTAGGAATCGTCTGGTGACCTGTATTTTCTGGTGTAAAAAGAGTAGGAATCATCAGGCAGATGACCCTCACCACTCATAAATGGCTTGTCTATCACCACTCATAAATGGCTTGTCTACCAAGTGAATATAGGTTTTTGTGAATTTTGCATAAGTGATATTAAAGTCGCCAAAGATTAGGATGGGATTGTTAATGACTTTCATTAATGTGCAGCAGGACCTATCTGCATACACATATATTATATTGGTTACCAAATTTTGATATGTGACTGATATAGCAATAAGGTTATTATCCTTATAGTTTTATAAATTTATTAGGTGGATGTTTTTTATTAATAAGTAAACCGACTCCGCCATCTGCAGTAACGCTATCAGAGAGAGCTATGTATCCAAGAGATTCAAGACATTCTATAATCTGAATTTGAGTGATATTTTGTTTCACTCATAAAAAATAAGTGTGGATTATTGATTGTAATCCATTGTTCAGTGGCATATACCCTTTCCAATGAGTTAATACCCCTTACATTTACTCCTACAAACTTATGCAACATAATTGGGTTATGTATCTTTTAAATCTACCGCAAAGAATATAAGGTTCCCTTTTAATTCTCAGCATAAATAGAAGGTAAATTCTAGTTGGAATAGTCTGGATCTTCGATGGTGTTATCTAAGGTTTCTTCTAACACAATGGGTTCAATCAACGGGGTGCCATCTGAACCATCAACATCAATGAAATGATGTACATCACCAGCAGTCTTTTTCTAATGAATTAAGACTCAATATCCTATTATCCTCATCTGATTACTGACATTTAATTCTCTAGACTTTTTTCCTTATGTGATGGAATATTGGTTTTCTTCTGCTTAAGAGATAAATATCTGTTTTACTTCCCCAGAGATTTTCCATCTTCTGAGCTGGACTAAATTCTTAGTATTGGACTTATGTATAGGCACTTCCATTGGAGATTCCTCTTCTGAGCTAATATCTTCTTGGTTGGGGGCGATAGACTTGTTACTTTTAAGCTGCTTGTTCATACTTCTTGTGCATCTCAAAGTAGTGGTTTTAGTCTGATATGTAATTATACTTTTGTTCAGAGGCTTCTTGACAGGATTACTTAGAGTAGTGCTATCATTGTGCTGATGACATGTGGGATTGTCTGAAGTATCTTGCTCCACCACAGTTTGTTTTGTTGATCCCCTTATTTCAGCATGAAGTAGTTGGCTTTATGTATCATTTCTTCTTTTTGAGGCCGGTGGAAGTAGAGACTCATCTGCAAGAAAAGAATCTTGTGTAATATCTGATGTTTCTTCTTGTCTGACTACACTTCTGTAATCAGCTTGTTGCAAGACAAATAGTTGTTGATTATTCATTTGATATTCTTTGTAGGCAATTATAATTTGGGGTTCTGTTGTTGATGTGTCATTAGTTGGCTTTGTGTATCATTTCTTCCTTTTGAGGCTAGTGGAAGTAGAGACTCATCTACAAGAAAAGAATCTTGTGTAATATCTGATGTTTCTTCTTCTTTGACTACACTTCTGTAATCAGGTTGTTGCAAGACAGATAGATGTTGATTATTCATTTGATATTCTTTGTAGGCAATTATAATTTGGGGTTCTGTTGTTGATGCGTCATTAGTTGGCTTTGTGTATCATTTCTTCCTTTTGAGGCCGGTGAAAGTAGAGACTCATCTACAAGAAAAGAATCTTGTGAATTTCTGATGTTTCTTCTCTGACTACATATCTTCATCTCTGACTACACTTCTGTAATCAGGTTGTTGCAAGACAGATAGTTGTTGATTATTCATTTGATAGTCTTTGTAGGCAATTATAATTTGGGGTTCTGTTGTTAATGCGTCATTAGTTACGGATGAGTATGTTTGTGCAGTACCTTGAGAAGTTGATGTAAAATTCTTTTTGCATTTATGGTAAATACTCTTTTTGATTCCACAGTTAGAGCACATTCTTGATTGGCAATTTTTCACCAAGTGGGTCCTCTCAAGACAATAAAAACCCTGTGGTCTAACTCCACGTAAAGAGAGGATCATGTGTGAGCCTTTGTAATTGAACACGGTAGGTATGTCAGTGGGTGAGACATTTTGTTTGATTGCTATTTGAAAAGATGCATTGTTAAATAGAAAATGTAGTCCATCTAAATCAACAGAAAGGTATTTAAACTTACTAACATTGCCAAAGGCTTTGAGTGATTCCTGTAGATGTTCTTGGTAGAAGTTCATAGGACAATTTTTAATCCTACCAGAAATTGCATTAGGTCTAGTGAGATCAATGTAACAGATGAATTTATCATTTAATACTCTGATATTGCTTTTAAAGTAATTCTTGGTTGCCCAGTTAGTAAATTCCAGAGCAACGTAGCAGTCATTAGGGTGACTCAAGATCTTATGAATACCATAGCTTTAAGTCTTTTTCTTTAATAGTTTCATATAGCAATTCAGTGGGGAACTTGAACAATGCACAGTTAGCATTAGTAACAGCTAGGATCAGGTTCTTGTCACCATTGAAATTGATCAATGACTTATAAAGATTATTGGGTATAGTGCTGTTGAAACATTCAGTGAGGTCTTGATATTACCCCTCATTATAGTTATATATATTAAAGAAATATGTGTTCGTGGATGATTGTTTGAAAGAGCTATTCTGGTTAACGTCCATTTCCAATAAATCAAGCAAAGTAATATTATCACTAATATTAGATATATTAAAGTTATTTATATCAAGAAAATCAGTAATTTGAGTGCCCTGTTTACAACTTTCCCCAAAGTTTTCATCAATAATTTAAAATGCATAAAAGTGAAACGTTGGTCATTTCTTTGGCTAAAACGATAACAGTCAAACAGGTCATTCCTTGTTCTTAGTTTTATTTTTAAAAGACATTAAAATTTTGACTCCAAGTTTTATTAATTGCTTACAGATGGTTTTCTAAGAAATTACAACTTTTTAAAGTTATTGCATTACGTTTCTTTTATATATTGTGCCAAGGCCAATTTGGCACATGTATATAAAATAATTTTGTCTAAAAAAATTATTAAAATAAAAAAAATCTTTCGTAAAAGAGTTTGAAATAAAAGATTAAAAGGGGGTAGGGGTTTTTCTTAAAGTCAAACTAAAAGTGTTATAAAAGAAAGTAAAGTTTTTCTTAATTAGTACTCGTAAAAATAAGTAGTTCAAAATTTAAAAAAAATATAAATCTCTTCATTCAAGCTTATTATAATAAATTATATATGTGCGTGCAAGTGTAAACAAATGTATGCGTGTTAGAATAATATTTTAAAAAAAATATATATGTAAATGAAAGTTAAAAAAAAAAATTATATTTGGAAAACACAGCGATGGCTATTAAGTTAAATAAAGATTTGAAAAAAACCGCACCAGCGGTGGGCTACTTCAAACTTAAAAAAAAACAATACGTATATGAAAGCTACTACTAATTAAACAATCGTCAAAAACACGTTGTCATAGGATTAATTACCAATGGAATTCGACAACAGATTTTCGCCGGAGGATATTACACGGACAACACGTCGCAGGTATAAATGGACTTTTTTTTTTTATCGGACAATTAATTGAGTCAGTTTTATTCAGTCTAGTTTCCAGTGACAGTCTTGTTTCAGTTCAGACAACAGTGCAATTTCTATTATGTATACAGAAACAAAAATGCATTGTTGAGCAGCTTTTGGAAATATACGCTCGTGCTTCAACCTTTTAGTCCAACAAGATCATCAAAACCTGCCTGTGAAATAATGTCTGCATAACAACTCAGAAATAAAGCCAATGGATTCACATAAAATCTTTTCAAGAAACGTCCAAATCTAACCGGTTAGATATACTCCATCAGAAGCAGCAGACAACAAGCAATATCCATGTTCCAAAAATCCTAGGTAAACATTTATTTATTATCATTTATACATAGTAGCCGCCGCTGTAATTCGTAAATATTCAAGATTCAAATTATATGAACTCTATCATACATAAAATGAACTATTGATATGTGTGTTTAAGTTTCAAATGCTATTAATGCTTTATTATTATATTTGTGAATGCTATATGAGTTAATATTTGCGTGATCATTATATCAGTGTTATTAGTTAAATTAGATAAATACCAGTGTTCTACTATTAAAATCTACAAGAATATTTAAACTAGTTTAGAAATGTTACTTTAAAAATGTGCGTGTGTTAAATCAGATTTATAAAGATGTTTAAATTTAATCAATTAATGTTGGTAATAAATTTTAATGTTAATTAAAATAAAATGTCTTCAAACTTAAACTTTATTTGTGGGTCAATTCTTTTTACCAACCTTTTATTAATTCTTTCCACCACTAATTTTGTATAATTTTGTTATTGAATTAAAATTAGACTGAGTTAGTTTTAGGGAATGTTTCGAACGCTGGATTATGAGCCTACTGCCCGAATACGTTAGTTTTCAGACTAGCTGGTGCTCCGGGGTTTACCCCGAAACAAATAAAGTATTTGGATAGTAGGGGTTTGAATCTAGCAGCCGAGATGGGCCATTGTTGATAGTTAAAGCTATCAATAAGATCTCCCATTTTTCTCGAACATGCCGGTTCGTTCACGTAACCTTTATAAGATTATAAATGTATTATGAAGGAGTTTGAAACCGGTCAAAACTTATATATACACATAAGTAAGTGGTTTCAGCGGTTCGACCCGGTACAATATATATATATGTAGGTAATTACACACATATAACAATGTTCACACAACTAAATTTAAATTTATAACAGCGTATGCATTATACACATATGGACATTAATATGGCTGCGCACCTATACAAATACACTTAAATATATGCCATTACATATAAAATAAATTGTTAGAAGCTTATGTACATGGACTGGGACAGGTTTGAACTAGGGGAAAAGATACTACTATGGAACGTAGTAGATGAAATGGGATGATGGCTAAATAATACCGTTTCAATATAGATTAGAGCAAAAACATTCTGATAGATGTTATTGAACAATTTTCTAAAAATATAAAGCGAACTTGAAAACCCTAAGTTGAAACTAAACCATGGATTCATCATTATCATTATCAACTTAACATGTCTTATATTCCAAGACTAACAATCAAAATAATAAAGATCTATAAGCAAACTTTCAAAATAAGTTTCCATACCCCCCCCCTATAATAGGTTGATTAATAACACCAAAGACAAATTACAAAATGAAAATACACTGCTGATAATATACGAGATTCCATGCAATAGCCCAGGCTGCATAGCTGTATACTACAGGGAATCTAGAGCTAATATTTCAACTAGATTAGCATAGTACAAATAATTAATATAGACATGTTAAAAACAACTCTGAATATAAGTCTATTTTTGGTATCATAAAAAACAATTTGGTCATAGCTTTGACCCACAGACAATTAACTTAATGTGTACAAAGCAAGATGACAGAAAAAGAAGTTAATGAGACATGATTTATTGCCAACCATAGAAATGTAATAAACAAAAGAGAAAACAGTATCCAATTATCTAACAAATGAAATATTTAAATGGACTAATTTAAATAAAAGTGCTTGCATAATTAATTTAAGCTATAATTATGATGAACTTCACTAAAAGTGCACTTAGTTTTTGGTTATAAAAAAACCACTTCATTATGCAGATGAACAAACATGTGCAAATTTGACTATATAAATATGAATAAATACTGCATTTGCACCATGAACTAAAAAATTAACATAAAAAAATTAAGTTGTTTTTGTTTATTAATTTTTTTATTTAATATTTCTTTGAAGTACAAATAATTGAAATTATGAATATTGAAATAAATATAACAGAACCCTGTATTATTAAGAATAAAATAACATAAAATTCTATACATCGTCCAGAATTTCAATTCAAATGTAACAAATCTGACTTCATTAAAGCAATAATATATCAATTATTCATCATCATCAACCATTATCAATCCACTGCAGGATGAAGGTCTTTCAAGTTCAATCCATCTTTTCCTATTTTTAGCTTCTCTTCTCCACATCACCCCTGCACACGTTCTTATTCCATCCATCCATCTCACATGTGGTCTCTTTCTGGGTCTTTTACAATCTTTTGGAATCCAGTTTAAAATAAATTGTCCATCTATTATCATTTCTTCTAGCAATATGTCCAGCCCAACTCCACTTCATTCTTTTAATTTTTTCAATGAGGTCAGTAACATCTGTTTTTTCTCTTACCCATACATTGCGTTTTCGATGTCTTTTTGTTACTCCCAACATGAATCTCTCCATACTTCTTTGAGTGGTCTGAAGTCTCTGTATTGCTCTTCTATTAAGGGTTCAAGTCTCAGATCCATAAGTAAGAACTAGCAAAACACATTTATTAAAAACCTTCCTTTTCAAACACATAGGCATATTTCATTTTAGTATCAAGTTATTTCTACCAAAAGCACTCCAACCAAGTTTAATTCTATGATTAATTTCATCCATTATGTTTCCATCTGTATTAATAATCTGACCAAGGTATTTGTAACTGTTAACTTCTAACTCATCATAATCAATCTTTATTTTTATATTTTGAGAAAATCTATTAAACATTACTTTAATCTTTTTAACATTTATCTATAGTCCTATTTCCTACTTTCATCTGATAACTCCTGCAACATTTCCTGTAACTCCAAAGCATTATTTGCAAAAACAACTACATCATCTGCAAAATCTAAACGACTTAAATAATCTCCATTTACTTTCACTCCTTTAACTTCCCATTTTAATCCACAAAATACTTCTTGCAGCACGGCTATAAAAAGTTTTGGAGATATAGAGTCACCCTGTCTTACACCCTTTTCACAGTTGATTTTCCTACTATCATTATGTAATCTAATTGTTGCTGTTGCATTTTTATAAATATTCTTTAAAATATGACAATATCCTGGATCTATACCTTGATGATCCAATACTTTAATCACTGAAGAAATGTTTATAGAATCAAATGCCTTTTCATAATCTAAAAATCCTAAGCATAATGGCAACCCATATTCATTTGTCCTTTCTATAACTTCTCTCAATACCTGGATATGATCTACTGTACTAAAACCTCTTTTAAATCCAGCTTGTTCTTTTGGTTGGTGGAAATCCAGTGTTTTCTGTAGTCGAGTTGTAATTATTTTAGTAAAATTTTATTTAACACTGATAAAAGATTTCTAATATCTTCTTTATCACCTTTTTTAAATATTAATATAATTACTGCATTCTCCCAATCTTCTGGTACATCTTTATCATTTAGACATTTAGTATATAACTTTGCTAAAAAAAATTATATTTCTTCACCTGCTTCTTTTAATATATCAATTATAATTCCATCATTACCTGGAGCCTTCCCTTTCTTCATAAATTTAATTGCATATCTCACTTCCTCATTCAAAATTTCTTGGCAGTTCGGAAGAAGTAATAGGTATAAGAGGCACTTGTTTTTTATTACTATATAATTCTTGATAGATGTCTTCACACATTTCATGATGTCATCTCTCTTTTTAGTAATAATGCCATCTCTTTTTCCTATTGCAGATATAAATTTCCTACCAATATCAAAATGTTGTTTTACACTCTTTAGACTTTTATTCTCTTCTACAGCTTTCCTTACTAGTTTCTTTCCCGCAGCATTTTACAAAATTCGAGATAATTGTTGTATATCCTCATATTCCTTTTTTCTCTATAAATTCTCTAGTCTCAGTAGAAATTTTATTGGTCAATTGCTGCTTTTTTTACCAGTTATATCTTTGTTGCAGATTTTAAAAGTGTATCAGTTATTTTCCTGTTAATAGCATTCAAATCTGAATCCTGTTCAAAATCTACTAATACTTGAAACCGATTTGTAAGTTCTAATTTAAATTCATTAGAATATTTCTGAAGATTAGGAATATCAACTGTAAATATTGTTTTTCTTAATAATTTTTGTCTTTCTACTTTTGCATTAACGTGTCTTACATCTTACTAATCGATGATCACTTCCTGTATTAAATTTATTAAGAATATTACAATCTTGAAATATATATTTTCTGTTAGTCAAAATATAATCCAATTCTGCTGTACCTTCATTTGGATGCTTCCATGTCCATTTCCTTTTAACATTTTTCTCAAAAAAAGAATTCATAATATAAACATTTTTTTTTCCTGCAAACTCCTCAAGTCTATGTCCTCTCTCATTTCTATTACCATAACCAAAATTACCTACAGCATTTTTGTCTTTCATTTGTTTACCAATTCTAGCATTAAAGTCTCCCATAACAATTTTAAAATGTTGTTTACTTTTATCAAAAGCCTTTTGTACATCCATATAAAAATCTTCTACTACTTCATCACTATGAGAACTTGTTGGGGCATAAATCTGAATTATCTGCATTTGATATCTGCTATTAAGGTATAAGACTAACCTTGCCACTCTGTCCGATACACCATCAATCTCCACAATGTTATTTTTCCATTTTTTATTTATAATGAATCTTACTCCACTTGTACTTCCAATATTTGTGCCTTTATAATAGAGTATATATCCACTTTTTAAATCAATATTTTCTTCACCTTTTCTTCTAACTTAACAAAGTCCAATAATGTCCCATTTAATATAAGACAGTTCTTCTTCTAACTCTTGCAATCTTCCTTCACTTGAAAGTGATCTGCAGTTGTAAGTATCTAAATAAAAAGTCATCATCAAATGGCAGCCTGAGTCCACAATCGGGATATTTAGCACCCTCGCCTTCAGCCACCAACCGCTGCCTTGGTTTGTGACTTTACAGCCTTCTGGGAATAAGGCGTTAGCCAGCCTGGTGAGTTTATTGGCTTTTTACCTCCGAGTTTAAGAATATCAATTATTATATATATATATCCCTGTTGACTGAATTGGTGAATGTATGAATGTTTGTTCGATGTCACATATCTAATTCATAATCACTACATTTATGTGTAGGAAGTAATTGTGCCATAAAATAAAAAATGCTGGGCAAAAAATCAGTAACTACAAAGATATAGTATATATATATTGTGGTACAAGTTCCCAGCCAGCTGCAGGAACAGCCTTAAATGCCAATTTGTAATTCGGCATTAAGGTGCTCCATGCTTTCATGGTCTGTCAATCCTTTTATATTTCAGATGAACAACATATTTAGCGATATTTAATGGAAAAAAATTTATTTACATTAAATCTTTAAAAAAAAAAATGTTAAAGCAACCAATTTTAAAAATATATAAAACCAACTGGCAATTTTGTATTCTGACATTAATTAATAAAGTGTAACTATTAACAAAGCTTAAAAAAACTATGACAATTAATCATGATGCTACAAATTGAAAAAAAAAAAAAATTTTTTTTATTTAGATGGCGCTCCAGTAAATATATATATTTGCTCCTAACATCAAATATAATAGATATTCAGAAATTTATATAATATTAAAATATTTTGTTTAATTTACATTAAATCTTTAAAAAAAAATTTGTTAAAGCAATCAATTATTACAAAAACGATGGGCTGAAAGTTGAGAGTTTTTGTATTCTGCCTCGACAATGGTCTTTCAGATGGTATATAATTCTCACCTTTAAAATGTTTTGTTTAATTTACATTAAAATTAAATCTTAAAAAAAAACATGAGCCTTTACAGGACTTTTATTGCCAATAACATTTTTCTGATATTTATCAATACTTATTCGATCATGTAACTTAACATAAAATGTATGAATATACAAGATTTTACTTTGTCTGTTTTAAATAATATATAATAATTGTGACTTTTATTTAAACATTGTTGAAATATTATAGTTTCACAAAATGTTCCAAAAGCATTGCTATTTTATAGTATGGAAATGAGACTTGGATTGCCTATCGATATAATGTAAAAACTTTAATTTGAAGATGCTCTATATATTAATATAAAATTATTACAGTAAAGTCTCAAAATTGTCAGTATGTTTTTTAACTATCTGGATGAGACTCCATTTAGTCTTTCATTGTAAAGTTATATCTTTGTTAAGTTGATTGTATGAAACAAATGAACAATAACACACTTTCTAAAAATAATTTATGGTGAATTTGAACACAATTTTTTGTAGGGGATGTAGACTTTTATGTTAAAAATATTTTTATATTTTCTTGATGATAGAATATAGTTAAGATCTTCAATTAGATAAATTGTTGAAATATTTTAAAGTGCAAAGTTTACTGTTGAACAGATTGAAAGAAAACATTGTAAAATATCATATAAACAAATTAAAGGACTAGAATGTGATTACTATAATGGTCAAATATCCAATATAATTTATTTGTCCATAATGTTGTCACAAATACATAAATAAATAATCAAAACAAGATTGAAATAACTATTAATAACTATATAGTCATTGCAAAACTCATCTCTAATGGGGTTTTTCCTCCTTGTCTTTTCTTTTTCCGGATTTATAATGGTTTGACTCACAAGATGCTGCTAATGATAATGGTGTATTTTATGGACTACTAAATGTACCCGGCTATATAAAGACCTGTGATTTTGTTTTTCTTTAAGAATTAATATAAATTAAACAAGAGATTTTAAATGTGAGAATTATATAACGGTCTGACAAATCATTGTTACAGCAGAATACAAAAACTTCGGATTTTCAGCCATTGTTTTTGTAATAATTTGTTGCCTTAACAATTTTTTTTTACAATTTAATTAATGTAAATTAGACAAAATATTTTAATATTATATAAATAAATTTTTGAATTTTAATGAAGCTAAATTAAAATATACATTTCTAATATATCTGTTATATTTGACAATGTTAAGGTGCAAATATATATTTACTGGAGGCACCCTTTTAATAAAAAAATTTAATTTTTTTTTCCTATGGCATCATGACTAATCATAATAGTTTGTTTTTTTTAGTTTTATTAATAGTTATCATTTATTAATATCAGACATGTTGATCGTTTTTGTAATATTTTTGTAATTCTCTTTTTACATGATAGATTAACTCCCAAAAATTACATGGATTGTATATATAGAAAATAAGGATATTCATTTCTGACCTAAAAAATCAATGAAAATAATTAAATAAACTATATGAAAAAATTCTATTAGAATATTACATTTTTTGTGTGCTATCAAATTTTACTTCATACACATTGAACATAAATTTCATTTGAAAAATAAAAAAAAACATGAAAGTGATAACACAATTAAACATTCATTGGTTTCTCTACATAAGTCATCAAAAACTTTAAAGTTCAAAGTATATTGTTACTTCATCATTACTGTAATAGTCAAATATCCAATACAATTTATTTGTTCACAATATTATCACAAATACATAAATAAATAATCAATCAAAATAAGATTGAAATAAACAACTTAATAACTATATTTTAATATTTATCAAACAGACTTTCATCTCCATTGAGACCTCAAGATATCATACTATACTATAATAATATAATATTATGATAGTATAGTATAATATATTGAGAAGATCTCAATGTAATTGAAAGCTGGTTTGATAAATATTAAAATATAGTTATTAATAAATGTTTATTTAATCTTATTTTGATTGATTATTTACTTCCACATTATAATAAATAAAATAAAGATTATTAATGTAATTTATTGGAATTTATTACTTTTATTTCATTTAATTTTTTTGTTTTTTTAATTTAACAACTAACATATTCGAAAAGAGAAATTGTAAGCTCCTGGAACTGTTCATTTATCAAAAATACAGGTGACATCTTGCTTATCCATAAAACAGTAAAGTACCCAAGATTTTATTCATTGCCATTGTCTGACAATAATCACAAATGTTTGTATATGATTGGAATACCATTGCTATCACTAACACTTGCAATCTATTGACTTTTGGCAAAATTAATAAATATAAATTTAATCAACTTAATCAATTAAATTTATACAAAATTAAATCTTTTTAATGTCAATACTGTAACGGTAGCTGCTCATTTTACTCTATAACTTCATCCTTTATTTATTTGAATTTAGATACAGCTGTAATTAGAAAATTATCTTAACCTGAACTAATAGTACTTTTTTCTTTCCAGAGGATGAATTTATATGTGTGTCTTATTAAATGTTTTTTCCCATATGAAGTTTTGCCATGTTCTGAATCATCCCCCTTTTTAACGAAGTTTTCACCGGTGGTGGGTCATTCAAAAGGTTCACAAAACACAAATATATATATATCAGTAAACTGAGATAATCCAATCCCTTCCAGCTTTAGCTTTCTGCGTGGATTTTTATGTTTATGGATAACGGCTTCTTTTTTTTTGTCCGTTACCAAGCACCAAATCTTGCTAATTAGCAAGAATCGTAGGATCTACTAATAATTTATCTAACTCAGCCTTTTTTAAACTTATGCCCGTCTTAATTAAAGCTAACTCATGCTCTGGGGGTGGTAGCACAATATGCCATAGAAGAAACTGAGAATGAATTAACTTTCAAACTAAATATTTTCTCGGAAGTTCTATTTCTCTTAATTCCTACTAAAATCTAGGATAAAACTTTTAAAATCCCTTTTCAACTTTCTATCTCACTTATTCTACTCTAAATATTTATTGGAGGCACACCAACACATACACTAATGTATTCCTAAATTAATATTAAAATACATAAACAATTGTGTAATATATATAAAAAAAATAAATTAATGGTTTAAATGAAGAATCTATTAATATTTATTATAAAAAAAAAATGACATAAATCATGTATGCGATAGTATTTTTATAGAAAATTACAATTAGAGAGTAATAAATAAAATAATACACATAAAAGGATTAGTAATACACGGCATGATTGTATTTAAAATTGGAAATGAGACAAAATATATATTTACCGATGTTCACTAATCAGCAACCTATAGCTATGTTTCTGAGTGCACTCGTTACCTTTAATCCCGGGATTAGCATGGGTGAAATTTTGCGTCCATGTTTTCTATCTGGCATTCTCATTATTGAGTCTATGTTCAAGTAATATTTTTTATTTATTTATTTTTGTGTGATTTCCAGGGATGATGGACATCATGCACTATATCCACTGGCTGTGGCTTCAGATGGCAAACAGTATGCTTAGGGTGATGGATATCCTAATGGCTTTCATGGCATGGATGGCAAAGAGAGCTGGGTCCAAATGTAGACTCTGGCATGATTATAAATTTATCCCATATGGTCCATGGAGTTGTCCTTTAAAGTTTTATTTTTCATTTCACAAATTCTGTCCAGCAATGAAGGTGATAATGACAGTTTATTTTACGTCTTCTCTTTTTACTTTTACTGCCAAATTTATTTATTTTCTATTCATATAATCGTCGACAGACTCCTAAGCATATTGCTTACTCTTCAGTCAACTAATCAAGTATTAATAATCAATTTCTTTTTCATTATCTCTCACATTTTTTTCTTTGTTCCAAAAATATATTTTGCAAAAATGCGTAAACAAAAGAAAAACCACTTAGTAACATCGATTTTTTTACTTATCTAATTTTTTCTTTTTTGAACTTTTTAGAAATACTTTCTTTTTTTTTTTTGTTTAATCTGAATATGGACAAAAGCAGTCGAAAAGAATTTGATTTATAATGGACACTCCATATTCCTTGGCTTCCTTTCCTTAATTAAAAATTATTTAAACAAAGTCCTTAATTAAAAATTATTTCAACAAAGTCTGAAGATTTGAAGCAATCCAATTCATTAAACTAGAACAAGATAGCCATTAATTAGTCCTGTCTGTTTCTAGAACAATTAGAGAAACTTTTAGCTAATTAATTAATGGAATCATAACTGTAAAAAGAAACTTTTTACATGCTTTAAATTATCTTTTATTTTTTTTATTTAAAAACAACATTTATCTATACACACGTATGCCAAATAAAATAATAATCCATAACCACCGTCATTCTTTATGACCTCAGTAAATACATATGCGCTTGTCTGTGCGACTTTTCCAATAAATAAATCAAACCATAAAATAATAATTTATATAAAACCTATCCTCTTTCTCTTCTTTTGAAACAGGTTTGAACTCAGTTCCTGTTACAATACCAATAAGGAATTTTTTTTTTTAAATCAACTGTCAAAATGCAAACAAAGAATCAATACCAAAAAGATACTTCCCTTTCAAAACAAAGTGACAAATATGGTAAATGCAGACAAACAAATTTCTCTGTTTGCAGGAATATTATCGAAAAAGGGATTTTTGTTTTTAAAATAAAGAGAAAGAAAAAGGTGATTTTTTACTTTTTTAAATTAGATGATAATAACAGAACTCTACCTTAGAAACAAATCTGTAAATAAACACTGAACTAAAATCATTTACAGTATTCTAAAAATGAAATTATTTTATATTATTTACATGAAATTATTTGGAATTTAAAAAATGTTTAATAACAACTTTAATCTATGAATTACTTGGAGAACGTAAGATGATTTTTTAAACCTTCCAGGTAATAAATAACATTCGCTCTAATCCTAAAGTACCATTTTTTTTTTTTTTTTTTTACTGATTCTGTTATTTTAAAACAACTCATGTAGAAAGAATTATTTTTTTTTTTTTTAAACTTGTATTATTCCAAAATCATGCAAAAAAAAAAATTTGTACAGAATTACTTTCTTCACATAAACATAGAGGTTGTGAATTGATACATGACATCAAACAAACTTTCATAAATTGGACAATAGAAAAAACACAGATTTTATATATAAGATTATTAGTATTTTGATCGCAATTTTTTTATATGCTATCATAATTGCAGTTGATAGTTTAAATATTTAAAAATCAATTTTAAATAATATTGAATAAATTATTACTGGTTTTCTATTAGTTACTTTCTAGAAGTACTATATATAATTCATATATAATTTATGTTTGTGTGGGTTTTAAATAAATTATCTGCTAGACTTTATTTTATTATTACAAAAATCGTCCATTAAAATATATATGAAATAATTTTTATATTTAGGTTTTTTTTTATAGTAATATTTACTTTATATAAATAGATTACTGATATGGTAGCTATTCGTCACCCATCTTCTACTACTGACCAGCAGAGAACTACTCTCATTTTGCTATGTGAAGATGGTAGTCTTCGGATTTACATGGCCAGTAGTGATCACACAAGCTTCTGGTTAGCTCCTACATTACAATTTACTGGTATTATTCCACTTGCCAAGCCTATACGCAAAAGAAAAACGACTAAGTCAGGTAGTAAGTCAACTTGAATGCATATTCTATATATATGTATATGTTTTATTCTATTTCAAAAAGTAATAAATTTATATATTTTTTATGTATTTCAAGTTATCCACCCAAAAAACAGTAATTGATTCATATGACCAAAGTGATAATAGTTTTATCATTATTGACAGTTTGTCATGATTTACCACTCTTTTAATATAATTTATTTTAATCATTTATATTTAACAGAATTAAATTTAATTTTTTTTTTAATTAAGAAAATGATATCTATTCACATTTTTGTTTTTGTAAATAAAGCTTAACAATGTTCACTATTTTAAAATATCTCTTTTAAGAATTTGAATGATGTAATTAGTATAGAAATATGAATACTAGCAAAATGTGAATTATAATTTTTATATCAATTTTATTTTCAAGTATTATCTATCTGTTACATCCAGTACTTTCAATTTATTTCTTGTTTTTTTTTTTACTACATTCCAGTAAACTTCTTTATCTATTGTCTTATATGTTGTTCCTTTTTAGGTCTCTTAAATTTTTTGGGGTTCTAGTTTAGGACTTCAGTTTTTCTTCATTTATTGTTTTATTTTTTACAAAAATATCTGTCCTAGCTTAATTTCAACCCTTTTCAATATTATCATTTTTTTCTTATTGTTTTTTTTCCATCTTTCTATTTACTTTTTGATTCTTTTTGTTAGTCATAATTTACATTTTTATAATATCCTTTAACAAACCATAAACTCTATATTACTCTTATAATAAGAGTCTTTAAGAATCTTAACTAGATACTGATTGAAAATATTAAAAAAATTGTATTCACATGCACAGACATAAGTTTCTTTTATTGTTTATTTTCTATAAAATATCCTCTAACAAAATTTAATTCTGTGATTAATTATATCCACTGTTACATCTGTATTAATAATTTGATCATGATTTCCCTTTTTTTGTTTTCCTGTAGTTGTGAATCGTTTGTTAAATGAGAATACTTTAATAGATGATTTGAAATTTTCAATGTTTATTTGATTTTGATTCCACAATACTCAATACAAAAGTCAAATATAATCACAGCAAAATTGTGACTTAACAGCTTGCAAGAGTTATTTCTACGTTAAATAATAATAATAATAATACAAAAATATTTTTTGAATAAGTTTTTATATGATAAAAGTTTATTGACAAGAAATTTTAGTTTTATTAATAATCAGTTATTTGGATAGTGGATTCAGAAAGCTTTGGATTTGTAGTAAATATCAATGTAACTACTAAATGTTAGAAAAATGTCTAATGAAATGTTTTTTCTATAAAATATGAATGAATGCTTAATGGGCAACCAAGTAGTGATGAGCAAAATAATAAGAATAAGTGGAAATTTTAACTTTTTTAAAAAGATTAAATGATACAATACAAAGTCTACTATAGATATATTTATAAATATATGAATAAAGAGATTAGAAATAAATGATTTCTTTGATACTCTAATTTGTAAAACTTAATATGATCAATAACTCCAGAATTATATATCCTGTACATTATTGATTATTTATATTAATAATTTATCTCAACAAATGTATACACAAACGTTCTGTTTATCAAAGTAAAATAAAAAAAACTCCAGAAGTCATCAGATCAAAAATATTTTTCAAAATTGAAATTTTAGTGGCTTGGCAATTTGGGCTTTTTATAGAATAGCAAAAAATTGAGAGTATCTGAAATTAGATTTAGGTTATGGAATATGGAGTTATATGAAAAATTAATTATAGAGATAGAGTTACAGAGATTTTTTAAAAAAAAAAAATTAAAAATGTATTTTATGAGAGGGGAAAATGATATGAAGTTAATTAGATTATAAGGAAGAGATAAAATGATAGAAAAAATAGATTTTTAAAATGAAATCAGTTCTATTTTACAATCAAAATGTGCACAAATAATTTTGAATGATGAATATGTTAAATAGCAAGATCTGGTAAAACATATAATAAAATTAAAATCTAAAAATTAAATATGAAAAGTTAGATTATTAATCTTTAAGTAAAGATGTTATGAGTACAAAAAAGAATTGATAATAATGTAAGAAAATATAATTGAATTGGCAAAAAAAAAAAAATGTAGAAGAAAAGATATTTCAGCAATAATAAGAATAGATGGAAATATTACTGATGTATCCATATGTATGATAAGACACAATGTTTTTAAGTAATCAGAATAACGAATAGTCTGCAACACTCTATGTTCAATTCCCACGATGTTCTCTTGCAACGAATGCTCTGCATATCTCCGCTGCAGTCTCTTTCAGCTTCCCCGTGAACCACATTTCCACTGGTCACTGGTCATTAACCACAAACACTGACGCGAGATATCTCTATTCAAATAGTGCCTGTTACTCTCTCACCACTTACACTGCTCTGCCTAGTTGTTATACAGTTTTTCTTATCGCTTTGTGATAACTGTAACAATCAATTACGTTGTCCAATCAGGTAAGGTCTCTTAACTAGAAATATTTGCAATCAGCAAATATCTCTTGGAATTATCGTCCGCCATTACATTAATTAAATTCCTCAGTTATCAGTGCGTGATCTAAAAACAATCTCTCGAATAAATATTAGTTTTTCTGGAGTGCAGAAACTTGCATTCAATTTTTACAAAATACAACAATTACTAAAAAGCAAACTGGCATTATGAATCATATGAAAGAATTTTATACAAAATTATATAGATTTTAAAAACCAGAATTATACTCTGATTACTATATCTTCTGAATTGCTAATTATTTTAATTGAAGGAGTAAGTCGTGCAATTAAAATGTATTAAGAAGGGAAAAGTTCCAGAAAATAATGGAATTATTATTATTTTAAGCAGGTGAAGAAATAGAAAAATTATTCGCAAAGTTATATGTCAGATGTCTAAATGAAAGAGATGTAGCAGTTTATTGGAAGAATACTGTAATAATATTAATATTTAACAAAAGCAATAAAAAAGATATTAAAAATTATAGAGTGATCAGTCACTTTCAATTCTATACAAAATCTTTATCAAGATAATTAAAATTTGCCTGCAGCAGTTGGGACTCAAACCAATCAATAAAACAAGCTGGATTTAAGATATTTTACCCCAGTAGATCACATCCTAATATTAAGAGAATTTATAAAAAGGATTAATGAATATGAATTGCTATTAAGCTTTGAATGTGTATCATCTAAAGACATTTGATTGTATAAGCATTTCCACAGTGATTAAAGCTTTGAATTATCAAGATTGCTATCACAGCAATGATTAGATTACATGGTGACATTAAGAAGATTATCATTGATAAGTGGTATGACAAAGTGATTCCATATCTCTAAAACTTTTCACAGTAGTATTACAAGAAATATTTTGTGGATTAAAATAGGAAATTAAAGAAATAAAAATGCATAGAAATTATTTAAATCATCTACATTTTTCAGATGATGTGATTGTTTTTGCAAATAATACTTCATAAATTCAAGACAGTTACAAAAACTATCAAATGAAGATAAAGTTGTGTTAAAAAAATATAAAGAACATTATTCACTGGTCTTTTTCAGTAGAAGAAAACAAAGGTTGATAATCATGAATTAGAAGAATTGAGCAATTACAAATAGATTAGTTATACAGAAACAATTTTGGGATGTAATTTGTCAGAATTATATTTGAATGGAGTGTTTTTGCTAGAAATAACATGATATTAAAAATATATATCCCTATTTGTTGGAAAGAGAAAGTTTGTAATAAATGGGTTATATTGGTTCTTGCTTATGGCTCTTATACTATGAAAATAGAAGACCAATACTAAGGTTTCACATTACTGAATGAAGTATAGAAAGTGTATTTTATAACAAAAAAGGAAATACATGGATAGAAAACCATACAAATATCATTGGCATATTTATAATATTTATTAGTCATTTATTAGACTAGAAATTATCTAATAATGAGTATTTTTGTAGAGTAATTTTCACTACCCTACTCTCATGCAAGGTAGGGACTGGTTTGTATCCACTTTTAACACCTTGTGGAAGAATGTAATCATAAACATGATTAAAGACATATGAAAAAGATTTATGATCCTCAAGATGCAAATTTTGTGCTGAACCAAGCCTCATCAGTTAGCACAGACCATAATCTCTTACACATATTTTCATCATTGTTCAGAGTATATAGTGAAGCGATATTGATATATGCTTCATGGATAATTTTAAAAACAGCAATAGGAATTTTAAATTTGATATTGTTAGCAATTTTTAATAAATAAAATATGACCCCTACATTTGAGATCTGCATTACATGTATAAAATATGTTTAAATAACACAAATTTGATATTGTCAGCAATTTTTAATAAATAAAAATTATGTATTTACATATAAGTATATGCACAGATAAATATATACAGCATTATTAATTAATAATTATAAGTTTATTTTAAAAATATGTTAAAACAAAATGTGTCTTATTAACAATTATAAAGTGGAAATGACATTGTTTTATAAAAAGTAATTAAATTTTTATAAACAATTCAATTAATTAAGGAGAGAAGTATTGGATGTAATTTAGTTTGGTAATCTCTTTCAAACAAGTTTTTGTAAATGTTGTGATTGGACAAATAAGCTGGGGGCCAAACTGTAGTTCAGGAGTTATCTTCCACCAATAGATAATTGTATCAAAACTATCGATGATGGATCCGATTTTGCTGATAAGCCTGCTCTAGGAATTATAAGTAGTGGCTAACAATCATGAAATTATTGTTGAATGATTATCACTAACATGCTTCTTTTTAAGTTTGTGCTGCTCATTAATCTTTGTGATTGGTGTTGAAATATGCAGGAGTAGAGAAGCTGCCATCTGCTTTACTCTGATCAGCTGACAGAGTGCAGGCTTTAAGACCATAGGGAAGTACGGAAGAGGGCCACCAGCTAATGTAGAAACATCTTAAGGGACATGATGGCCATTATATGCCTAAACTTTAAGTGTCTACTGTCTTGTGGACAACCTTGCTGTCAATCAATAAGTAAACCACCATCTAATGCTACCTGGTGAATTAAGACCAAAATTATTAAAGCCTGCAATCGTTTATAGCTATGGTTGAACAAACAAAGTTCACGAAATGTGTATCAATACCTGAAGTCCGAGCACAATCTGTTAGTGATGAAAGGGATTGGTATGAACTTTAAAAATATATTATAAATGTCTAGTACAGGTATTACGTGTTTATCTCCATTATACTCAAAAATATTTTATAATTTATTGGTTATTATTAATTTTGCGTAAGAGTATAAATGAGTATGATAGGGAATTGCTGTTTGTTTTATTTTGATTATACCACAATACAGTCAGCATAAATCTAAAAAGAGTAAATTTTTATAAAGCAATTAGCTTTTGTTCAAAATCCTTGGTCATGCTCATAAAAACTTAGTATTTTAAAACCAGTCATTTCCATTACCTGTATATATAAAAAATTGTCAAAAGATAAACTTGATGAACCTGAATAGAATATAAAATAGGCTGCATAAACTTAATAAATTAAAATTGTTTTTTTTTTTATTATCTTCGGCTAGTTTACAGTTTTTTTAAGCAAACTACCTTTCAGGATTGGGGAAAGGGTAATTGAGATAATATAACTTTACTTTGGGCTGTTCTATCTTTAGATGGGCATCATCTGTACGTGCTTTATTTATTCATAAATGATAGTGATACCATTTATGATTGATAGTCACTTGCATTCATTATTTTATTCAGAACAAGTAACTTGTGGTAGATGGAAATTCCTAATTTCTAGTTACTCTCGTGCTTAGTATCTCTGGCAGTAGAATGCGATAAAAGCAGATTCCTATTGTATAGCATATTTCTAGCTTACATATGCTTGTTTATTTGAAAAGAATATAACACAAATGTTGTTTTCCTGCCTCTTACATTTACTTATACAGTGTTTAGTTACTTACCTGTCTTACAGCCTGAAAGTATTTATGCTAATACAGTTCTTTAAATAGTTTATGAAATGATTTAGTGTGGTTAATGAATTTAGTATATCTCCAAACAGTAGGTTTAACAAGTTGTAAAACTGAAATAATCCAATAGTTGTGTTCATTATTCTATGTGGTGAGATGTCTGCATTAATTTATTATAAACATTGACAGGGCAGTGAAATAAACATGTAAGCTAAATCCCAGGTAAGAGAAAAATAATAAACTAATGTTCTATGGGGATTGTGGCCTATATGCTACCGTGGGTTGTTGTAAAAACCTATATACATGAAATAAATTGTAGGGAACCATTACTGTAACATTTGTCATTATTTTGCAATCAATAATTTAATTAGGGTTCATTAGAACCTCATGTATCTAGCTGATCATAGGGTACTATAAAAAGTTGTTTATCAGGTGATGTCAGACTGTGGAGATCTCATGTAAATTGCCCCTAGAAGATTTACTTTGAAAGATATACATTTTGGTCAGATACGGAGGATTTTTTGTTTATGAATTAGTGCCCCAATGTGGAGATTTATGTATAAATGCAAATTCCAGAGATCAAAAGTCATTGTTCGATTATATATTGATTTTAAAATGCTTGGAAAACATTAATAATGCAAAAATAATAAATAAGCTCATTTTTCTTTTTATTTGACAGGTTAGAAAAGGGGGAAGATTTTTTAAGTAGTATAAGTTTATTTTAAACTGCTTTTAGAAAAGTAATTATCAATTACAAAAATATATTTATGATAAAACAAAATTGTTTGAGAAGTTTTTGCTAGTAATGGAAAAAAAAGAATAATATATATATATCACAATGCATAATGAGTTATTTTGTGAAATTTAATATCGGCAGTATGTAAATAAAAGTAAACATATATAATATCCCCTAACATATATATATAAGACTTTTTGTTTTAATTGGTCACTGTAGAAAGTTAAAATTATGCAATAAAACAGTATTATCAAAGGATATGGAGGGCAAATGAAGGACTTTTGTGTGGAACCACCACATACTCATTAAGCATGGCAGTGTGGAGTAGATAATCAAAGATAAATAAGTAATAAATCAAGAATTAGTGTTGAAAGCAGAATTTTTAATTTAATTTTATATAATAGGGAAATTTTTTTTGTTGTGTATTTTCTTGTATTATCTAAAATGGAAGCTGAGGAACAAAGTCACAATTTAATACCTGAGGAGGTAACAGTGAAGGAGAGTAATCCTATTTCTTTCAAAAAAACCCAAGCCATTGAAAGAACAGTCAAGCCCACAGAAATGCAAATGCTTGTCAATATGAGCACACAAAGTCAGGAAGCAATGATACAAGAAATTAGAGAAATTAAAGAAGCAATGAAACAGGAGTTGACGGATATGTTAAAGATCAACAAGAAGTGAGATTAAAGAAAGTGAGTAGTAATAATATTATAAAAGATAAACATGGTGATACAAAAGTCACAAAAAGTGACATTGTTATAAGTGATATTAAAGAAGATAAGAGTAGAAGGTATAATTATAGATAACCAACAAGAAATAATAGAAGATAAGCAGGATAAGTACTATCTGTACCTGGAGTGTAGAAAAGAATTTCAAGTCAACTTAGAATTGAAAACAAACTTTAGTTTATAAAGAGAAAATTCAAGACATACAAAGAATGACAACAGGCAGATTTTAACAGCTATTTTCAGAATTTCTTTTGTCATAGTGCTGATATCTACAATAACAGTACAACTCAATCTCACAATCCTATCTACCATGCCAGGGTGCCACAAGGCTATTCGAACATAGAAAATTTATAAAGGCAGCACATACATACAGGGAGGTTACTCATTTGTCGAACCATAAGCCCCAATCACTTATTCTCGGAAGAGCTGAACTTATAATATCCTGCTGTCTATTTAAAAATTTTCTAACTCCTGATTTCCAAAAAATATTATTAATAAAAATATATAAAAATAAGTTACTGCCAAAATTAATTAAACAAAACATTTTTATTATTATGCACACACATATTAAAACACAATTCTTGGAAACTAAGTTAATGATTAAATATATTTAATTTCTGTATATGCACAGATGGGTACATTTAATAGATTTAAGTTATAATATTTTGCTAAGTGCAAATATGCTACATAGAATATGCATATAATTAACCCGATTCTTTTAACTCCAGGCTACAAGTTCATGACCAAATCACTGCCAGGTTACTGATATACCAATGTGATCAATGCAAAGTGAAGATGTTAGCATAAAAACCATGCTGACAGAATGTGCATCCTTAGCATAATATTATTAAAGAAATGATTACCCTCGTTCAGTACAGGCATGTGCATCTGTCTAGCGAGATAATCATTTGAAAATATATATTTAAAAAGTGCTCTATAAATGGGGAATAGTGCTATTTGCTGACTTACTGTTCCAACCAGACTAGAAGGAGATCAGTTGTGTAGGAAATACATCTATGACCATTGGCAATCTGATGGCTACACTTTTGGGCCATGCATTCAGTTGTGTACTATGCCCTGTATGCTAAAGCAGCACAAGGGATTGAGAATCCAATGTGCCTCCCCAGATTACATTGACATAAAATACCCCAACTTTTCTCCACACCAGCAGATTCAATTATGAATCAAATATTCCAAAATTAACCCACTTAAACTAACATAATCTTACTAATCTATGCAGTCTTTTACGTTTATTTTTAAATTATTAATTTAAAACTAATTACGAGGTAGGAAATAATAATAATAGCAAACATATTAAAAGAAAAATATAACAATTTAAATTTCTGCTTTATCGGATAAGAGACATTATGGGTTATGGAAGCCGCCTCAACTGGCGTAAATATAGGGAAAATGAAAACTTATTATATGACCCCTATATTTTGGAGGTCTGCAATACACATAAATATGTTTAAATAATTATGTAATCAACAATTGCAATATAAACAAACAAAACTCTTCTTAGCAAAAGTTTTCTTTTCTTCATTTTATATCCTTTTGAATTCTTTATCATCAAATTCCAGGATCGATATTGCCTGACTTTGCACTGATCTTATTGACCGTGATGATTTTCTCTATGGAGCATGTGTTCATTTGCATTGTTTATTGGGCAGTTAAGTGGGAACATAAGATTTTATTACTAGGAATTTTTTAATTGATTTCTTAACTGACTGATCAGTTAAATGCCCTCAAAGGCTTTTTTGCTATTATATCATTTCAAAATAAAAAAATATTTCCATTCTACCTAGATTTAAAAATAACTTTTAACAGCAAATAATTAGATTTTATTTTCTTTTACATTCTTTTAAAATAATCTTATCTTTAGATTGTTTTAGCTTTGTTTTAAGTAGTTATTTAATAGTTTGCTATCTGTGCAATTATATATTGATTTAAATAAATTTATTAATTTTTTGATTTTATTTATCGATATTTCTTTTATTATTTGACAGTGATGTAATGGCATATATGTATACCGTTGCACTACATAATAAAGGAAAAGCAGGATATCAAAATCATTAAATTTAGAGAAATCTTAGGTGACCTATTAAGGAAAGCCCAAAGATGGGAGGAGGGAGCAAACCAAATAATGTTATACTTTTCCACATCATTGCTTGCAATATCAATAATGAAAAATATAAAACTGTGAGTAAAAAAATATTGTTGAAAAGTTGCCTAATAATGCCACAAGGTGAGTTTAAAGTCTAGTTTTTTCCACTTAGATAGCATAGTTTATTCTGATGGGTCAAGGCTTTCTTGAATAGACTGTAGCCCAATAAAGAATTAAACTTGAGCTGAACTAGAAGTTTCTGAAAATAGTAAGAATTAAGCTCTATTAGATAATGGGAGCTGGTTAATAGTTAGGCACCAGGTAAGAATAGTCAAAAGAAAGAAAGAACCGTCAGATAATACCAGTCAGTGGTGGAAATACTACTAACCAAAACCTCAATAATACTTGGCAGAAACTGTCAAAAATTAAATGAACTGGAATTTTCGATATTAATGAATAAAATAATATATATTTGCTTTATTTGTTTTTAGCTTTGTGTGCTTGTGCATGTTAGCGCATTTTATATATTTTGATTCATAATTAGCCACAAAGTATAAACTATTTGCTTATTATAGATTAGGTATATTTGTTTTGTCTTTGCATATTAATTTTTTGTGTCTTATTTTACTAACCAATTAAAATCATTCTTTTTGTTTATTTGGCAGATTGTACTGATATGAAGGGATATTTATGTATCTATCCTTCATGGATAATTTTAAATTAAATATTATCAAGAATTATTAATAAATAAAAATTATATATATAATGGAACAGTACATAAAATAGGGGTTAGTAAGAGAGAATCTGTGGTTAGTCATTTGTAATAGTATATCTCATTAGGGCTGAATCATGACAACATGGGAAACCATCATCCCCAAATAAACAAAATATAAAATTAAATATAAAAGCAAAGAGCATGAGAGGTCAGCACAGAACTAACTATAAGTTTAGTAGCATTACACAAAAGTAATCATTCATCATCGTGAATGATCAACAATAAAAATAAATCAGCAGTCAATCTTGTAACTATTTGAAAGTGTTCCAATCAAGACCAGGCTAATTATTTAGCCACTGCCAAACTTAAGGCAGGAATACAATAATTTGGGTACACATACTTAGGTGCTACTCCATCAAAACAGCAATAAATCAAATAATTCTGAGATATTAAAAATTTCCTCATTATCAACAATGCTCTGACCACTTAGTATCATTAATGTACTGGCCCGCTATAATTAAATTTCTAAAAGTATAAAAATGAAATATAGTGCATGGATTTTAAAGGATAAATCTTTTGCGTCAATCAGGATCATCATCTTCTGGATGTCCATAATATTATAAACCCCTTACTCCATATAACATGCAGAAATCTAACCCAATATGCAAGAACTCTAAACTATTATTGTGAGCAAGAGATAAATAAAGCAGCTACTATAAATCCTTTCAAATAATTCTTAGGTTTACCCTATTATAAGGAAATAGTTTTATTGAGATCATTTAAAAGAAAATTCTAGAATCTTAAGCAGTTATGAAATAAAGTCATGACACTGCAATTTATAAATCTGGAATTTGATAGAGTAAAGAAATTAAGACTATTTTTTTTAGAAATTATTTAAAACATAATTGGTTAACAATAAATTAAAAAATGGCATGATAGTATGAAATTTTAAACATTCATTTCATCAAAATACATATTTTTATAAAAACTATAATCAGTTGATTTGGTAAAAGCCTGAAATCTGGGCAAAGCCACTTGGAGCGTTGATGCTAGACAAAATCAATGAAATATAATGTTACCGGGCCGCCGCAACTTTTTTCTTTTTTTATACAACAAGGTTTTTTTTTCTAATATTGATTAAACGAATAATTTTTATTTCATTTAGAACATGATTTCTTTATTATTAAACAAATTTTGATATTCATTTTCATTACTTTTTGTGGGTTTTTTGTTGGAACCTGATATTTTTTCAGCAAATTTTGCTAATTGTATTTTTTTTTTTTTTATCATTTGAAAACTTCGGTCCGTTTCACGACGTCAAAAAAATTTGTTTGAATCCCACCGCCAAAAAAATAGAATATAATTATTTGCGACTTGTTTAGAACTTAATTCTACCTTTTTTTTATTTTTATTTTTTTTTTGTCTTGACTAAATGGTTTTTCTTATTATTATTATTTATTTTACTTCTTTTTTTTAAACACAACTTGTTATCACTTTGATTTAGATTATGTTTGAATTAGCCTTTTGTTTTTTTTTTTGGCTACTACAAGAAACAGCTTTTTGAGCGAGGGAGGGGGGGGAATTCGTACTGTTTATTATTAACAAAAAGGCAACAAAAATAGTCAATTATTTTAACAGCGCTGAAAAAAGAGAATCAACTTTGGGGCTTGTTTCGAATTTTGATTTCTTTTTGGTTGACGTAATATTAAATCAAAATTTACTTTTGTGTTTTTGCCGATTCAAAAATTGTTTTCAAACACCCACCCACACTCGGAAAAAAGAATTGTAACCAAAAAGTCAAGAATTTAACCTTTTTTTTTAAACAACTTTTTCTCACTTTTTACTTTGATTTCTATTTCATTCGAATTATCTTTTTTTTTTTTTAGCCTTCTGCAATAAACTGCTATTGGGGGTGGGGTGTATTTCGTAATTTGTTATTCTTAACAAAAAGTCAACCAAAGTCGTCATTTATTTTAACCCCGCTGCAAAAAATTGAATCCAAATACTTGTCAATTTCGAATGAAATAAAAAACAAAAAAAAAAGGACACAAACTTTGGACTTTTTAAAATTATTTATTCGATTTTATTGCTGTAATATATAAAGTGGACATTACATGTGCCTGACGAAATAAAAAAAAACCACAATCTCCCACACTTTCTGTACTCGGCAATTTATCTGAAGAAAAGTTTCAAAATTGCACGTTC
The DNA here is from genome assembly GCA_028023455.1 of Epiperipatus broadwayi. Classification (NCBI taxonomy): domain Eukaryota; kingdom Metazoa; phylum Onychophora; class Udeonychophora; order Euonychophora; family Peripatidae; genus Epiperipatus; species Epiperipatus broadwayi. Next base: position 13,607,880 of record JAQFVV010012399.1, on the reverse strand, counting down.
GTCTCAGATCTTCTAGTGGTCTCGAATATTTTCCCCACCATGCTGAAACATGACTTAGTGCATGAGCTTTGGTGAAGCTGGTCGAACATACACTTTGCCAATTTTTTTACATATTAACCTTTTTTTCGGGAAGGGTGGGGACCATATGACAATTCTTAATAATTAACAACATTTTTTAAATCGAAATGACATTACTCTATTACGGAGATTTGAAAAAGTCATACTGCCTTGAAATTTAAGCACCCTCAAGCGATATGGTAATCAGCTATGAATAGAACGAATACGCGTAAATAGCTTCGAAGCACAGAACAGGCTGTAATATTTTTGTGCGATGTCATGTAAAGCGACCTAGCTCAATGGGTTAATACAATACGTAAATGTTGTATTAGCCTGTAAGGCCGCGGCTGCCGAAACGACATTTTTATGTGTTTTGACACGTAAACAATGCCCCAAGCGGCCGTGCCCGAATTTCAGGCTTTTACCGTTGATTTCTATTCATAAATTAATGTTAAATTATGTAAGTTATTTTTTTAAAGTAACTTCGGATTGGAAAAACAATATTTTTAAAATCAAAGATAACAATCTTTGATTTAACTTAATTAACCTTTTGTTAAGTTTTAGGAGGGAAAATGAATGAAAAGAAAAAAGGTGTTTCAAAAAAAAAATTAAATTTTCTAAAAACTATTTTATAATTTTGAAGAGAAAATTGGCTGGATTTTAAAAAATATATATATTTCACAATTTGAAAATATTCACTTAATGAAAATATTTAGCATTATCAATTCTTAAAAAAAAATTTTTTTTATTAATAAAAATGAAGTTTGCACACACAAAAAATACTTTTAACCATGGTTCTGTTTTTTTCTGTGGAGTCCTTCCTAATTATAATTTCCCATTGAATTTTTTTCTTGGAGGCTTCTATACATGTATATATATAATTTGTATTTTCCTGATGTGGAGGGTTTTTAGATTAAAAATAGCAAACTGTATCCATTTCTTTCTACTACAATTTCCAGGTGAGATACCAACTGACTCGTGCTCTTAGTTGAAGAAAGTTTGCAAATTACATTAGAAAGTAACTTGTCTACATTTTTATTCCAGTGAAGGCAGGTATATGGAGGAAGATGATGCTTAGTTTTTAGTTGAATTTAATACATGATTTTCATTGTAGAAAACATTTTTATGACTAAACTCATAGTATGCTAAAAGTTTGGTTAAAACTTCTTCTATTCTATGCAATATTTTTGTTAAGATATTTCTTTTTTGGTAAATTGAAATCAATTTTCTGGAATTATAAAATGGTGTGCTATATTGGTAAATATTTTTAATAATATTTTTTAGGTCGTCCAGCTGGAACTGTAATTTTTCCAGTTGATTTTTTTGAACATTGTCAGCAAATGAATGATATTGAAGTAAGTATATCTTTGTTTACTTAATATAGTAATTAGTGATAAATCTAATTTTTAAGAAATTGATAGTTTCAATAGACTTAAAATTTTTGATGTCATACTTGTAAACTAATTCATTGTCATTATTTTATAATCAACATTAATGATGTCTTTATTTAACATAAAATAGTGTAAAAAGGCAATGAATATATTTTGTAGTTATTTCTGCTAATTTCTTAATTACCTCAAAGCACATTTAATTAAAATCATTTTGTAACTATATAATTTTTTTCTTTAATGTTTTTAAAATTAAAATATCTTAATTTTTTTTGTACATTTTCAAATATTTTGTATGCATTTGTAGATTGAACCTCACATCTGAAATTTTTTGTGAGAGATTCATATTTAAATATGTTGAGGCAATAGAAAATGTAAAGATATGCTTATAAATTTATTTTTCGCTAAGCATGATTGTTAAATATATAAAAAAATGTTATCCTTGTTTTGTTTGTTTTTCTTTTTTTTTTTTTGATTCTACAAACTCATTGGCTTTTTGGAAGAAAAAAAACTATTTCATGAACATTATACTGACAAAAGAATCATTAAGAAATAGCATTAATTTTATATATTTTTTAATTATATTTATGAAACATATTTTATTCCAAACATATAAACAATCTCAGGAAAAATCTAATCTTTCCATAAAGAAAATTCTTTCCCCACTCTTGAAGAGCCCTCCACTTACCAACCCTGACTTAAATATACAACTAATAATAAAAAGTAGATGTGATAATTATCTTTCAATTTGTAAATGAAAATAAAAAATTTAATAAGAAGATTTTGATACAAAGTTCATCATTTTAAACCTTATTATTTTTAATCAGATTTATTTTTAATATGCAATATATTATGCTATATTAAATTTTTATGTGTATTTTTAGTTTGGTGGAAATGATGTTTTGCAAGTGTATAATGTTCAACAAGTAAAACATCGATTAAATACAACAGGATTATATATTGCCAGCACCAAGGTAATTTTATAAAATGTGTATGTCTTTGTGTATATACATTTTAATTATTGATCATTTGTGATCTGTAAGAGTATAATGTATCTTTTTTTGTTATTTGTTTTTGTTTTTTTTTTCATATGTCAAAATGCGTTGACCGGGAAACCAACCCGGGCCAACTGCTTGGAAGGCAGCTATGCTAACCACTAGGCCACAAACACTTAACACATTTGTTGTAATGAAGGAATAACAAAAGATTCTATAATAAGCAAGGATAGGAATTGTCATATTATTCAGTCTTGAGTGTCCACTGCATAATGTATTATTTAAGTAAATCAGACAATGTGATATAATATAAAATATCTTTATGCAACAGCAATAATATAAAATAATAATAATCATACACATAAAAGCTCTTTTTGGCAAATATTAATTTTTGCTCTTTTCAATGTGCTTCAAATATTTTACAATTACGGCATACATTGCATGCATAGCGACATCTAACTGTTTTATATAAAATTAACTATAACTTATTAAAACAATACTTTTAAGACACAAAATAATCTATGTAAATGTATACTATATAATTTTCAATTCATTTATCATTAGCTAATTATAAGTTAAATTAATTGATGTTTTATATATATTCATACAATTATTTTTATTGTAATTAATGTAATTGGTTTCATATATTTTCCTTCTATTAGGTTCTTTAATATACCTTATAGGTTTTATATTTTTTACATAATCTATTTTATGTCCATATTTTAAATAATAAATATATAAGGTAGATCTATCATCTAATAATTGCATTATTATATATTTTTTGCTGTTTTATCTAATTATTTTTCTGTACGCCCATAGTAAACCATACGCAACTTCCACATGTAATTTTGGATACAATTTCCTTTTTATATTTCACATCATCTTATTTTATAATTATCTATTAATTTGTCAAGATTTTTACTAATACAATTATTATTAATATTTAAATTAGGTGGTTTATAATTAAAAAGTATGTTTTCAATACTGTTAGGGTTATATGCTTAATTTGTGTATAATTCAATAAATTGTTTCTTTTGTAAAGTAGCTATATTTTTATCTGTATTATATTTATCATTTTTATCATTAAAATTTTTAATAACTGCCATCTTTTGTATCCACGCATGTTGTGAATCTATAGAAATTATTTTTAATGAAATATTTTAACATAATTTTTTTATCATTATCTATGTCTAAAATACTTTATTTTTACATCAAATTTTATTTTTGTAAATTTTATATTGTATATTTTATTATTAAATTCTGTATAAATCTTATTTATAGCTCTTTTTGGTATTGGTTATTAAACTATTGTCAACATATCTCGAATAATGTGTTATTTTTTGGTTTATTATTCTTTTTTTTAACTATTTCCAATTCATTAATAAATATTGATTGCATAACCCACTAAATGCACAATCCATTATATAGATTTTTTTTTAACTTTCTAACAAACTACTAATTGTTGGCATAATTTCTAGATGCAGACAATTAAATTTTTATTGTGTTTTTGTTTTCTATTTTCTATAATGAGGATTATTTGGAGTTGTTCATTTTTGTTCATAAACAACTTGTTCTTTAATTATTATGTATTAATGATATGATACTCATTGGACTCATGTCACCGATGTTTCAGGCAAGACCATGATCTGAAGTTCAATTTCTAGCCAAGTGAACTGAAATTTTATTAGGTCACAAATAAGTTTAAGCATAGCTAATCCAACTAGCTATGGAACAGTTGTTGGTAAATGGGCATTTATCTTTATTTAACTACAAATACTCATTCCAGTTTTATCTGAGTTGGTCATGTAATTGTAGATATGCTGATCATAAAACTTAAAAATACTATTCTTGTATACTCTATAGATGCTAAATGCACCATTATCTTTACTTTTTTACTTTATTATGCTGAACTATCATATGTATTAGAGACAGTTAATATTAATGACAATTAATTAAATTGTGGGTATAACTGATAATAAACTAAACATTGGTAATGTTATGTAGCCTGGGTCAGATATTCTTAATCTCATATGGATTCCATTTTTTCATGAGTTGGGATTATCTGAACTTTTTTGTTTACCCACTATTATTGAAATGTATGCAATATCCAGAGTGTTATGTGTGGTAATGGAGACTATTTAAAACTTAAGTTTATAATTTTTTTTATATCTAGTCTATAGTTATGATTTTTGATCTCTGGTTCACTAAAATTAGCATTATATGATTAACAATTTAATAGAAATTAAAAAAGATTGGCATATATGCTCTGAGAGAACCTAAAACTTTTAATTATATATATGTCAGTATGAAAAAGATATAGAGCTATATGATGAATATGCTTAAAAATACTGCTAAATTGAGATCAGCCCTTTTTTTTTTTTTAATATAACAAAAAAATTAAGTTATCTATAAAATTTTAATGTTTTCATCATACAAATGTATACATATATATAATGTCTAGGGTAGACAATGTTTTTACAGAGTTGAGAAAATTCATGGTGATGGTCAGAATTAAGTAAATTAAAATATGAATGTCTCTTTTGAGAATTGTGTTTTATTTTTTTAAATCTTTTTTATTATTACTATTACTATTATGTATAAAAATTATCTAATTATTTTGGGAATGGAGAGCCTTTAGAATTTGATGATATTAATAGTGTAATGAGACTTTGGTAACTTTTATACTTTCTTAATATATTAATTTTTATTATAAACTGTCCCTTTGTTGCATTCCCATGCTATTATTTATGAATCAAAATCAGTCAAATAACTATATCATAAATTATTAGTAAATATATTTGTTTTTGTTTTCATTTTGAAAGCAAAATTGTGCTGATTGCATCTTGTGCAGATTTAATCCTTTAATATTGCATGTGTGTATGCATATAAATCTAAAACTAAGTTAAGAATATATATTATAATGTTAATGGTTTTTAATAACTTAATGTTATGTTCAAATCAAAACAGTCCACATTAAATGTGTATGCTTGTATACTGTACTTATTGCATATTCATGATCAATTCGTAAGAGTTCACAAGTGATTGTAATGATTATAAGAAAATCATTAATATAAAAGAATTTATTGGATTGCAAAAATTAAATAATGTAATATCTAAAATCAACAATATAAAAGTATTTATTGGTTTGCAGAAATTAAATAATGTAATATCTAAATCATTGGGATATTAGAAATTCAAGAGTTATAACATATGTTGATACTATCTTGTTTTTTCTTAAGTGAAGTTTTAGAATTCTATTTGACATGTTTTGTTAGTCATTGCTAGCTACTAGTTTTTAAATATTTAAAAGCATCTCACTATATTCTCTAACTACCACAAATTAAAAATGGTTGCTGGATGTTTGATTGCATTACTTTCAGCTTTGAATTCCAAGCTTTATTGATAGAGGAAAGTCAGAAATTGATCTTAAGATGAGGATTTAAATGCAACAAAATAATTGGTAATCATTGATTATACAAACTATGAATAAAATGGTGGTGTAGTGGGTTGCTTCTCTTGTTTTTAAAGGCTTGTAAAATAATCATAGATATAAGAATGCTTTTTTTAAAAGTAGGACTTAGATGTATATATTTTTTTTTGTTATACACCATGTGTTTACAAGGCTCCTCACTGACTAAGGACACAAGCCAGAAACTAGTCTGGGAATATTGGCTGAGTAGGCATTAGATGAGGTTTTTATACACAAGCATTTTAGCATCCATTGATTACTCTGACTTGCACTGAGTGGCAATATGTGTAGAGTTTTGCCATATTGTGAGATTACTGTCCTTCATCTTTTTGTATAATGCACTTTTACAATAACTATCCAATAGCATAATTAATTGTTTGGACATAATTGTTCCTTTTCACAGTCTTAAGTAATTTTGCTGATCTTCCTCATTTACTTTGTGATGAATAAAATTATTTTTTGGATTTATTATTGGAATATAATTTCTATATATTGTACCGTTTATTTATATATCGTACAAATATATGTATTGGCATTTGGTAAAAGCTAAAAAAAAAAAAGTAAATTTAGATTATTTTTTTTAGTAGTATAATTTTTTTTTTTAAATGTACAATGAAAGTTAAAATTGTCATTCATATTTTTTTATCTTGTTAAAAATAAAAGTAAAAATTGGGGAGAACAAAAGATGTGCAGATTATTAATCCAGATAAATTAAAGAATTTTAAAAGTAAAAAGATAAGCTAAAAGAAAAATATTTTAGCTAATTAAAGATGGCAGAATTATGATAAAAAAAATAAAGACTTTGTAACGTAAATTTTATAAAGAATGCACAAGATTATCAACGTATATTTTTGGCAAACAAAAGGTATGCGCAGAAGTCTGAAAACTGGACCTCTAGTATAAAAGGAAGAGGCCAGTTTGATCACTGTCTTGTTTTGTCTGTCCTTTCTACAATCAGTTCTGGATAACAAAAGAATATATCCAGGATTGCTCTACGTTGAAATAATTCTGCATATTAGAATGAACCGGAGCTTTTGCTGATCTCGTTCCTGAAGATGGACACCTGAAAAGAATTTGTGACCGACGAGTAGAATAGACCACAAGATTAACTTATAACTGATGGCCGAGCTCATTCTCACACACAAAAATTACTATGCATAGTAATCTACAAGCTATGATTCATTATTCCCAATTGTGACAAAATTAAGGGTTTTGCAAACAATTCTTAAAAATATACTTATAATAGGATCCTGATAGAGACCTTAATTTTATTGATCAAGAGACTCTTGTTTACCCAAGAATTTTTTAATTGTGAAACTGTTGTTTTTTTTATTAATTGATTCATGTTTGGATTAACATGTGTGTCTTCTCTCCAGTTTATTTAATTAGTAATTTCTCTTTATTTTAATTTGTTAGAATAAAAATATTTATTTCTAATACCAACTTTTCATTTGTACGTTATTAATAATAGTTATTAATGATTATTATTAAATTTATTAATATTAGTTTAGTAAGATTTAAAAATGTAATTTACCTTTGCCAGTCTGTGTTTAATAAGTTCCAGGAATAATAATATTTAGAAAATAATTCTAGTTACGGTAAAATATAATACCGAGTTATTTTTAAAAACATTTTTCTTTTTAATTTACTAGTTATGATATGTTTGACGCAGAATCAGTGAATCTAACGACTCTGGCGCCCTCATTTATCAATTAAAAACTGATTCTGCTCGCAATTGTACTCGTAACAATTCTAGGCCGAGTTGATCAGGAAATATAGTTATGTTTTCTGAAATAAAAAAATGAAACATTTTTTTTTCCATAACTTGATCAACTCGGGCAGTTCGTTGCGTATTGAGGCCTAGTAAGACAAGGAAAATGTTACAATGGCTTCCCAACGCAATGCTTCGATACAACTACCACAACCTGAGATCATAGCCGGAAAATGAATAGTAGTTTTTTTTTTTTTTAAAATAATTAATTAAATAAACCCTGATTATGCGAATATAAAAATATTTGTTTAATATGACTTACAGAAAAATAAAAAATTTAATATGTCTAAAAAAAACACGATTGTGGTTGATGTAGATGTAAATCATAAGTATTTGACCGGGTAGGTGGTTACTGAAGAGGGGAAAAAGCATAGCCCCGAGTACTTGTAAGCAGTATGTAACATAAGACCATCTTTATATGCCCATCAGTTTATTTCTAGCAGGGATCCTGATAAAGGGAAAGGCGGACCAAGTTGCCGTGAGCCTGTAAGACTCAAAACGATGAGCAATGCTTGTTTGGGCTTATAACTTCGGCTTCTTATCGTTATTATTATGCTTAAGTGGAAAGGACACGGGTGAACATGGAAATATTTCTCATTCCCGCCATGTTAGACCCAAAAGTGGGTGTTAAAACCGAACATCACTTGTTGAATGAGTCTACAAGATATATCAGCACGTTAATACACACACAAAAAAAAACACGAATATGGACTTAAAGCTTAAGAATAAAATTAGTTTAAATCCCTATTTTATTCTCATCTCCTGTTACTGGGGGTATGTACCGTTTATTTTCATATGGTACAAATATACGTATTGGCATTTGGTAAAAGCTAAAAAAAAAAAATTTAGATTTTTTTTAGTAGTATAATTTTTTTTAAAACGTATAATGAATGTTAAAATTGTCGTTTGTATTTTTTTTTATCTACTTAAAAATAAAAGTAAAAATTGGAGAGAACAAAAGACATGCAGATTATTAATCCAGATAAATTAAAAGAATTCCAAAAATAAAAAGATAAGCTTAAAGAAAAATATATTAGCTAATTAAAGATGGCAGAATTATGCTAAAAAAATAAAGACTTTGTAACGTATATTTTTGACAAACAAAAGGTATGCGCAGAAGTCTGAAAACTGGACCTTTAGTATAAAAGGAAGATGCCAGTTTGATCAATATCTTGTTTTGTTTGTCCTTTCTACAGTCGGTCCTGGATAACAAAAGAATATATCCAGGATCGCCCTATGCTGAAATAATTCTGCGTATTAGAGTGAACCGGAGCTTTTGTTGACATCGTTCCTGAAGATGGACACCAGAAAAGCCTTCGTGCCCGACCGGTAGAATAGACCACAAGATCAACTTATAACTGATTGCCAAGCTCATTAACACACCAAAAAAACTATGCATAATAATCTACAAGCTTCATGAACTCACTAAACTTACTGGTAAGCTATGATTCATTATTCCCAATTGAGACAAAATTAAGCGTTTGCAAACAATTGATAAAAATATACTTATAATAGGATCCTGATAGAGACTTTAATTTTATTGATCAAGAGACTCTTGTTTACCCAAGAATTTTTTAATTGTGAAACTGTTGTTTTTTTTATTAATTGATTCATGTTTGGATTAATGTGCGTGTCTTCTCTAGTTTATTTAATTAGTAATTTCTCTTTATTTTAATTTGTTAGAATAAAAATATTTATTTCTAATACCAACTTTTCATTTGTACGTTATTAATAATAGTTATTAATGATTATTATTAAATTTATTAATATTAGATTAGTAACATTTAAAAATATAATTTACCTTTGCCAATATGTGTTTAATAAGCTCCAGGAATAATAATATTTAGAAAATAATTCTAGTTACAGTAAAATATAATACTGAGTTATTTTAAAAACATTTTCCTTTTTAATTTACTAGTCACGATATGTTTGATGCAGAATCAGTGAGTCTAACGACTCTGGCGCCCTCATTTGTAAATTAAAAACTGATTCAGCTCACAATTGTACTCGTAACAATTCTAAGCCGAGTTGATCAGGAAATATAGTTATGTTTTTTGAAATAAAAAAATAAAACATTTTTTCTTTTCCATAACTTGATCAACTCACGCAGTTTATTGCGTATTGAGGCCTAGCAAGACGTGGAAAACGTTACAATATATATATAATTTTTTTAATACATAAAATTAAACTAAAAATTACATAAATACCTATAGCTATTAACATTAAAACATTCCAGTCAATCTGTTATAACAATATTACAAATACCACATAATATAAAACAAATAAACTAATCACTGTATTGGGTATATGATTCAAGAAAAATCTCTTTATTCATTTGCCTCAGAGATTTCCAATCTTGAAATTTATGTCCTTCATGGCAGTTCATTAAAGTTTTACATTATACAGTCATCGTACAATTTATGTAGTTGACAATCTGATTTGCTAGGATATTTATTATTAAGAAGTGTTGCTGGGTATATAAATTTATTACATGTAATATTTACCAAGACAGATGGGATAGAAAAGATCAGAAATTATTTGAATGTAGTATCAAACTATGGATATGTAATTATAGATTCTCGCTACAAAATAAGGAGATCACAAAACATTTATTAATATAAGAAGCTGTGATTGCTATTCTAGCATGGTAGACAGATGTTTAAATATTCATCCCACTTGACAAACTTATGTTTTTCTGGAAAAAACATACATTTAAAGTCTTAAAGATTTTTTTTATTTTATACATTGAATAGTATCTATTAATTTATATATATATAATTTAAAAATTAATATACTTTATACTTTTTTAATCATTAATATACAATGTTTGGATTTAAAATAGAAATATTTCTTAAAGCATACTTTATACTTTCTTAATCATTAATATAGAATGTTTTGTATTTAAAATAGAAATATTTTTAAAAGCATTCTTTTTCTTATGTATGAAAGTTTTGTTGATGATTTATTTATATTCTATTTTTTCTCAGATGTACTGAATTAAGTCTTTTTTTAAAAAAAGAAAAAAAATTAAAGATGCTGTAATACATATGCAATATTCTTAACTCCTAATTCCCTTATAAGAAATTTTATTTAGGAATAAGAATGCAAATAATTTTCAGTAGAATAATAGAGGACCCAATAAACCAGTAACTTGATACTTATAATTCCATTATTTAATTATAGAATAATTACGTAAATCAGTTAATAACAAATAGTACTCATCTAATTGTACTCCAACATTATTTATATACAATTAGAGTTAGTAAAAGGAACAGTGTTTATTGATTTATTGTCTAGGGTTATATATACATCAAAGTTAATAAAACTAAAGTCTAATATTATATACCGTACTATAAAAAATAGTTATTAGATTTCTGCTACTTTAATCTTTGCAGTCCTTGAAGCATATAGTAAAAACATAATAAAATCGACCGATCTATTTCAAAGTTTCTAGTCGGCTTAGTGAACTACAGAAGCTGAGATCTTGGGAAAAGTTGTCACCCACTGATTTTCTTCTACTTCTGTTGGTTTCCAACGGAAGAGAGCATTTTTGTTCTCTTTTATTTTTTTCATTTCTTTTGTTATTTCTGGAGTATTTCAGCCAATGAGAACTTTCTAGGTCTTATTAGTTCCATTTCAACTTTAATTATAGTTCTTCTGTTGTTAATAGACATTTTCCATTTGGTAACAATCTTTATTTTTAATAAAATATTTTATATAAAGTAAAATCATTTTAATATTTATTTTATATAACGATTGTTACTTTTAATGCAATATTTTAAGTAAACTACAGTCATTTCAATATATATATATTTCATGTAACGATTTTTACTTTTTTTTTTTTTTAAGATAACATTTTAATGAACTATTTCAAAGGCAAAACTCTCCATACAGTAGTGCCACCCAATGTCAACCAGCGTAATCAATGGAAGCCAGAGGCTTGTGCATAAAATCTCCATCTAGGGCCTACTCATCCAATATCCCCAGACTAGTTTCTGGCTTGTCATCAGTGATCTTCTTTGCATCTGAGAGCCTTGCACCTAGATCTTAGGATCTAATGCAATCCTCCAGCAGTCACCTTTTATCTCTACTTAACTACAAAACTATGAGAATAAAATTGCAAACACAATAATATTTTCAATCTAAGCTCAATAGCTTATATGATCTTATGGATCTGAACTCAGTTCAGTAGCCATACATTTTGGTTTCTTTGGCTCTTTAACAACCATAGCCACCACTAAGCCTTTGGCTTCCATTGATTACTCTGATTGGCACTACTGTATGGAGAGTTTTGCCTTTGTTAATAACAGATGTGCTAGCATTAGAAATGATCATATGGTGCTTAGTGGTTTAGCACCAATCCTACTTAATATGATAGTGGTGGCTATGGTTGTTAAAGAGCCAAAGACACCAAAATGTATGGGTACGAACAGAGTTCAGATCAGTATGATCATATAAGCTATTGAGCTTAGATTGAAAATATTGTGTTTTCAATTTTATTATCATAGTTTTGTAGTTAAGTAGAGATAAAAGGTGACTGCTGGAGGGTTGTGTTAGATCCTAAGATCTAGGTGCAAGGCTCTCAGATGCAAATCTCCTCACTGATGAAGACCACAAGCCAGAAACTAGTCTGGGGATATTGGATGAGTAGGCACTAGATGGAGATTTTATGCACAAGCCTCTGGCTTCCATTGATTACTCTGGGTGGCATTACTGTATGGAGAGTTTTGCCTTTGTTAATAACAGATGTGCTAGCATTAGAAATGGTGATAATGTGATGCTTAGTGGTTTAACACCAATCCTGCATAATAGTATAGTGATGGCTATGGTTGTTAAAGTGCCAAAGACACCAAAATGTATGGTACTGAACTGAGTTCAAATCCATATGATTATATAAGCTATTGAGCTTAGATTGAAAATATTGTGTTTTCAATTTTATTCTCATAGTTTTGTAGTTAAGTAGAGATAAAAGGTGGCTGCTGGAGGGTTGCATTAGATCCTAAGATCTAGTTGCAGTGATCTCAGATCCAAAGCTCCTCACTGAGGAAGGCCACAAGCCAGAAACTAGTCTGGGGATATTGGATGAGTAGGCACTAGATGGGGATTTTATGCACAACCCCTGCTTCCATTGATTACTCTGGTTGGCACTGGGTGTGCACTACTGTATGGAGAGTTTTGCCTTTGTTAATAACAGATGTGCTAGCATTAGAAATGGTGATCATGTGATGCTTAGTGGTTTAACACTAATCGTGCCTAATATAGGATAGTGGTGGCTATGGTTGTTAAAGTGCCAAAGACACCAAATGTATGGGTACTGAACTGAGTTCAGATGAGCTTTGATTGAAAATAATTGTGTTTTCAATTTTATTCTCATAGTTTTGTAGTTAAGTAGAGATAAAAGGTGGCTGCTGGAGGGTTGCATTAGATCCTAAGATCTAGATGCAGTGCACTCGGGTCGAAAGCTCCTTTCTGACAAAGGCCACAAGCCAAAAACTAGTCTGGGAATATTGAATGAGTAGGCCCTAGATGGGGATTTTATGCACAAGCCTCTGGCTTCCAATGATTACTCTGGTTGGCACTGAGTGCCAGTTTTGCCTTTGTTAATAACAGATGTGCTGCATTGGAAATAGTGATCATGTGATGCTTAGTGGTTACAATTATTTCAATATATTTCAACTTATACAATAGACTTATTTAAAAAAATTTAAAATTGTGGAAACAACTTTTTGGCTTAATTAATGTCATCTTTTTTTGCTTCTGTACCAACTTTAGTACTTACAATTTAAATACAAATATCAATGAGAATTTTTTAATACAAACGAATTTTTAATTTTAGTGCGGTGTCCAGCGGCACTCTATTACTCACTGGAATGCAAATATCAATTACACAAATATAATTTATGAGGCAGCTTGGCAATTTAAATAATGAGAATTTATTTACAGAGTTATATATGAGTTAATCACTCTTGTTAATATATACAAAAATTAGACTTTTATACACACGCTATATTATATATAAATAAGGGCCCAAAGGCATACAAAAATGATAATGAGATCAATACGACCTGTTACATAGTTTCTCAGTTTGCTTTGGAATGTCCGGAGGTAAACCTCTCCGCAAGGCTAAGTGAAGGAAGGAGCTGACTGGACCACCCGAGGAAATAGCACATCTGCCTTTCAAGGGTTTCACTTAGCGAGTGTCTTGGTTTCAGTTCAATTCTGGATCTATTTTTTCTCCTTGATTGGCCATCCGCTGACCACATGGTGATCATCTCTTTAGTTACTATTCGATCCCTGATAAGATAATGCCATGACTTTGGAATTGTCTTTGGTTTTGTTTACATTATCTAATTCTTCTTGATAAATTACTTTATAGTTTCTCCTTAATTAAACTATTTAATTAGTCTAATGCTTTATCAAATTTTGTGAATGCCCTTGGCATCCACACACATACTTTTAGTTTAGCGTTAATATATCATTTATTACTTATAATACACAATCAGCAATCTGTTCAGTTTTACATTTATAATTATTAACTAGTTATATGTATTTTACACACACATTTAGCATACCTCCCCTAAGTTCAGAGATAGCGTTTTAGTTTAGTTTTTTTGTCTGAACTTAGCGTGTAAACCCTGAGGTGTGAGTGAATTTTTTTTCCCTCTCAAAACATTGGGGGGATGTCCAGTTTCGCATTTGGAGCTTCATCTTTTTCAGAAATGGTTGCGGCATTTGTTGTATGCTTCGTCTTTACGCAATTGATTTATGTGTTTGCATAACTCTCTTCCGTCCTCCATTCACACAGCAACCACTTGCTTTCTTAAATGTCACACAATTTCCGCTTTAATCCAGAATCTGTCTCGATTATTTTTAACCCATACTCAGTCTTGTGGTGAGAATTTATAGTTTATGCCTGAAAGTACTTTGGTGACCTTCGTTGGTATAATTTTGTCAAACTTTGTTCGCAGTCTACGATCTAGATATTTCTCTGTTGGTTATTTACCCAACTTAGCTGTAGGCCTAGATTGTTAATGAAGAAATGCGTTAAAGACCGCTTCATGCAGACTTTGTTTTCCCATTTTATTGATGGCGGATTTTAAATTTTGCAGTTTTTTCAGCCAGTCCATTTGATCGGGGGTGGTAAGGTGGAATAAATATGTTGTTAATTCCCCATTCGTGCATCGAGTAAACAAACTTTTCTGATGTAAAACCTGTGCCGTTGTCGGATACTAGTGTTTCTGGCAGGCCATGGTATGTGAACATTTCTATCAGTTTGTCGATGATTTCATTCGAACAGGTGCTTGTAACTATTTTATATTCGGCCCATCCTGAATAAGCATCCACTGCTATTAGAAATAATTGTCCATGAATAGCACCGCAGTGGTCTATATGAATTTCCTGCCATGGGTCTGTCTGATTTTTGCCAGGACTCAAATTTCGCTGAAGATGCATTTGCACATGACTGGTAGTTTTTTGCAGTTCTTTATGCATTGTTCTATATCACTGTTAATTTTTGGCCACCAGACATAGCTAGGAGCTAACCCTTTTGCCTGCCCGGATGACCTTCGTGCAATAAATTCCAAGTATTTGCGACCTGCCACTTATGGGAATTAGTACTTGGTCGCCTCTGAGTATACAGCCTTTGCAAG
The DNA here is from genome assembly GCA_028023455.1 of Epiperipatus broadwayi. Lineage (NCBI taxonomy): Eukaryota > Metazoa > Onychophora > Udeonychophora > Euonychophora > Peripatidae > Epiperipatus > Epiperipatus broadwayi. The sequence goes on along the minus strand of JAQFVV010012399.1, from coordinate 13,592,551 downwards.
TGGACTGTTGTTCTCAAGCTTTTCATAGCTCTATGTGCAAGAAAGGTGGTGTTTGTTTCGGCCAACCTTTTTATGACTTTTTCAATCATCCATCTGTAGCCAGCATCTTCTCTGATCCATGCAGTTACCGTTGCGCTAATAATGCTATTAAGTGTCTGGCTTTTTAGTGCGTCGATATAGTTAATTTCTACATCAGTTACTTCTTTCTCGAGCTGATCTGGCATTCATGATAACGCATCGGTGATTTTTGTGCCTTTTTTGCATTCGTGGTTATAATTGTAACCTGTGAGTATGTTAAACCATCTCAGCGTAATGAGGGCTTAAATGTTAACGCATCTGTTTCATGCCTAGAATTCCTAAGAGTGGCTTATGATCAGTTATTAATTGGGAAGGACTTCCATATAGATATTGGTGGAATATTACCAATACCAAACACTATGGCATGGATTGCTAGTCTAGCTGGCTTTAGTTCTTTTCGCCTTGGACGAGGTGCGCAACACGTATGCTATAGGACATTCTTTGGAGTGAGATGTATGGCATACCACTGCCCCCACCCCATTTTTTGACACATCTGTACTCACAGTTACCTTGCGCTCGCTGTCATAATGGACCTGTAGTTTATTTGATGTGAGAAGGGCTTTGTTGTGGAGAAATGCTTGCTCTTGTGCTGCTTCCGAATTCCATTTTTGGTTTTTTTTTTAATAAATCATACAGTGGCCTCATTATGTGTGCTTTGTCATAATGGACCTGTAGTTTAGTTTATGTGAGAAGGGCTTTGGTGTGGAGAAATGCTTGCTCTTGTGCTGCTTCTGAATTCCATTTTTGGTTTTTTTTTAATAAATTATACAGCGGCTTCGTTATGTGTGCTTTACCATTCAGGAAGTTTTCAAAATAGTTCACCAGGCCAAGAAAAGCGTGTAGTTGTTTTATGTTATTTGGTTTTTTTGCGTCAGATACTGCTTTGACTTTTTCAGGGGAGGGGCTTATTCCTGACCTTGACACTATGTGACCCAATAACTTTATTTCAGTAGCCCTCCAAATACATTTTTTCACATTTAATTTTGCTCCAAATTCCTCCAGTCTTTGGCAAACTTTTTAGAAACGAGTGCTCAATTCGTATTCTGAATTAGCAGTGACCAATATATCGTCAAAGTAGGCAATGACGCCTTTCAGTCTGCTTAGAAGAGTCTCCACTTTTGCTTGGAATATACTCAGTGCTGAAGCTATTTCAAATGGAAGATGTTTGCATCTAAATAAACCTATGTGTGTAGTAAGTGTTAGAATGTTTGCAGCTTTGTTGTTCACCGAGATTTGGTGGAAGGCCGAGTTGAGATCAATTTTGAAAAATATTTAGACTTTTTGCAGCGATGCTATGATTTCTCTGAAGTGTGTTTGTTTAATGCTTTATTGACGGTTACACGGTAATCGCCGCACAAACATATCTCCCTTTGGCTTGGTTATTATTACCAGTGGAGTAGCCCACTCGGCTTCTGTTGCTTCAAGCAAGCCATCTTTAACAATTGCTTTATTTCTTCCACTATTTTTTTTTTTCTGTGCGTATGTAATCTTTCACTGTCTACAAATTAAAGGCACTGCTTCGGGCGATAATTCTAATGACACTGGTTTTGTTTTTATCGTTCTCGGCTGACTCATTTTTTTTTCAATGTCAATATTATTGACCTATGCAATTTTTATTCCTAGTTGCTGAAACCAATCACGGCCAATGAGAGGATTTATAGGGGCATGGACTATATATAACGGCAATGTAACTATTTTTTCGCCTTGTTTGAAGTAATTGGAGCCTGAATTACTCTTTTAATTTCTATAGCGTTACCGTTGACCTCTCTAGCTTTCATATTCGTATGCATCAGTCTAGGTGGCTGTCTCATATCTACTGCAATGGTTTTCCAATCTTTAATGGGAAGGAAAGACACCCCACTACTGCTGTCAATTTCCATCGATAAGGGTTTTCCGTAAATTTTGACAGTCATTTCAAATTTCTATGATTGGTCCAAAGACACTTTATTAGTCGCCGAAAAATTCCTCTTGCTTAGGTTTTCTCGTAACGTGCTCTTGGCTGTTATTTTTTTGTATAGTTATCAAATTTTTTATTTCTGCACATTTTTTCCCGGTGGCCAAATTTATTAGTGTTTACAGCATTGGTCTTTATAAAAACACACATGTCGTATGACCTAATTTTCCACAGCAAAAGCACTTAATATGACTTTTCGTAATGTCAGTTGTTCACTTTGGTCAGGCTCCCTTCTATCTGGTTTGTCGACTTTGTGTATTGCATAAGGGTTGTTGTCCGCTATTTTCATTGCTGTGAATTCTTTTGCTTGCTATAACACAAGTGCTTGACTTGTGCCATGTTTGATAGCTACTTTATAATTGATATCCGTATCTGCCAATAACTACTGTCTAAGACTGTCACTGCTCATTCCACATAAAAATTGTTTGAGGAGAGCTTCCTCTAGGTATGAATCGTAGACGCAGTTTTTTGCGAGTTCACACAGGGCAGTATCATAATCTTGTGTCCGCTTGTTCTTGCCCTGGTGGCAATTTCTGAAGTGGACTCTGGCAATTTGTCTAGACTCACGAGGATTAAAATAGTCTGTCAAATGATCTTTGATCTCTTCAAATGTTAATTCTTTCATGGTTTTAAGTTCACAAAGCCTATTTGCAATTTGGATTACTCGTTTTCCAATGAAACACAATAAGGTCACTGATTTACTTTTATGTCCTTTATTCTGTTCATAATTAAATGTTTTTCTATTTGTTGGACGTACAGGGGCCACTCACTTTCCTCTCTGACATCAAATTCAGATATTGGCAGCAGCATTACGATAACGTATTCAATTTAACAAAAAAAAAACAAATAGAAATATATTTTTTAGTAGTTTATCCCTTCCTGAAATCAATTAATTAGATGCCACTTATTCGGCTGTCAATGCATTGATTGTTATTACTAACAATTCCGCGATTTGCTGGGATTACGACCATTGAGGTTCGTAATCAAGACTGCACCAGTGCGGTGTCCAGCAGCACTGTATTGCTCGGTGGATTACAAATATCAATAACACAAAATATATAATAATTTATGAGGTAGCTTGGCAATTTAAATAATGAAAATTTATTTACAGCGTTATATATGAGTTAATCACTCTTGTTAATATATACAAAAATATGATTATTATACACACACTATATTATATATAAATAAGGCCTGAAGGCATACAAAAGTAATAATGAGATCAATATGACCTGTTACATAGTTCCTAGGTTTACTTTGGAACGTCTGGAGGTAAACCTCTCCGCAAGGCTAAGTGAAGGAAGGAGCTGACTGGAGCACCCGAGGAAATGGCACATCTGCCTTTCAAGAGCTTCACTTAGCAAAGTGTCTTAGTTTCAGTTCAATTCTAGATCTATTTCTCTCTCCTTGATTGGCCATCCACTATTCATATGGTGGTCATTTCTTTAGTTACTATTCTATCCCTAATTAGATAATGCCATGACTTTATGATTTAGAATTTGTCTATTTTAAGCAATGGTTTTGTTTACATTATCTAATCCTTCTTGATAAATTACTTTATAGTTTATCCTTAATTAAACTATTTATTTAGTCTAATGCTTTATCAAATTTTGTGAATGGCCTTGGCATCCACACACATACTTTTAGTTTAGCGTTAATATATCGTTTATTACTTATGATACACAATTAGCAATCCGTTAATTTTACATTTATAATTATTAACTAGTTAAATGTATTTTGTGTACATACATATACACACACATTTAGCACATAGTAAAAAATGAAATATATGTACATACTTTGCAAATATTAGATTGAAGAAAAATAATAGTGACAATACAAAAAAGTATGCTATCTAAATGATATTAAATTGTTTACATATGTGAATTGCTGTACCAAGAAGGTTTAAATGTTTACTAAAATATTAAAGTTTTGTTCTGTTTACAAACTTTTATTTTTGTGTACTTTTTTTTTTTGTGTGTGGATAATGGATATTTGTAATTTTGGAATATGTTAGTACACATATATTAAATCTGTTCATGCTTTTTATTTTTTATGCTTCAATCATATCAGCGTAAGATTTTGTTTATTTGTCTAGCCTGCTGGTTTTACTCTTGAAGTGATCAATTCTGATAACTCGATGGTAATGGTTGGTGTGCGGGTATTAGTTGGTAGCCAAGCATTAGAAAAAGCCTGTTCATATATTGAAATTTTTGGAAGAACAATTCAGGTAATTTTAGTCTTTTTTAAAAAAATGTATTTATGCACAAATACTTACAGTTGCTTGATAACAGCCCTTTTAACGCATGTAATGAGGGCATGTGCAGAAATTTGCAGTTAAGAAAACACTTGATGGTGCATAAAGAGTTAATATCATGTCAGATAATTATATATTTACAGTGACATCAAATTGTTTAGTTACATTCATAAATAAAAATAAAATGATCTTAAGTAACTTAACCTTTGCATTATCTTTCTGCAGAGTATAGTAAATGAATAAGTAGTTACTAAACTGCTGCACTATTAGATGATGATAGTTTCTATACTTCTATTCAATTTGACACTTAGCTAAGAAATTATTAATCTATATTTAGTTGAATTGATAAGAAAAGAGGGATTTGAAAAAAGCTTTAATATTTTAAGTATCTAGGCCTAAATTATTTTTTTCATTTTTTTTTCTCCTAATCTTGGTTTTTAATGAAAAGGAAATTTACCATTTGATCTTAACATCTTTTATAAATTTCATTTATAGTATAAATTCAAAAAATGAAATTAGTCTTGAAAAAAATATCAAATGTGCATATTAAAGAAAACGGTAATAAACAGGAATAAATCATCAAAAGACTTGTTTTAAGCCTCAATGCTAAAAAAATGAATCTAATGGGGAAAAAAATATTCCAAAAAAATCCATTTAAGATAAATTTTATTTAAGCATAAATTCAAATCTTTGAAATATTATTATTCAACTTTTAATTACTAAATGCAATAAAAATATTGAGTTATTGACACCAGAACTTTCTGTTTAACATTATTCAAATTTTTTTAGTTACTTTGCAAAAAACTAATATATTCCAATAAAATCCACATAACATTATATACTTTTTGATTTTATTATGTAGATAAAGGTCTCTGAAGAGAATGAGTACATCCCATTCATTGGGTTTTTTATTTGATCTGTGATAACTGCTGTTATATTGTATCTTTAATTATAATTAAAATCTTAGTAATCATTAGAATCATACAATTGCAACAGATTTATTCCACTGTGATAAATTACTCACTTGAGCAACAATGACAAATTTACAGGAAATGGTTAAACTTGCTTGAAAATTTTCAGATATGCTATTCACTATACTAATATCTTGTGTTAATCTTGGGGGAAAATTCCTAATAAATAAAGTTTCGTTTTTACTAGTTTTTGAGAACTCTAATCATTATGACTAAGACTATACAGAAACTTTTAGTAATCTGAATTCATATAAAAGTGAATGAAAAAAAAAAGCATAAGTTTTACTGTAGTAGACACTTGTCTAGATGGATAGTCAATAATTTCAATTTCAGTATTAGGATTGTAGTAGATTGGAAGAGAACTATAGAATTAAAGATTAAACAGTTTTGTCTCAATTTGTGTATTATAACCTTTAAAATTGAAAGTCAAAATAATGCTGCTAGAAGATTTTTTATTAAAACTTTTTAAAAATATTTCCAGAAGCCTATGGAGGATTTTCTGAATAATATATGTTTATTTTTTATTTAATATCTTTATATTCTTTTTTGAGTAGTGATGACACTTTAAATATTATAGATAGATATATCATGAGAAGAGTCCTATTAGATTAGAGCGGGACTAACATACATAATGTTATCAGTATTCATTTTATAGGGTAAAAGACATATTGCATTGTTTATGATTAGATTTATGTGACTTTCATTATGCAAAAATCTTAAAACTTATGAAAAGTTTAAAATGAATTTATTATCTATTTTTAACAAATCTCACAAATAAAAGCATTGAGCTAGCAAATTTGAATAAATAATCTATAAATATCATTAATTGTATCTAAAAATTATATAATACTCATCTCAAGATATTGTCGCATAGTTGATTTGATTATATAGTCCAGATTCTTTGTTGGCTTTATTTTTTTACTTATATAAAGCTAATTTAAATGAATTGCAGACATTATTTTAATCTTTTGAAATCTACTAACAATAAAGTGTGGGCTGACATTGAGCTGTTATCGTGTGTTTATATAAGGGATCGTATTAGTAAAATTATCTAAGGATTGTGTATTTTGATTTTCCATTAATAATTGCAGATATCATTGTTTAATATTTTGTTGTTTAATAGTGAAGTTAATGAACATTCATATTTCCAGTTTATTAATTTGACTTGTTGGATGTTTTCAGGGTAGATCACTTGTTAATAAAAGTTAGTCATGAATGGAGTTGATGTTTATACATTAATAACTTTTATTTATTTATTATATTTGAATTAAACATTTTTCTGTATTATTTTGGTATCTCTTTAAACATATGTAATAAAGCATTTAATGTAAAGAAATTTATTTAAACAATATTATTCAAATGATTATATAATTTTTTAGCCATATAGTATGAATAAATAAGTTGCATTATTGTATTGACTAACTCAAGATTCTTATATGTAAAGTAAATAGTATTTAATGTAAATCTCAAAGTTATGCAGTTTAATGCAACTTTTTGGATATATTTGTAGCTGAATAAAATAAAGAAATATATCTCAGTTTGGATAGGTGGATGATATTGTCATACTCCAATATGGCACTTGGTGTTCAAATGTCATAACCCAGTTATTTTTAAAAACAGTAAAGGTCACATCATGACCATTAACCATTATTAAAACAGGCAAAACTCTCCATACAATAGAGCCACGATGCCCGAAGGCGTGTGCATAAAATCTCTATCTAGTGCCTACTCATCCAATATCCTCAGACTAGTTTCTGGCTTGTGGCCTTTGTCAGTGAGGAATCGTGGATCTGAGAGCACTGTACCTAGTTTTTAGGATCTAATGCAACTCTCCAGCAGCCACCTTTTATCTCTACTTAACTACAAAACTATAACAATTTTATTCTTATAGTTTTGTAGTTAAGTAGAGATAAAAGACGGCTATTGGAAGGTTGCATTAGATCCTAAGAACTAGGTGCAGTGCTCTCAGATCCAAGACTTCTCACTGATGAAGGCCACAAGCCAAAAATTAGTCTGGGCATATTGGATGAGTACGCACTAGATAGGGATTTTATGCACAGCCTTCTGGCTTGCACTGAGTGGTACTATTTTATGGAGAGTTTTGCCTGTTTTAATAACAAGTTATTTTTATTTAGCTGAAGATAAAATAACATAGTTGATCAAAAATAGAAAAGAAATACAAAAACAAATTGTTAATAATAATATTTTTGTTGAGATGATTATTTTATTTATATTTTGGGGGGAATTTTTTACAGGTTACTTTAACACGAAATCGTTGGTATGACTTTTCTTTTACCAGAGAAGAATCTTTGACGGCTGATAAGAAGTTGACCATCTTTTGTAAGAAATAGTTTTTTTTATTAATTTGATTAATACTGTATAAAAAATAATGCATTGTGTGTGTATATTTCTATATACATATATATAACCAGATGCTATTTATTATCCAGAAAAATGAATGTTGTGTTGAAAACATAACTGATATTTAAATGCTTCATAAATTTTATTTAATTTAAACTATTGGTAGAATAAATATTAAATAATAACAACACATGCATTTATTGAAATAGAGTTTTTAAAATTTAATTTTTATTTTGTTTACTTAATCTATACATATATTTAGTTTTAAATTAAAATCATGTACATAATTTTGTAGTTGGTGCAAGTGCTGATCCATCTGGTGTCTCAATGGTTGATTCAGTTAAAGTATATGGAAAAACTAAAGAAGCTTTTGGTTGGCCAGAAGAACCCGATGATTTTGCAACAGGAACCAGTGCTACAGTACCCACTACTACTGGGACACACAGTGCAGATACTGAAAATTTAATGAGTGTTCCAGTCCAACTTAATCCATTAGATAGGTAATTAACTATAAGATAATTTTTATTATATATGCATATTTGCTCTATATCTATAGGAGTATGACCTTTCTCTTCAGAAATGGTGAAAGCTGCATTCACAGTCTTCTGGCAAATATGGGACATTTATCTTGAGACAAAAAAAGCTAGATACCCATTTATTATCCAATAATTAAATGGTCAGTAGGATTGACTGTGAGCTATGTATATGAAAAAGAAAAAAAATCTGTACTTGCTTAGAAATCTTTAGCTTGCTAAAAAAAAAAAATCTTGTTTTATTCAGATTCAAACCTCAGCTCATAGTCATAGAAAGTTCATGTATTAATCACTAGTAATTTATAATTTATTTTTATAAAAGTCTGCATTTCAGTAAGTTTGCATTCAATTTCTTCTACTCAGGCTCATGTCATAATTAAAATTCATCATCACTTTTCCTAGAAAAACTTTATTAACTAAACAATTTCCATTTTATTGAATTATGGTACAATTATTAAATAGTCTTTTTTTAAAAAAATAAAAATTTGAATACTATAGTAAAACACAGTAGTAAAATTTAAAATACAAACCCATATAAATCTCTATATAAGACATTCATATTGGATCACATATCTATGAATAATAATTGTTTGTGGATATATGTTTAGTCTACAAATATAAATAAGATTCATATGGGAGAAAAAAATCATCAAGTTGCAGCCTGGATCCACAATCAGAAGATTCTTAGCATTATCTATCTTTAGCTGCTCTTTCTGCCTTGGTTGGCAACTTTACAATCTCAATGGTATTAGGGTCATAATTTAGTTTTGCCTATCACAATTATGAAAAAAAAGAATATCATTCTCACATACATTCATTCTCCTTCAAGAAAACTCAACTGATATTTAAAAACTATCAGGTAGCTAAAAAAAAAAAAGACAAACTCAAAAATAAAAACCCAGTAAACTCACCACACTATATGCTTGCTGGTGAGCGCAGCCCTTCAATGATTTATTTACTGTATGAATAATCACCTAGTAATAACAATTATAATGATAAGAACATTTGAAGTTGACTAGGAATTTGCCCTGCGGTTTCCTCAAACTTTTATGGTAATATAGATAATACTTAATTTGGAGACAGTTGCACATCAAAAAATCAGATTTAAATAGATAATTCGATAAACAGTTAATTGATTGAACATGTTTGAGTATTATTTATTTGGAGCTATTGGGCATATCAGTAGTAAAATTAATTTACAAATACTTAGCTGCATGTCACACTTTTTTTAAAAATATGCTTTGTTTACCAATGGATTATAATGCTGATGTCCTGAGTTTCTGTTGATTATAATTTTAACTTCTTGTAGTTGCTTTTTTATCTATAACATAAACACTAAAACCAAGACAGAGCACTAAATAGAATGATTATCTCTTTTATATCCTGACAATCTCTTATTTTCTTTATCACTAGATAATTTTCCAATGTAATTGTTAATTAATAATGTTAAAAATTGCTTTGACAAAATAACATATTCTGATTATCACTGCTACTTATTTATCAAATTTTTCATTATTTTATTAGACAAAATATATTTTTAAATTTAAAGAAGTATAATTGAAATATTGTGAATGATGGTTTATTTTTAATTATAACTGAAATAAGTAATAAAAAAAAAAATTGTAAAATGCATATTAGACACAGACAAAACATTTAGCATAGCCTTTGAAATTTTTTAACATTCCTATCATTTTTCTTTGTCTAATTCATTTAACTAAGCAGGCGTAATCGTCAGCTATGAGGAGTCTGCTTCATATTGTAACGGTAAGAATTGTTTCTCCATGTAACAAAATCTAGAACACAGGCAAAATACCCTAAAGCTGATCGAATCTGGATGCTGGGATCCAGAATCCGACCAACATTCAATCCTTTCACCTCTGCTCAATGATCTAATACCCTATGGATGAATGATATTTCTCAACTTACACAGACATTCAATTTAACCTCGCTCCAGCAGTCACTCAAGGTAACAAAAGACTCATAAATTAACTAATTTAACACTGATTTGGTCAGATATACACACATATGACTAAGTGATTAATTAATATATCAATAATTGATTATGAAATTTAATAAAATGATCTACCTACAGATATAATGATGTATGTGCAAATAAATCTAGAGTTGGATAAATTAAACTCACGGACAATAAAAATATGAAGACGAGTTATAATTTTAAATATTATTAATTTAATAAAACAATTACAAATAGTAAACCAAAATATACACAATTGTGTAATGAGAACGTGAGAGATTACGTTGCAGGCATTGCATAACTAATGTGATTAATGTTACATATTATCTCATTATTTAGTGTTCAACAAAATGTAGTGTGGTATGGGAGTTTATGCCTATATTAATGTGCCAAATTTCTAGCTCTTTTGTAGTCTGCTAAATCATACAGAACTTTATCGCCAAAGTTATATAACTAACTTAATAGCGCTCCTATGGCGTCTATCTATATATCTAGTTAAGTTGAGCATATAATCAAGCTCAGAGATAGGCAGGTTAGTGTGTTAACCTAGATTGGGGTATACACTAACGCTAAATAAGCGTTTAATATAAAAGGGAGAGAAAACTGGTTTATGATAGGTTTACCTATATACTCTATGGCACATATTAAAATATTAATAAAGCTAGAAGGTGCAAATGGGTCATTATTCACGGGCTTCAGCATCGAATGCTCGGTTGCCCTACAACAGCTCAACTTGCTACGAATAGGAACATTAGTAGTTCAGGGAGTCGGATAAGCATTAATTATGAATAATCTAGGTCCTTGTGCCCTAGTTCTAAAAGTGTGTGCTTTACCCGAACTAAGTGGATAAGTGTGACCTCTGCCAGCAACTCATCAAGAATCATGCAGCAAGCAGATAATTGTACATTGCGTACTTAGTAAGGACACATCCGCAACTTATACATATATATAACACAAATACGTAAAATTATATTATCGTGCCTTAAAAATAGATAGCGTCTATTTGCATATCTATACAACCCAGTTTTCAAATTTAGTATTTCAAATATACTATTTAGGGACTAAATTAATTAGTAACCTAGTTTAATGTTATCACCTGCATCTCAACATATATAAATCTAAGGAGGACAAAGCATATTTGAGGGGTAATTACGAATAAAACATTAAAATATGCTTTGAGAATATCTCTGTGGCTAGTTCCTATGATGTACGAGTTACATATATAAATAGTTATAATTTATAACTAGAGTTAAGCAAACTACAATTTTAACTAGAGGATGACTGATTATTATAATATTAATACCCAAAAATTAATCAGTAAAAATAATAACATGATCTCGAAACAGTGAGTGAGAAAAATAATAATTCAATTATTTATTGTATTTATTATAGTGAAGATTTGAAATTATCTTTGCAGATTGATAAGCTAAAATTATACTTATAAATACTCGCGTTTTCGAGTTATTTGGCATATTAAATACATACAATATCAAAATGGTAAAATTATAGAATAAATTGGATAGATTAGAAATAGGCATAAAAGACCGCAAAAAATTATACATTTAGTTTAAAATAGATTATCCGAGTTTTACATTTTAACAGAGAATTCAATATCACAAGTTTTACAATCAGACAAGATTTAAACATTAGCATTTAACAGTTTTCTTTGCAGATTTTAGGAAAGGTGTTTGGGAAAGGCAGATTTAATAAATAGCTAGCTTTTAAAAGAAAGAATTGAAAGTCACAGTTTATGAACAGAGCTCTGAGTGAAAATTTATCAATTTACCGGTCAGCTGTTTTCATTGCAGTTCTGGGCACTTGAGACGATAATAAGTTGACACTTTTGGCGATTGTTTAAAGTTAATGAAACCACAGGCTGCTTTTTTGGTGTACAGCATTATATTTTATCGGACCAAAGTTCTTCCAATCCAGTAAGGGCCGAGAGGCGGTGAGTTATAGCCTATTACCCTACCATTTTGAAGATAAAATGAACGTGGGTTCTGTTTACAATTCACTTATTATATATATGATCGATCCTTGGCGACAAAACTTTAAGTATTTATATTTTTCTAACTTTGGCCACCTGTTTATTTTTACAAGCTTGTCCGCATTTATTTATTTTAGAAAAATATATTTAATTGCTAAAGCTAGTAGAAAAACCCATTATTTTATTTTAGAAAAACATTTTTAATCACGAACAATTAATGTAGATTTTGTTTTTCTACTCTTTTCCTCCTGTTTTTTGTGACAATACTATAAAATTCTGCGAAATTGTTATTAACATTTTAGATTTATAAAATCAAGTTCACGCTATTTTAGGACTATTGCATAACCTAATTTAAAAGTTGTTTATAAAAATCAAAAGTTATTTTTGAAAAGTTACTTCGATAATTAGTAGAAAACTAATTTTATAACCATACATGCAGAATAACAACGGAAATGCTTATATACATATGCGATTTCAATAACATAATAAAATTGGCTAAATAATTTAAACTAAAATATTTCTTAAACTAGAAATATTTATAAAATGGATACATATCTGTAATATATATGCATACTATTAAATTACAGACTTACCATTCGCATATATATATATGCGATTTTGCATATATAGTAATTTAAGGTTGTTTAAATGGGTACTCTGAGAGGGTTTAAACCTGGCATAGAGATAGATGTGGGGTAAAATACGTGAAACAGACAGATGGATAAAACTGACTGTTTCAGTATATATATATATAGTAATAGGAAAAATGGATAGTCAAACATATATAAATAACCGTATGTTGATATAATATTGTATATATAGTTAGATAAATCAGCATGGTAACTGGATGATGAAGGGATTTCAGATATAATAATGTTTAATTGGGGATGGTATTACTTAGGATTATGTTACCCATTAATATAGAATTTATCAAAATTTACAAATATAAATAATACTGCTGATTACCAGTAATTAGTATAAAAGCAATAAGAATGTTGAATTTGTGACATAACTAGATTTCCACAAATAGATAAATATTTATATGGTATGTTTTTCTTCGCACTATATTTTTATGATCTTAGCATGCTATGCCATTAATTGAGTTTTTAAGAGAATACCCATCCTAGTGTACTTGATACAACTAAAGAAAACACCATGCTTACCAAACCATTTAGTATTATCTAGTCACCTTCATATGTCTAACCTAGAATTTAAGTATAAAAGTAGATTCAAACATTACATTTAGTAAATTAAGAATCAACAAAAATTTATAAATAATAATTAATAAACATAATAAAGAAAGAGATTAATTGTAATTTTTATAATGTAATTATTTGAACATGAAAGCAATATACACCTGGGTCTCATTTTATGCGGTAGATAGGTTCCACAGAAAACCCACATTAAATAAAATCGCACAAAAATAGACTTAACTTACCTTGAAAAATGGGGGATAGGGTCTGTAATTTTCAGAATTTGCATAAAAGCAAAGCAATGAGGAAAAAAATATTTTAAAATTCGCATTAAAACAATAAGCAAATAAGATATGACTAATAAAAAATTTCAAATATTTTGAAAAAATTAATACAAGACAAACTATTTTTATTAACTACAGTATTTAATTTTACATTTTTCATATTTTAATCATTACCGCTAGCGTTCCTTTCAATGTGATGTGATGTATTGTGGCTTCTCCTTAAACAAAAACAAGAATCTCTCGGCAATTATGCCCAGAGAAACCTGTTAGCCACTTTATTTTTATTCGTGATGTGATGTACAGCTACCGCAACTTTCAGTCTTGTGCTGTGTTAATGGTTTTCTGTTTCTATATTTAAAAAACGAGATCTCAATCAAACAAAAAGATTATACATTATCATTAGAAAGACAATTCTGAAACAAAAAAGATTATTTTCAGTTTATAAAATCTTCATTTTTTATTTTAAAAATCTGAAAGATTATTTATTTCTGTTATATATAACAAAATACATTTTAAAAGTTTTAAGTTTTTTTGGATATTTATTGCGATATTTTTATATGTAAGTATAAATCTATTATTTTTATTTACTCATTAGTATAAATAGGTTAATTACATAGAAGCTAAGATAGCTTCAGGCCATATAACGTTATATTTTTGAAAAAAAAAAAAGTATTTCAAGTAAAAATAAGTTATTAATAATTTAAATTTTTTGATATCTAATAAATATAGGAAAATATGAAAGATATTAAGAAGAAACATGAATCGCATAACTTCAAAATCGCATTAAAATAATCCGCATGAAATGAGACCCAGGTGTAATTTTAAATTAAATAATTTGGAGAAATTTATAGCAAATTCAATTTAGCATAGGTTTATAATGTTTTCCTCTTTTTATCTTTCATTGTGAAAGAATTTTGAAAGCAAATGTATTTTCTTTTTAAATACTGTAACCATGAGAATTCTTTCATTTACATGTATATACTAAATTAAAGTTAAAAAAGATTTTTAAAAAACAATTAAAAAAGTGATTTTTTAAAAAATAAATGCAATACTATATATACAAAGATTTGTAACTGGAAAATACTAAAATTTTAATATAATTAGTGGAAATTAAATATTCTTCATTTTAAATATTAAAATAGTGATTCATATGAACTTATAAGTAATACCAAAACAGATTTATATGAATAACTTGAAAATGGTCTTTTTACAAATTTTACAGGCATGGGTTTAAATGTAGCATAAGTGTTCAGTTTTAATTTTGATTAATTTCTTAGAGCGAATAATTGGTAATCCATGGCTTTAATTAATAAAGCATTTAAGGCAGGTTACACCTCAGAAAAATCCAAGTATATTAGTTCAGGTCTTTCAATTTTTTTAGCTTTTCAGGGCTTCAGTTTAATTTTTTAGCTAATGCTTTAATCAACTAACAATTTATTTTACCTTTTATTTTCTCAGATTTTTTATTGTAATTGTATTTATTTAAACAAATAAAAACTTGTTTCTTATTTTATCTTTCCATTTTTTGAAAAATTTTATAAAAATATTGAAACAGTATTATTTGTCTATCATCCTTGTTCACCTACTATGTGCCATAATAGTCTTTTTTCCTAGTTCAAACCCCTCCCAGTCCACATATATAACCTTATAATAATTTATTTGATATGTAATAATAATATTGTTTTTATGTGTATAATGTATATGCCATTATAATTTTAAAATGATTAAAGTAAGTTGTAAACATTGTTGTATGTGTGGGAGGACACCTATGTATATATGCGTAGGAAACTGTAATGTGATAGATATATTAAACATTACAGATTTTCTAAATTATTTCTAAGTTATCTTTTAAGTTATTTAATTTATAGATTTGTTGGTATTCGCATATAAATCTTAAATGCACGGGTATCTGTTTTATACATATAGCAATCTCTTTTAAAAAAGGAGAGAATCAAGGTCATCGGTTTCTCAGAAATACCTCTCATTAATTTGTAAACTAAGAACCGATGATGTTTAAAGATTTAAAAATAAAGTTAAAAAGGACAAAGACAAAATCGTTAACCTGGAACCACTTGTCAGTAGCCAAGCCGGATCTTTCATTCTTGTTAAAATTTATGCTGGATATTAAAATTGAAAGTTGTAAACAACTTTTAATGGCTTGGGGGGGGGGGGGGTAATAAAAAATCCCAAATTTCAGTCATCAAGGTTTATTCTTTTTCTATGATGAAAACCGTGGTATAAGGAGCAACCAGCTGCCATTTTTCTCGTGGAGAATTGATCCAGGATGGTGACAAAGTTCAAGACCCACAGCCTGCCAACAAGACATCCGACAAGCCAGCCTAAAGGAGAATGCCAGTGCTAAACACTATGAAATGCCTCAGCTAGAAAAAGAGCAGTTAATTTCTTCCCGCAGAGCATTATAAAATTAAAACTTAAACTATTAAATTAATTCATTAATTCTAAAGATAGCTAAATGTTGAATGTTCATAATTAATAATTTATAATAACTTTTAACAAGTAAATTCTGTAACTTGTAATAATAATAGTCTTTGTAAGAATCTTGCCTGCTAATAAATATTTATAATTGATAATTTTCTTAACATAATAACTATAATCATTTCTTATTATTATATATCTATCTTTCTAACCTTAATAACTATAATCAGTTCTTATTATTATATATCTATCTTTCTAATCTTCGGTCATGCCTATTTTCTATTTTATATATTGTTACTCCATTCAGAGCAGGGATTGATAACAATAATAATTTTAGAGAGATGATTAGGCACTCTCACGTAGCTAATTTATATTGTCTTTTAGCACATCTATAAATCTCCGATCTGAAAACTTACTCTTATTAGTTAAGCTACTATATTTTGGCTTATTGTATAATTCAGGTTTGCATATTAAATAACTTATTTAGTTAAGTAAGAGTGAGAATGATATTTTAAAGCATATTATAAACAATTAGTTAATTAAGCCCGAAATATGTTTACTCCTTAATTTATTCTTATAAACTATACGGATTACTAGGTAAACTAAGTCACTTTTAATTACTTTCGTTTAGCATGATTTAAGTATGCTAGTTTATGAAACGGTGTATAGTAGTTTCGCAGATTGAAACAATAGTTTTAGTGCTTGATTAATTTTAATAGTTATATTTTGAAAGCATTATGAATGTGTCTTTATAAAGCATGCAGATGCAGTATATGCTTTGCTATATATATTTTATTAAAATGGGCTTTGGTTTTAAGGGACACCTTATTCTTAGTTCGGACAGCTCATTTTTTAGAAATGGAACACGAGGGTCCAGATTGTTTTATAAGCTGCTCCGATGACCCGAACTAAATGTTCGTGTATTTTAAGATAACAAATCGTACGGTCCACAGGAACCAAGCACTTGGTATTGAATCCCATATGTGACTGCTCATTCATGCCGCTTTTCTTATTTATTTCATGTAGTGCCATAGTCTCGGAAGTTGCGCTACAAATCGCCAGTTCCCCCTCCATAATATTATTCGTTCAGCATTGATCTGAACCTCAGATCTAGTTTATATAATGCAATCTGCATAAAGAGCACATTTATTGCTCATTATGTAAAATATTAATTATATCTGTTGGTTATCATTCTCGTAGGATTTGTCTATCAGCAAACCTCATAGGGATGGCATACCATAATTAAGGTATGATTAGAAACCATAGATTAAAATTATAATGAACTCATTTTAATTAAAGTGTGTAAAAGATGAGAACCTGTATTGAAATGCTCTCATCGCTATAAGATGTGTATAAATCCTGATGCACTTTGCATATTTGTATTATCTTATAAATTCATAATTAAATATTTAAAACTCATAAAGGTTTAGTGTGTTATTCGTAATTCGTTACCAAATCATATCCAAATCTAATCTAATTTTATATTAGTTATTAATATATGCATTGTCTAGCCAGCTATAGATGTGTGTGTTTAGTTAAATTATTAGTAATTTAGTTATTTATTCCCTGAGTCTCTTGTTCCACACTTTGCTACTGCCGGCACGCAAATTAAGAAACTCCAAGTGTATCCTCATGTATGTCATTCATAGGTAAGTACATCATGGAGTGTTGATGGAGGAGCTGAGGTACGATCTGATTTGAGGTTTCAATCCCTCATCTAGATCAGCCTTGGTATAATTTGCCAGAACTCTGGATTTTGTTTCGTGAATGTACAAATCTGACCGTTACAATATGAATTCAATAAACAAAATTAGTCTAAAAATTAAAATAATAAATTTGCAAATAAAGTAAAAAAAAGACTAGTAATTAGCAAAAGACTTGGTTGAGTCTTTTTGTCTAATATATATATATATATTTTTTAATGGGAAAAAAAAAATTTAAAAATCAATAAATATAATATTTTGTTAAGGCATTAATATCAAATAATAAAAATTCTCTTTAAAATATTAAAATTCAACTTATAATTTACAAAATAAAAGCAACATAAGAAGATTATTGACAGTAAGTATTTCACTAAGTTTTATGTTTGATCTCAGTAAATTTTTATTTGACTAATGTTGTGTTTGGTCTGGATTACAGACCCAACCTACACAAAATACTACTAACACCAGTATTACAATTAATATAATATTTGTTATATTTACAAATATATACAACACATAATAATATACTTATAATGTGAACTCTTGTATCCGGGTACAAATATATACAACACATAATAATATACTTATAATGTGAATTCTTGTATCCGGGTCTTGTTGTTCTACCGCTTCCAGCTATACCTGATAGCTTTCCTGAAAGATAGGGAGAATGACTCTCCCTCTTACTTTGAGTCAACAGTAGTCTTAGCAGCCTCCAGTCCCCTCTGTGGACTTGCCTAGTATGGACAAATAGCTCATTGCTATTGTAAGAATGCTTACTGCTGTTGAAGTTAGCAGGGCTTTCCTTGGAGAACGCGTACCGTCTTTGTAAGTCAGGCAGACGTTCTCTCTCTGTTCTCCCAAAAGATTGACCTTTATAGCCGGATCCCTGACCTTACTGAAAAATTCGGATTCAGTGAGCATCATTGCTTACTGGCCTGAACTAACGAGTGGCTATGTTTTTACCTGTGCATCAGCCTATTGGCCAGCAGCCAATAATGCTCAATCGGATCAGATAAAGAAAGGAATCTGCAATAGTCCACTTCTGAGGGAAAGGAGAACTATAACATCCCTCCTCCTGGCTAAAAATTAGCCCTAGAGAACATAGTCATGCAGGTGTGCTGGAGGACAACTAGTTCGCTTCGGTGCCTCTTCTCGTTTACTGCCATCTTCAGTTTGTTCATCCTCCTTGCTTGCAATCTTTGTTCCTGGAGATTCATTCATTGTCGCTGCAATTGTATAATTCTTTCTGTTGAGTTACAACTGCTGCAATTGTATAATTCTTTCTATTGAGTTACAACTGCTAGGATCCTTTTAGTGTATCCATTATACATGCTGCATATCACATTAGTTTCTATTTGTAATTTGATGTTGTCTTTTTCTTGTTTTCCATCGTATGGACCAGGTTTCAGAGCCAATAAATTAGTTCGCAACGTTCTATTGAACAATAGTTCAACTAGAGTTTTTCCTATTGCTGTTCTTGGTGTAGAGTGCTATTATAACAACTTTCTGGCTGTACGGGTGTTCCTGTGTCCATCCTTGTGAGCAATTTTTTTAGTCTCTTGAACCAATTTCTCAGCTTGGCCATTGTTTTCAGGGTAATCATTCTTTAATTTATTTTGTCTTTGTGACGTGGTTCATCTTTGTCACTGCAACCCCTAAGTGACTGAACCAATCACAGCCTAATAAATTACTATAATCACCAGATGCCACATGTAGTTTTATTAGACTCCGTCACATTGACTTGTCTGATGCAAGAGTTTTATTTATTTGCACTGATAGTCTATGATAGCCTTGCCACTAGGATGCAGCTTATACTTGTTATTTTTTTTAATGATAACCTAGGTTTTTTTGACACAACGGACACTCTTTTCTCCCAAAAGGCTGACCATTTATAGCCAGATCCCTGACCTTACTGAAAACATTCAGATTCAGTGAGCATCATTGCTTATTAGCCTGAATTAACGATTGACTACATATTTATCTGTACGTCAGCCTATTGGCCAGCAGCAAACAATGCTCAATCCAATTAGATGGAAAAGGAATCTGGAATAGTCCACTTCTGAAGGAAAGGAAAACTATAACAACTAATTTTCTCAAAAGTTAATATAATATAAATGTCATGTAATTATTTAGAAAAAAATGTTTAATTTACAAAAATAAATAATAAAAAGGTTAAAACAAATTATATATTTGTTATATTCTGTAAAAAATATATATATTGTTTTAATAACCATATGGATACAAGCTATAAAGCTAGTGTGTACTCTAAAGAAAAATAGTAATGGAAACCTAATAATAGATAGAGATAGTAAGTTTTATAAGTAGTAAAAAAGTTTGTTAATAGTTAAAAGGAAATTTAGATGTAAAAATATATTTAAGTTCTTAAAACAATGGAAAAAAGATTGTGAAAAATAAAGGAAACTTTATTTTAGATAAATTACTTTTAAGTTTAAAAGCAGATAGAGATTGCAGGTTAAAAGAAATGCACAAAAGATTGCTGAAATATAAATTTAGTTAGTTGTGAATTATACTGCTGGATGTATGCAAATTAAACACCAGATAATAATCGTTGTAAAGGCGCATTAGTCTAATGGATTGCTGCTACTCTATTGTTTTCGTCTAATGGATTTTGCCTTTACCCTGTTGGAATGTTAATAATGATATTACTGGATATGAAGCCGAAGAAAAAAAATATAAATACTGTTTGCTGAAAAGAGAAAAGGTCTTTTGTATCAGTTTTTTTTTACTCCTTGTAATGCAGTTGTGATTGCTGTTTCAGGAATTAACCTAGAGAAAAACCTGAGTGAGAAATGTACCAACTTTTCTGCATCGAGAAGTGTGTTCCTAGAGTATGAGCCTCTGTAGGTAAAAGACAGCGGTTATGAAAACTTAACAGACCGCACCGATCTTATATTATTTGCATATGCCTGATGAGACCCAAATAGGATTGTGCATAAAGAAATTGTGAATATAAACTGTAGTTATTCACTTAGGTCCACCACCAGTAGAGTAGAAGTGCAGCTTAGTCTGTGGTTATATTAACATTGAGGGTTTAGAACTTAAAATCAAGAACTCAAATGATTATGTTGTAAATTAAGCAATGCTGGAACCAGTACTGAGTTAAACCGCTTAACTATGTGTATATAATAATGTGTATTTATTTTGTAAATAAATATTGTCTAATCTTTATTAACGTTGTTTTCTTGTAGTTAATAAGTTTGTAGTAATTGTTGGCATTCAGCTTCATTGTTGAATACACAAAAAATCTGGCGCAGTCAACAGTTATGTTCGAACCCTGGTCGAAAGTAGGGATTTTATATAATAGGGGTTTAGTCAAAGTAGGGTTTTTTAGATGAATAATTAATAATAATTTTTAAAAATGTCATTAGGACAGTCTATAATAGCTGAATTTGATGTTAGTGATGCTAGAGAGTGGTCTTTTTATTCTACTCAGCTTGAAAATTTTTTTTTTGCTCAATGAAGTTGAGCCCAAGAAGGGAAATATAGCAGCTTTGATGTGTCTATTAGGAGAAGGGCTAATTGGTATAATAAATGTTTTGACTTACCCATAAAGGTTTCGATAGCATATGAGGATATAGTAAAAAAATTCTAGTAACCCTTTTAGCCCCTGTCAATCTAAACATGTAGCAAGGTTGTCTTTAAGGAATAGAAGACAATGCAAGTAGGAATCTGTAAAACATATGGTTTGCCATTAAGACAATTAGTAAAATATTGCTTATGTGAAAATTATGTTGATTAGATATTGCTATATGAGTTAGGTATTGTGGATCTGTATGATGACAGTTTGAAGAAAAATCTGCTGCCTGATACAGTTTTAAACTTTGAATCAGCTATCAAGAAGGGTGTAGCTCACAAGCTCAAAATAATATAAGCAGCCTGTTTCGAAAATAAAAGTGAAAACAAAGTAATATGAGCATAGGAAACTGATTGGAAAGAAGGGGATAAATACAGTACAAGCAAAAGTATTGTGTTTTTGCTGTGGATAGAAGGGACACATTATAAGCCATGTAGATTTCTAGATGAAAGGTGCCATAAGTGTAACTTAAAAGGGATTTTAAAAAATGTGTAGGCCAAAAGCCAGCCAACAGTGGCAGCTTATTATAAAATTTAATGCAATTGTAACAGATGATATCATTACCATTAATAATGTGGGGAGTACACATGGAAAATAAATATGTTCTACAATTTGAAATTTGTAATAAAAAGATTTAAATGGAAATTGATAGCAGGTCTGGCATTTTACTGATCTCAGAAAAGCTATGGAGACAGATTAAGGAAAAACGCACAGGTGTATCAATTAGACAACTAAAAGAGATTTAGATGTCAGAATGTGAGTAAAATATTACCTGAAGGGTAAAATCAGCCTGTTAATAGGGCGGGACTGGTTTCATAAGTTAGACATAACCATCAGTGTGAATAATGTGTCAAGCAAACCAATGCAGAAGAGCAAAGCTTATGACTGGTAAGGCCAAGCGATAGCAGTGGATATAAAAAGAAAAAGAAACGGAGCAATCAAAAGCAAATATGATAACACTAGTTTCAGAATCGGAGCTGCAATATAGTTTTGTGATGTGATAAGTAAAACTTGGTTCAAGGAGCAATCGAAAGGATTCTGTCAATCCAAGTAGTAGTTAGGTGAAAATGATAATGTAAAAAGACACCAGAAAAACCTTGTTAGAGGGCAGGAAATGCCAGACATGGTTTGGTCTAGAAATATAAACGTAGTAAATGAAAAGAAAAGGTGCAACTCAAAGGCAGAGAGTTACGAAAACAAAAATGATAGTGCCATAAGAGAAGAAGAAGAATCAGATGAAAACGAAAGCTTGTAAATATCTTCAGAATAGGAAGAGAAAGAAGCAGCGATAGGAAAAAATCTCCTAGATCTATTTGAGAAAAGCATAAACTGAATAGATTTTGACTCTATGAAAGTAAATGGAGGTTTTCTCTGGAGTGAGGGGAAGTGTTATATTTTGTAAATAAATATATATATTGTTTACTAACCATATGGATATAAGCTATAAAGCTAGTTTGTACTCCAGAGAAAAATAGTAATGGAAACCTAATAATAAATAGAGATAGTGTTTTATAACAATAAAAAAGATTGCTAATAGTTAAAATGAAATTTAGATGTAAAAAGATATTTAAGTTCTAAAAGCAATGGAAAAAAGATTATGAAAAATTAAGGAAACTCTTTTTAGATAGATTATTAAGTTTAAAAGCGACAAAGAAAGGTTGTAGGTAAATAAAATATACTTAAAATTAGATAGAGGTTGTAGGTTAAAAGAAATGTACAAAAACATTGCTGAAATATAAACTTAGTTAATTGTGAATTCATCATCATTATCAATCCACTGCAGGATGAAGGTCTCTTCAAGTTTAATCCATCTTCTCCGATCTTTAGCTTCTCTTCTCCACATCACCCCTACACATTTTCTTATTTCATCCAGCCATCTTACATGTGGTCTCCTTCTGGGTCTTTTACAATCTCTTGGAATCCAGTTTAAAATTTCAATTGTCCATCTATTATCATCTCTTCTAGCAATATGTCCATCCCAACTCCACTTCAATCTTTTAATTTTTTCAATGAGGTCAGTAACACCTGTTTGTTCTCTTACCCATGCATTGCGTTTTCGATCTCTTCTTGTTACTCCCAACATACATCTCTCCATACTTCTTTGAGTGGTCTGAAGTCTCTGTATTGATCTTCTATTAAGTGTCCAAGTCTCAGATCCATAAGTAAGAACTGGTAAAACACATTTGTTAAAAACCTTTCTTTTCAAACACATAGGCATATTTCCTTTTAATATCAAGTTATTTCTACCAAAAGCACTCCAACCAAGTTTAATTCTATGATTAATTTCCTCTATTATGTTTCCATCTGTATTAATAATCTGACCAAGGTATTTGTAACTCTTAACTTCTTCTAATTCATCATAATCAATCTTTATTTTCATATTTTGAGCAAATCGATTAAACATTACTTTAGTCTTTTTAACATTTATCTTTAGTCCTACTTTCCTACTTTCATCTGATAACTCCTGCAACATTTCCTGCAGCTCGGAAGCATTATTTGCAAAAACAACTACATCATCTGCGAAATCTAAATGACTTAAATAATCTCCATTTACTTTCACTCCTTTAGTTTCCCATTTTAATCCACAAAATACTTCTTGCAGCACTGCTGTAAAAAGTTTTGGAGATATGGAGTCACCTTGTCTTACACCTTTCTCAATGTTGACTTTCCCAGTATCATTATGTAATCTAATTGTTGCTGTTGCATTTTTATAAATATTCTTTAAAATATGACAATATCCTGGATCTATACCTTGATGCTGGATATGCTAAATAGATTTTTTTTAAAATGAAGAAAAAACTATTACTGTTTAAATTTAAACATTAAGCTATTTTTAGTGAAGCAAACAATAAATATCTAAAGCACTAATTATAATAGAAAGGAATGTGAATATATGCAAATTAAATGCCAGATAATAATCATTGCAAAAATGCATTAGTCATACTATCCTATTGAAATATTAGTCTAATATATTTTGCTGTTACCCTATTGGAATGTTAATAATGATATTAACTGATATGAAGCAAGAGAAAAAAAAAGTATAAATAGTATGTGCTAAAAAAAGCAAAAGTCTTTCATGTCAGCTTTTTTTTTACTCGTCATAGTGCTGCTGGGGTTGCTGTTTTGGGAATTAACATAGAGAAAAAAGCTGATGGAAAAGTGTACCAACTTTTCTGCATCGATAAATGTGTTCCTAGTATCTGAGCCTCTTTAGATGAAAGACAGCGGATAGGAAAACTTAACAGACCGCATCGGTCTTATATTATTTGCATACGCCTGATAAGACCCAAATAGGATTGTGCATAAAGAAACTGTGAGTATAAACTGTAGTTATTCACTTGGGTCCACTTATTGGTCTGTAGTTATATTAACATTGAGGATTTAAAACTTAAAATCAAGGATTCAACTGATTATATTTTAAATTAAGCAATGCCGGAACTGGTACTGAATTAAACCGGTTAACTATGTGTATATAATAATGTGTATTTATTTTGTAAATAAATATTGTCTAATCTTTATTAATGTTGTTTTCTTGTAGTTAATATGTTTGTAATAATTGTTGGCATTCAGCTTCATAGTTGAATACACAACAGTATTTATACATTTTTTTAATGATCTAAACAAAAATCAAGGTTGTGCAAGTTTAGTATAGTGTTTTGCTTTTGGACTATCTGAATAGACTCTTATTGTTTCTAACTGGCTTAAAACTTGTTTTTGCTTTGTTTTTGATCTCCAAAATCTCTTATCATTAGATATTTTAATTAAAATTAATAAATCACTAAAAGTTTTTTTTGAATTAAAAATTCTGCTATCAATTGTTCAAAACAGATTCTTGCCATGAGAGGTTCATATTGTAGACTAAATGCTAATGAGTTGCATTCATGAATATTAACCAAAAGATTAGCATCCTATTCAAATTGATGATGGCTTTAGTTTATAAGAACTTTATTTTACTTGAAACACTCTAAATTAACTATCATTGTACCCAAGTAAATTTATTCTGCCTTTTATAAATGACCCCCCAAAAATCTTTAAATTTGCAAAATAATAATGTTTAAATATTTTTTCCATAATTGTTTTGTTTTTCAAATTTATTAATTAGTTTAATTATTAATCTTTCGTAGTCTATTAATATAAAACTATTTATGCATTATTTTGCTCTAATTAAACTAGGAGGAGAGTTTTGCCAAAAAATACATTCAGTAAAATATAAACAATTTAGTATTTGTCAAGTTTCTGATGATGGTATATTATTAGATGTGAAAAAAAATTTAAGGACTCAGGAGGATTTAAAGCAATCCTCATATATAAATATATCAAATTTTTATTATATGTTGCTTTTGACAGAATAGCTCAGTTGGTTAGAATATTTGCCTTAAACTCGATATTTCAAGAATCTAAAGGTCCGAGTTCAACCTCTAAGCGAATATTGTCACTGTGCATATAGGCCAGCAACACCTGAAGAAGAGTAGAGAATAATACTACTCGAAACATTGTGTAATTACTAACCTGTGTTGTATATTTGTGTGTTATTACTAACAAGTGGTTTGTATTTGGAAAGTCTAAATAAAGTTTAACATTTTCTATACATTCAACATTCACTCCTAGATGATAGAAATAGTCCAACATATTACATCTAATATAAACAATTTGTTTTTGTTTGTTTTTTCGATTTATAATTATATAAGCATATTATTTAAAGAATCACTAATAGAATATAAGCAAATATAAATTTGTTTATTGATCTTGCAAATACTTTATTCAATTTTTTTAATTATTTTATATGCACATAGACTTACAGCCAGTGCTTTAGAAGTTCTAGATGGTTGTTTCTCTGTTGGTCCACAACCTGATGAAAAGGTTTGTTTATATTAAAAATTTCTAAATACTACATGAATTCGTATTTTAAATATTCATTAATATATCAATATTTTCATTAAAGGATCCTGTTTGTCAACAAGCGCTGGATTTAGCCATTCATCTTTTAACACTGCCTACTCCTCCACCAGTCCAACAACATACCAAAGGTCTACTGTCTTCTCTTCATACTACCAGGATTTCCTATCACAACCATAAAGTAATTCAATGTTAAATTTATATATGTATCTGATCTTCTTATTGGAAAAAGTTTATAATTATATTTTGTTTTTATTTTGTATACATTTTTTTTTTTTGTATTTATTTAACTAAAATTCTTATTCATTTCCTCTCTTTCTTTTTTTTTTTGTATTTCTTACTATATCAAAAAAAAATTTTGAATAACAAATTTTGTATTTGGAAGAGTTTACTCAAAATCAAATTTTGATAATCACAGATTTAAAGTAAAAAATAAAAAAATAAGCATTTTTAGATTTTTGTTGAGAAGATAAGACTTTGGCTGTTTATATATGAATATCAGTAAGAAATTTTGAAATAATAAAAGTAGTTATGGAGTCTTTAACATGTGTGAATATCTGTATATATAAGTAACTTATAATATTAAAGTCGTTTGATTTGAATGTTAGGTACTGTAATATTTATTAGACAAAAAGTAATAGAAAAGTATTACTGATGTCAATAAAAACATGAATGCAGTACTCTGTCCAAAAAACACTTTGAAGCTCTTATGAGATGACATGTACAGATAAAAAATTATTTGTGTATTAAGATAGTTTTATCTCACATAGTATTATTCTTTAGTCTGCTTACTCTAATTGCCTTCAGAAAGAAAAAAAAATACATAAAAGTGAACTTTTGATAACATCCCAAGATGTTCTTTTTTCAGCACTTTAATCACAAATTTTTAATGTATCATTTGACTAATATTTTAAAAATCCAAAATAATTGTTAGCAAAATTGAAGTAAAGGATTTAAGTAGATTTGCTATTGATTTTTTGTACAAAATTTTAAATATTAATAAGGTAGTACTTTGTTTTCAGAAAGAATGGAGAATAAATGGTATTTTTAGAATGCTATTTAAATACATAAATTGTAGTGAGCTTATTGTTTTGAGAAACCATATTGTTTCTTTGTTTTATTTTTAAACATAAATAAGTATTAGATAGGACAAAGCCATAAACAGCTTTCTGATTATTGAGCTTTTTCAGTGGTAAGGACTATTTTTTAGTTCACTTATCCAACTATTATCTTGTTTTTACAATGCTTATTCAAGTTAATATTTTCTAAACAAGCAAATTCCATATTTTAAGTTATTTGGAAATTCAAAATCGTTATTTTAAATAGCACAATATCAATAAATGTCTACTGTTATAATGCTATATTACCAAACAGTTTTTTTCTATCTGGTATCTATTTTTTATGTATGCTTATGGAAAGGACTCTGTTCAGGAAAAAATTTACCTTTGACAAATGCAGTTTAAATTTAAAATACAAGTTATGTGATGCTTTGTTTGGTTTGTTCCTTAAAAAATTGTCCCTCCATCCAAACTATTTTCCAAATAGAGTTAAAGCATTATGGAAGAGATATTTGTCTTAATTATTCTAACAGTGAAAGAAATAATTTTACAAAATAAAACTTTAAACTTTTTTTCCTTGTGTTTTTTTTAATAAATTATTTGAAACTTAAAAAATATTTGAAGTATATGAAAAAAAGTTTAGAGCCTTACTTAGTAAACTATAGAAAACAATCTTCTAAAATAATTAATATAACTTTTGTTTTATATTTTATTGTTCTACTAACATATTAATACAAATATTTATATGCATGTATGAATTTGTGTTGTTGTTTTTTTTAATTTTTGTACATACAACTGTATTTATAGGATCAAGCACAATTAAACCATGTTGTTCAGTGCCTAAGCAGCAAGGACTTTTTACAACTAGATGAGTTGGATCCAGAAGCATTTCATCAGTTAGTTTTTACTGCTCGTTCCATTGCTTCTGTTCGGCCTGCTAATCTTGTACGATTTGCAGAAGGAAGAGACAAAACAATTGAAGACCCAACAGAAATACCTGCTTGTAAGATAGTTCAATTGAGTTTTATTTAATTTATAAATACACACACCAATTCTATATAGATTTGAGAAATTCAAAGATGATGTCAGTTTTTAGAATCATATGTGAAAATTGATATTTAATTTCTTTTTATTTTTTGTATTTATTCTCAATATTTTAATTTTTGAGTTTTATTTAATTTATAAATACACACACCAATTCTATATAGATTTGAGAAATTCAAAGATGATGTCAGTTTTTAGAATCATATGTGAAAATTGATATTTAAATTTGTTTTTATTTTTTTGTATTTATTCTCAATATTTTAATTGTTTTAATTGTTGTAACTTTTCACATCAAAAAAAACATATATACATATTATGTTAAGATACTATTATGATAACAATCTATATGTATTGTACTGGTCGATGCCCCCCTTGCTCTGTGGATTCTTACCATGTGCACAGAAACTAACTGTTGTGCCTCCGAGTATGGCATTATTACAAACTCAATAATAAACTGTATATGATACCTTAAACTTAATCTATTGAATTGTTAACTGAGAGAGATCAAACCAAAGCTGATTATATTTCCTGATCTCTCCCTTGTTAAAACTCTATTGTCCTGCCTATGGATATCAGTGTGTTGGCCGTTGCATACCTTTGAAAGGCCGAATTTGAACCTGACCTTTATGCGCCACTTTCATAAAGAGAAAATCTCTCCCAAATGGATATACAACTACCAATGAAACATATGAAGTAAATAAATAAAAATATCTGCATGACATCAAAATTGTAACCCCCAGATAAAGTAATGTACCATGGGTTTAGCTCAATCATATATGCATTTAATATTGTTGGAGAGAGAGAAAAATAAATGTGACACTTGCCAAGACAGAATTTAAAACACAAAAACAAATATTTATTTTCTCAAATAACCCAACACAGTTTATATACATCAAGAAAAATACATTCTGACTCCCCATTCCACCCCCCAGAATTATACTACGAAAAGAAAATTAAGAATAATGTTTATGCAATTTAGATATGGATCTCCCTTTCTTATTTTCAGATAAATACCCTTGAATGAAGTGGCCTGAGCTTCTACTCACATGTGCACATATTAAGTGTCACGGTTATTTTATATAATATCAAAAAAAAATTATGGCTATACACATATGTCTATTTACACATCTATTCCACTACTTAGATAACATTTTATAAGCGTGCGCTTGTATACAAATCGAGCACATGCGGAGACAAGAGCAAAACTATAATAATTTAAATCAATTTACATTTCTTTATGCTATACGCATATATGGGTTATAAGCAATAACAAAAATAAATTAAAACACGCACATATACATATGCACATCTAGGCATATTAAACTTAATGTGGAAGGATGGTTTCACATGAAACAATCCCACGCTTTGCGGATAAACAATTTGACATACATGTACTATACCAAAAAAATACATATATCAATAAGATTCAACTTTTATATTAAAGCATATAAACAATATTTAAATAAAATGATAAATGAATAAAAGAAATTATACCATCCGCCGTCTTCAGGCTTACGGGGACTTTTCTTCATTTTAGTATGACATAGGCATTTCTATGATGACAGGTTGGAAGGAATTGGGCTGGTGCACTGACATGGGATTCAATTCCATGTTCATCATACTGACTAATGTAGATATTTTCACTTTCTTTAGATTTTTACCAATGTTTTCTTTCCTAGGACAGCTTCAGCAGACTGCCACTTCTGTTATATAGCTTTTGCAGGACTCTTATTTGAAACCAAGCTCGGCTCTATTCCCTTTCAGCTTATTTCTTTAATATTGGATGATCAGCATCTCTCTGAGATACAGCCTTAATCATCAGCCTTGGCAGCTTATAGCTAACAACAGTCATCAGTCAGATGGACAGAACTCTGAACAACAATGCAATACTTCTGCAACCACACAAGAAAAAGTCTCCTTGCTTGTCTCTTCTATATTAGATAATGTATTATCAATCTCTGCAATTCTATATTATTTCTTCTTCTATATTAAATTATTCTCTATAGCAACACTTCTCTCTACGATTCTTTGTTAGTCAACCCCCTCTCAGCAGCTGGTGAACAGTTTATATAGCACACTCATTATACTATGAATTTGAGTGCCCCCCTGTTCAACTCTACCTTCATACCTAATGGATTGAAAGAAGGCATATAGCTTTTTTACACCCCAATATTTCCTATTACTCATTTTAATCTTTAATTTCTCTCTTGATTTTCACTAGGCCCACCTTGATTGATTACGGAGTCCATTTCATCAATTTTTATTTTTGCCACGAAGGAAAGTTTCTCTCGCTTTTCTCTGACAAAAGATCAAAACTAAGAAACACAAATCAAAAATAAAATCAGATTTTGTCTGCTTGTCTTGGCATTTAATTGCCGCAGACTCTCTTGTTCTTAAAAATAAAATACAAAGCAGGATGACCATTAATACATTAGTAAAATTTAACATTTGGTAAAACAATAGCCACCTGACTTTGCTTTAATGTATTAGCAAAGAACATATCTGATAAAGTAAAAAAAAAAAAAATAGATGCATTGGGCCATTTACAATTACTTTTAAATATTGCTTTTTTTTATAAATATGTTCTAATACGGAAACAACTTTTTAAAAAAATGCAAATGTGAAGCATTTGTGATAGTTAAAAATATTACTCGCATATGTAATTATAACACATATAAAATTATACATTTGAATATTTAATTTACTCTTGCGTGCTAAGATATACGCACAGACCATCATCATTCATTTCACAGTTCATTTAGATAATCCATACTGGACTTATTATTGTTATAATAGCAATAAATAATAGCTTAAATTAATACCCACTAATGTTTTCTATATATATATATGTGTGATGAGTTGTAGCTTTAGCTACAGCCACCTTGTGCGCGGCCACTCCAAGAGTGTCCATCACAATATATATTTACAAATTGGTATTTAATATAACAAAATATACATTTTTCATATTAATCTATACAAATTATAATTAAACACAATTTAACTATGAATACACAAGTTCACTGTTTTAGACTGAATATGAAATATCTTCAATTCTGCAGCATAATGACTTATTTAGTGATGGTGATTTATAATTTAATCTTTGACCATACTAAATTAATTTATTGATTTAATAGTATGAGTGTGATTAAATGGATTATTGTGAGTCTCTGATTATGTTAGGTGTATCCTTCTCCATAAATCATAGATATGATACAATGATAATGTGCTTAAATGTAAAAAAACCACTGACTAAATCAAGCATAATAAAAAAAATGCTCAGCTTGGTATCATATTATATAATAACATTGCAATTTGGCTAAGATTCTGTTTAGAAGAATTGAGTTGTTTTTTTTTTTTAAACTGGCAAAAAAAAACCATGAATCCCTTATGTGTGTGTACTAAGTATTTCATTCTCATTATTGCAGAATTTGTTTCTGTTTCAAATGTCTAAAATTTCTAATTATTAAGGAAGATAACTATAGGAAAGTATCAATAAATATATTGTTTAAATACCATTGGTTCTCTTTGCTTATAAGTTGCAACATTGATTTCTACTCCATGTTTATATGGTGGATCAAATCTTGGAAAAAAAGTATTATATCATTCCTGCTTTTCATGATCTATATGTATCCAGTTTAATGGACATTTAATATATATATATATATATATATATATATTGTAATGGTATGCATATGCCATTACATTATGTTAAAATTAAAATAAAGGGGTGAATAAATCTTAAGTAAAAATGATTTTATTAAAAACTAAAAGCCAAAAATTAAAAGAGTTATTATCTTAACATATATATATCGCACAGATGGAAAACTTTATGAAAGTATTTTTTTTAAAAAAAAGTATTTGAAAGTACTTTTTTTGTAAAAAAAAAAAAAAAAAAGATCTGAAGATATAGAAATAAATGTTGATTTCTATTATGTTTTAATCTTGAAAATGGAAATGATTGTTTTATTAATTAAATATAATAGCAAACTAGCCCTTGGGGCATTTAAATAATAATGGTCAGATAAGAGAATGAAATTAAAGATTGACAAATGGAAGCACCAAGCCATAGCATGGACCAAAAAAAAGACCTTAGGATCAGTGGTGTCTTGTTCGATGGATCCGAAAATTTACTGATATGGGAAGTCTAACCCTATAAAACGAAAAAATAAGTTGTTGCAAGGAGCTGACTATTAATCTACATATGAACTGTAGCTGTATTGCAGACTCCACAATGTAGGAATCTGCAATAGATTTAATTTCCTATAATATACCACCTGAAGCAGTCTCCAAACTAATGAGCACTGAATTGCAGCAAACAACGGACTGATCCTCCCAGAAATATTAAATGGTCTTTAGATCTCTCATGGATAAGACAGACTTCGAACTTTTCTCAGAAAGTATGAACTCTTTCGTTTATTCAATATGAACTTTAACAAAACTTCAATTGGTAGTATAAAATATGAACTCTTATCTGATGTAAAGATTTTTAAATCAATTAAGTTTACTAATCATTTCCATTTTTGTATTATTTTTTATTATTAATATTATCTAAATTTTTTAAAATGTATTAAATTTAAGTTGGGTGTAGATGGCTGCATAGATTCGTTAACGTTTATGTTAATTATTTTTTAAGATTTTCATATGCATAAAATATATATCGGTAAAGATGACACCTCATGTTGGGTGTCCAAACATATTTACTAGTACATCTTTTAAGTTATTGTTGTCAGTGCGGCACCTTATGATGAGTGATGTCATTGGGTTTACTCTATTGTAAATTTCCCTCAGCAATTCTATCAATATATCATTTATGTTTATTTTAAAGGGATTTGATTTCAGGGTTGGTGCTGGTGGAGGTATATATATGGGTGTTTATATCAATGTAATGTGAAGCGTGTTTAGCATAAAGGGCAAAGCCCATATGAATGCATGACTCGAAAGTGTAGTCAATGCATTACAATGGATATTTGACGTATTTCCCACACCATTGTTTTCCTTTTTACTCTGGGTGTCAATAGTAAGATGGCCAAGACCGCAATTCATCATTATAGAGAATTGTTAATATATATTTTCCAAATGATTTCCTTCGCCAGACTGATGCTCATTCCTGTTCTGAGCAAGGATCATTTCTCTTCAAATAGTACCACACTGCAGACGCACATTTCTGTCAGTGTGGTTTTATGTTAGCATCTTCATATTGCATTGGTTATATCCGTATATCATGGTTTGGCTACAAACTTTTAGTCTGAGATTGAATGATTGTTTTTGAAAAGTTTTTAACTGAGTAATTTATGTAGCCTATCTATACTCAACATTCTAAAGTAAAAATATTATTAAAATATCCATCTGTGCAGACTATCGTAAATAAAAATTAATAATAAAATCTAAATTTTTTCCTCAAATTTATATACATGCATCAATAAATGTTTGTGTGTGTTATTACTGGCAGTAGCTTTTTTTTTTTATTTTAAATTCTTCTTTATCGAAATGTTATAAATAAGAATTTATATATTAAGTCTCTGTGTCTCCTTGAGCTAGAGACATTGGCCAATGGTCAATATAAAATAAAATTTGGATCTTAGCAGCACGTATCTGCCTACTATATAAATATTCCAGGTTCAAATAGCCTGGTGGCGCCCTGTACGGCAGATACGGTAAGTTCACAAATTACACCCCGATCATTATAATTGTCACCCAAGGTGTTGTGTTACATTATAACCACGAGTACCTTGAAAGTTATGCCAGTAACATTTTTTTTTTAAAAAAATGAAATATTTTTTAGTCTATATTATACACCTGGGTCTCGTTTTACACGATAAATAGGTTCCTCAGAAAGCACACGCTAACGAAATCGCGCAAAAATAGACGTAACTTACCTTGAAAAAGGGGGGATACGGACTGTGATTTTTCAAAAATCGTGTAAGAGCAAAGCACCAACGTAAAATTACTTTAAAATTCGCGCAAAAAAAAATAAGGAAATAAAATATGACTAATAAAAAATTTCAAATTTGAAAAAAATTGATACAAGACAAACTTTTTAAACTATTTTTTAACTATAATATTTAATTTTATTCAAAACAATATGTATTTTTATGCATACATTTTTTTATACACGTTTTAATTATTATCGCTATTTGCCGGTAAACAGGTTCGTTTGCAAACTGGTTTTTGATTCTTCACAAGAGGAAATACAACTAGTGCCAACTTCACTCTCATGTTGTGTTAATTGTTTTCTGGTGACAACATAATTAGTAATTAATCTTTGAGATGATGATTTTATTAATTGTTTATGAACACAATATTCAGACATACAACCATTTAGCTCTCGTTGGAATTTAAGAGCACGTTCGTGATTAGTGTCATTTATAAGAAAATAATTTGCCAACTGATTAGAAAGTTGAAGACCTTCTCGAATCATTTTTGAAGTGAAAGGAACAGGTTCCACTTCTGTTTCATTATCTTTTTCTACGTTTTCTTCTGTATCTAAACTTTTATTTTTGTCTTTAATTTTTTAATTTTCAATTCCGTTTAAAAATCAAATTTCGTTTCACTGCTATTATTCACCTTTTAAAAATAAACTTGGCGGACACTAAATGATTAATAATTGATTACGTTCTTTTTTAAAAAGCAAAAACAGAATGTTATTTAAAATGCAAAATTAACACGCACAATGTTGGAACAAATTTACATTATAATCTTGTAAAATTTAATGTGGGTATACATAAAATGTGGAAATCATGATTTTAATTTCATTATTGCATAAAATCTTACTATTATAAAGCACTGAAAATATTGAAATTACTAAGATGAAAGTCAAATTCTAATAATGTGCTAATACTTTCAATATAACGTAAGTGTGTGAAATTTATTATTTAAAATAATAGCTCATTATCGGAGTTCGACTGCCGGTGAAACATTAATCGCGTAACTTCAAAATCGTGTTAAATAAGTCCGCATAAAAAGAGACCCAGGTGTATAAAATTTTTGTGTAAAAAGTACTGCGAGTAAAAAAAATTGCGCATATATAAATAAATGCGAGGAATAAAACGTAATAATTAATACAATTTTTTTTTTAAAAAAAGTCTAAAATTAACTTGTTGGTCTTGCCTAAGTTAATAATAAAACATAGGAAAAAGGGAACTCTTGAGAGAGGAGGCTTAATCTAAGCTGGGGTGGAAAGGAAATAATAGTCAACAACATTTTTTATTTATTTTGTAATTACTAACCAAAGTTTTTGTCTTTTGAAATCTTCATATATAATCAATTTGTGTAACGTAATTACTAACACTAAGTAAATTCTTTTTTTTTTTTTATTGTTTTTGTTTTTGAGGAAGTTGACTGATATGTAATGATATACATATGCCGTTACATTATTTTAAAACTAAAATAAAGGGGAAAATAAATCTTAAGTAAAAATGATTTTATTAAAAACTAAAAGCCAAAAATTAAAAGAGTTATGTTGACATATATTATACTAGTTCATCTAAATCAGGGGCCCCAACCTTTTTACACTTAAGAGCACATTCTATAATACCGGCCAGGTGGAGGGCACCATTTATTTTTTCAACCAGGTGGAGGGCACCATTTATTATTTCAGTGTAAATTTATAGTTGGATATTGTTAATAATACACATAATGTTCAAAAAAAATATTAATTTCAAAAATAAAATTTTAACTTATAATTAACATTTAGATATTTACGCTATATAAAAGTATAGTATGCCCTACAATTTGATTACAATATAATACAATAAAATTATAAAAAATTTTAAAAATTAAATTTATTTATATCATATAAATAATTTTTTATCATGTTCGGATAGCGGCGGGCACACATAAAATGTTTTGCGGGCGCCATGGTGCCCGCGGGCATAGCGTTGGGGACCCCTGATCTAAACCCTATTAAGATGAGCATGCACACATATTGAACATGAAAAAAAAGTTGGCGGCATGCCAGGGTAAGAAGGAATTTTAAATCTTTTTACGGTCGCCTTGATGCAGTCATAAGGATGGTTATTAAAGTATTGGCTCTTACACATCTTTGAAGGATTACTTTAATTACAACCCCTTGCACCACTCCCAGAAAGAGAAAAAATAATTCCCCTTCCTGAAAGGATATGCAATGCCAAATATATTAAATATAATAAAACAAACAAATGTCTAATAGAAATTAGTGTCCTAATTACTAAAGATTTAAATTCTGATAATTTTGGTATCCCATATACTAGTTCGGGGTTCTCTTTATTCCATGTAAAGAAATGGGAATCACAAAACTCATGTAATTATCTAATTACTTTAGAGAAACACGGATAAAGTGTGCAAGCCATAAGGCAACTCTAAAAGTTATGAAATAAATATCCTTCACCAATTACAAAGATAAATACAATCGTAATAAGCACAAATGCAGAGAAAAAAAATTATGATAATATAATAATTATTTTGCTTAAGAAATATAATATCAAAACTTAAAAATTAAAAGAATCAATTAGTGAGAAAGAGTGGTCTGAGAATTATAACCTCGCACACGAATATATTTTACAAATACTAAATATTACATTAAATAAGATTCACATTTTAACGTGAAGAAATATATAAATAAAAGATCTATATTACACAATAATATACACCTTTACCCGCTTAGCGATTGGCTACTTAGCGATATTTCACAATATCGATCATCATCAATTTGTACCCACTACTTCGATTTACAATCGATTATTCACTATAACGATCGGGAAAATGAAAAAAAAAACAATTTTGGCAGCCATCTTGAATTTTGCATCACTGATGATATCAGAGAATAGGTATTTTAAATTCATTTTACCTAAAAGCAAAAGTACATTACTGTATAGCACATACAATATTTTATTCATAAAACACAATGTTAGTGCTGCATTCAATATTATAAATACAGAACGTATAAACTTAATATATTATAACGATCGAAATGAAAGTGAAGATCGAATCTAACCGCAAAAACATATCTGCTCTACGAGGCGCCATCTAGGCATTTAAACCTAGAAAAATTTATAGAGTAGGCAGATACGCGCTGTTAAGATTCCACTTTATTTAAATATTCCGATCGTTAGCCCAAGTCACTAACTCAGCGGAGACGCAGAGATAAAAATCTATATCTTAAGTTATATCTTAAATATCAATAAATAAAAGCCACTGCCAGAAATTAACACATAAAAATATTTATTTACGCACATATAAAATAACATTTAAATTTTGAGGAATAAGTTTAACATTTTAGATTTTTATATTAACTTTTAATTTTACATTTAACTAAGTTTAAATGAGTTTAATATTTTATTTAGATAGTCAAGTATGAATAGACTACATAGATCTGCATTTGAAAAGAAAATATTCTTCCCTGATTTAACCTTAGGCAACAAATTTCGCAACCAAACTGGCGCCAATCCGTCTGATACATTCATGTATTCAATGTAGTATGATACGACAACACAAAATACTATACTGTCAGGAAAGTACATCTGATCAGTAAGTAGATTAGAGAAGACATGGTCTCTCCACCAACAGGAAGGTGACATCTGTTGGCGAGTAGAACAATAAACAAAAAACTCCATAGGAATGGACTGCGGTCTTCTGACTTACAAACCCATCCATAGGCAAACAGAAGGTGTGTGGCATATATATGCAATCCTTCCCGAAGCGGATCTCATACTACATCTACTAATTACACAAATATATCCAATTCATTGAGCCAATTCAACTACGAAACGAATAACCTAAGATTACCCTCTCTTAATATAACTTTACAAAACTATATAGCCATTCACGCCCGACTTAAATTTGACATTTAAATACGTTCGCACAGATTTGTTTAAAAATGTTGGGTATAGATCGGCTGCACAGATTCCACGGTCAAAACATTCCAAATTAAACACAACCGATCAAAATACAAAGTCAATCGATAACGTCAATTGTAACAGGGAATACACAAGGCCCCATGGCATTCATCGTAAGATGCCCACATTAACATCATTGACCTATATATTCCAATCGACTGTGAATACCACAACATAATCAACCGCTAACGAATCCATGCAACGTCTATACCCAACTTAAATGTAATGCATTTAATAATTTCTACAATAAATATTACTACAAATAATAAAATGGAAATGATTTTAGCAAAACCTAACTATATAAATTTAAACAATCAATTATTAATTTGAAAATCAAATAAGAGTTCATTTTAAAATTTAAATTAGCTGAATCTTTAAAAAAAAATCAATGACGAAAGTTCTTAATTACTTTTTTTTGGTTGTTGTTAATTTGTAAAGTTCATAGCTCACGGTAGAAGAGTCCAGGTTTCTGCTTTTAATTCCTGCGACGCCTCCATTGGAAGATAATGTTCTGGAGATGGCAATAGCTGGTTTAAGGTATCACAGTCTTTTCATTTTTCCTTTTTAAATAGAGAGTGTGGTATGTGCGTCCTACCACCTCTCAAACACACAACGCTGGAACTCCCGAAAAAAAACTGTCTGGAACTCAATATTTCTCTTTTTATAGTAAATCTCCAGATTGAACGAACAAAGACGTCACTAATCCAAATTTTCGTTCGGGTCCGGGCTGAGGCTTGGTGCTTCCATTGGTCAAGCTAATTTCTTTTTATTTTGTTATCTATCTTTCATCAGATCATTTTAATTATACAAGAGCCCAAGGCTAGCTTGCTTTTCAAACAATTTATAAACAATCATTTCCATTTACAGATTACAAGAATTAATTAATACCTGTTTTTATTTTTAAATCTTGTACTTTTTTTTTATATATAAAAAAATACGTTCAAATACTTATTTGTTTTTTAGAAAAATATTTTTAAAGTTTGGCATCTGTGCGAATGTATATACGTTTAACAAACCTTTTAATTTTAGCGTTTAGTTTTTTACTTTTATTTGCGAACTTTTAAGTTTTTATTTTAAATTAATGTAACGACATATTTATATATCGTTACAATATATATATAATTACTGAATCTATAATACTGTATACATATAAGTGTCGAATGTCTTTAGAAAAATTAAACTTTATTTAAATATAATGTACAGTATTTGGATTATTTAAATAAAGTTTAATTTTTCTACACATTCAACACTTATATTAGATGATGAAAACAATACAACTAAAATACCATCATCACAAACTTTCAGGAAAACCCTAAATACTAATATTAAATTGCGTGTGTGTGTTCCTTAATTAGTACGCTCAAGTGGTTTCAAATCAAAAGAAAAGCATTAAAAAAAAAAGTTTAAAAATAAAAACAGATTGAATTTAAAATAAGTGTTAATAAATAATCTTTCTACATGGACGGGGGGGCGAGGCACTATTAACATTACTAAAAATATACAGTAAGAAAAATAAACTTAGTTGTATGTTTTAAAAAATTAGAAGTTAGATTTTTTTTCTTTTAAAATAAGTTGATTTTTTTATTTTTCTAAAGTTGACTGATTTACTATACGCATAAGCCTTTTGTTACTCTGAAGTACAGTAATAAGTCTTTATGTTTAATTAAATCATTTATAATTAAACATTGTTTTTTAATTAATAATTTCATGTAAGTAATGAACATAAATGTACAGTAATATGTACTGTAATACAAGTTTTAAAAAATGCACTTCTGTATGGATTTTTTTTTCATTACAATGAAAACCTTCTGCGGAAGAATATAAAAACTCTTAAATTCAGATTTAGTTTCACTTTCTCTCTCTTTTTTTTTTTTTGCTGTACTGTACTTTTTAAACAGAGAAAATATGCATTTTTTTTCCTAGTGATATAAAACTTTTCTTTTTAGATATCTTATTTAGTCATCATTGCCATGAAATATCAAGAAAATCTTTGAGCTTGGAAACCAATGTGGATATTTTACGGTGACTGGAACCGACCAATTTTTTCCCCGTAGACCTCCATTATAAATACGTATTCTGTATGCGATATTCTTGCTTAACGATGAGTTTTGGAGGACCAATTGCCATCGCTAAGCTGGGTAAAGGTGTATATGAATTTAATAAAAATAGAATATACCGTGTAAAGTCTTTATTGTACTTCTCTAGCCTCTGAGTGGGCTATTCTCCTGTTCATCCAGGATAGCGAGGACTTTTTTTTAACACACTATATAGGAGCTTTCATAATTATTTGGTAGCTGGATCTAGGAGACATTTCTGACGGCATTATTTAGCAGATTTCATGTTCATTTGATGGCTGGATCTAGGAGACACTTCTGATGGCAGGAGCGCAGCTGGGCGGTTGCGCTGACTGGGGGTTTCTACCCCATGACTATTTCATGGACAAGAGTACACTTGTGTTTGAGGTTTAATCATAAATTTTCTCTTTGGTTGACGATTATCCACTAATAGGAGTGTTTTCTTTTTGGTTTCTACCGCACTGGTAGCGGTTCTCTTTTGCTTTGGGTTTTCAAATACCAGCCTCTTCCAGTAAACACAGTTCTGTACTGCACTAATAAAAATTGGCTAGTTAGAGATCATCTTGAAGCTTGCTCTACATCAGCGTGATATCAAAGAAATATCTAGAATTTTAATGGCTGATTGTCTGCCTCTGTATGTGCTACTCCCACTCTAAGTTTAAGCAAGCAAGTTCAAAAAAAAAAATTAAGTCCAGTAAATTAACATGGTACTGTGACTGTGGTATTAGAGCTGCGACATGAATTATAATCGTTTAATCATTAAATTAATTAGGTTATTAAATCAAAAACATATTTTAAAATCTACATTTAAAAAAAAAAACAATTTAACAAAAAAAAAATACGAAAAGCATTAATATGAAGAATAGTTAAAATGCGTGTTTAAATCAAATTGAGTGTGTGTTTACACGTGCATATTCTGCACAATCTATTTTAATACATTGTACAGGCTTACACCTGCATTTATATATGTAATATATGCAGGATTTGAACTCAGACTTTCACACGACCTACAACTCTCGGTGCCATATTATATTGCTGATTCACCTAATTACACACATATTGAAAAGATAAATAATCACCAATATACGTATTTCATCCTAAACCAGCACTCATTAAAGTATGAAGATTGGTTATCTTAATATAAAGCTGAGTACTAATTGTATATATGTGTGGAGGTTTAGCACAAAATATATATATATTGATGATTATTTATCTGTTCAACATGTGTGTGATCAGGTGAGTCAGCAATATAAGATGACACTGAGAGTTGTAGGTCATGTGAAAGTCTGAGTTCGAATCCCACATATCTTACATACATAAATGCAGGTGTAAGCCTGTACAATGTATTAAAATAGATTATACGTGCAAACACACACTCAATTTGATTTAATAACCTAATTAATTTAATGAATGAATGAATGATTGACTGATTCAGTGAGTGTGTGATTGACTGAGTGTCCGAATCCCCCGAACACCTGGTGAATAACTTATATAGCCCACTCATTACAATCCCAATCTAGGTACCCTCTGAAAAACATTTAATTAGCTAATTTTTAATTAAATTTATTATCTAAGACATTTTGATAATCAGATTATACTTAAGATATTTTTTTAATTAAGCTAGATACCTTTCTCCATCTGCATAAACATAAATTTCAACTAATTCTTTTGTCTAGTTGAAATACTTGAAAATTAAAAAAGAAACAAAATTGCTTATCTACTAAAATATAAATGCCTTTAAGCTTTTCTTAAATCTAGAATGATGTGTTGGTAGAGAAAAATAATTAGTAAAACTTTCGATTTCAAAATTACATATTTGTCAGAACATTTAATCATTTCCATCTTTTTTTGCTTTTTTCAAACTCTTCACACACAAAAAAAAATATAAATACAAATTACACATAAACATCTTTGCGTTTCTTAAAAAAAAAAAAAGATCATATTAATAAAAAATTTATTATAAACATCACTCCAAATCAATTTATTATATTTTGTAATACGGCTATGATTATGAGGGCTTGAACCTTGAAAGCGCTTAGCCATTTAATGAATAGATATTAAAATAATATATATTTGCTTTATTTGTTTTTAGCTTTGTGTGCTTGTGCGTGTTACCGCATTTTATATATTTTGATTCATAATTAGCCACAAAGTATAAACTATTTGCTTATAAACATATAGCTAATACGCTAACACATCGAATTATAAATTATAAGCCTTAACTATTGACTTTTCTTGTTGTGCAAGTATATGATATATCCAGAGACCCCTTTCATTTATTTTATAACGACTTAATTTTGTTTATATAGATGGTATACACCCCTTTTTTAATGGCTTTATTATGTACTTTAGGCCATTTTCTTACTTAATACCATCTTATGCTTGGCCATACGAAGTGTGCCAGGCATAATATATATCGCATGGTTGGAAAACTTTATAAAAGTATATTTTTAAAAAAAGTATTTAAAAGTACTTTTTTGTAAAAAAAAAAAAAAATAAAGATCTAAAGTTAGATAAATATTTTTGTTAAAAAGTTGTATGAAGGAAAATAGAAATAAATGTTGATTTCTATTATGATTTAATCTTGAAAATGGAAATAACTGGTTTATTAATTAAATGTAAAGCAAACTAGCCCTTGGGACACTTAAATAATAAAGGTCAGATAAAAGAATGAAATTAAAGATTGACCAATGGAAGCACCAAGCCACAGCACGAATCAAAAAAGAGACTTTAGGATCAGTGACGTCTTGTTCAATGGATCCGAAAATTTACTGATAAAGGAGGTCTAACCCTATAAAAAGAAAAAATAAGTTGATGCAAAGAGTTGACTATTAATCTACATATGAACTGTAGCTGTATTGCAGTCTCTACCATGTAGAAGTCTGCAATAGATTTAATTTCCTGTGATATACCAGCTGAGACAGCCTCCAAATTAATGAGCACTGAATGGCAGCAAACAATGGACCATTCCTTCCAGAAATGTTAAACGGTCTTCAGATCTCATGCTCATCGACAAGACAGACTTCAAACTTTTCACAGAAAGTATGAACTCTTTCGTTTATTCAATATGAACTTTAACAAACCTTCAGTTGGTAATATAAAATATGAACTCTTATCTGACGTAAATATTTCTAAATCAGTTAAGTTTGCTAATCATTTCCATTTTTTTTTTATTATTAATATTTATTATCTAAATTTTTTAAAATGTATTAAATTTAAGTTGGGTGTAGATGGCTGCATAGATTCATTAACATTTATGTTAGTTATTTCTTAAGATTTTTATATGCGTAAAATATATATATATTGGTAAAGA
This sequence comes from Epiperipatus broadwayi, assembly GCA_028023455.1. Lineage (NCBI taxonomy): Eukaryota > Metazoa > Onychophora > Udeonychophora > Euonychophora > Peripatidae > Epiperipatus > Epiperipatus broadwayi. The sequence goes on along the minus strand of JAQFVV010012399.1, from coordinate 13,548,966 downwards.
GGACACTTCATGCTGAGTGTCCAAACATATTTACTGGTATATCTTTTAAGTTGTTGTTGTCAATGTGGCACTTTATGATGAGTGTTATTGGATTTACTTTATTGTAAATTTTCCTCAGCAATTCCATCAATGACTTTATATTTGAAATCGTCTATGTTTATTTTAAAGGGGTTTGATTTCATGCTATTTGTTTCGTAGTTGGGTCGATGCTGGTGGAGGCGGATATATGGGTGTTTATATCAATATAATGTGAAACGTGTTTAGCATATAGGGCAAAGCCTATATGAATGCATGACCCTAAAGTGTAGTCGATACATTACAATGGATGTGGATGTATTTCCCACACCATTGTTTTCCTTTTTACTCTGGGTGCTAATAGTAAGATGGCCAAGACCACAATTCACCATTACAGAGATATATTTTCCAAATGATTTCCTTTGCCAGGCAGTTGCTCATTCCTGTTCTGATCGAGGATCATTTCTCTTCAAATAATGCCACACTGCAGATGCACATTCCTGTCAGCATGGTTTTATGCTAGCATCTTCATACTGCCTTGGTTGCATCCGTATATCAGGAAGCAAGCATTGGTTTGGCTACGAACTTTTAGTCAGATTGAATGATTATTTTTGAAAAGTTTTTAACTGAATAATCTATGTAGTCTATCTATACTCAACATTCTAAAGTAAAAATATTATTAAAATGTCCATCTGTGCTGACTGTCTTAAATAATAATTTAAAATTAATAATAAAATCTAAATTTATTCCACAAATTTATATACATGCATCAATAAATGTTTTTGTGTGTTATTACTGGCAGTAGCTTATTTATTTTTTTATTTTAAATCCTTTATTGAAATGTTGTAAATAAGAAGTTATATATTAAATCTCTGCGGTTCCGGTCAATATAAAATAAAATTTGGATCTTAGCAATACGTATCTGTCTACTATATAAATATTCCTGCTAATGATGTGATGTATTGTGGCTTCTCCTTAAATGAAGTCAAGAATATCTCAGCAATTATGCCCAGATAAACCTGTTAGCCACTTTATTTTCCATTCCGCAGATATTGTAAGTTCACAAATTACACCCAATCGTTATAATATATATCATTCACAGAATTTGAATTCATGATAATCTGAGTATTAATAGTGTGCCAGAACGTATATAACGTCCATGCACAAAATGGCTGTTGCTGAGAATTCATCACAGCTAATCTTTAAAAGATCAGAATTTACTATAACATCAATCAAATAGATCGTAATTAAAACACGTGTATAAATGTTTATATATTTGAGGTAAATAACTGGGTTTGGTCTGTACTATATTCCCATTTCACCCACAGTACAAGTGTATGTGTTGTATTATTAACGAATTTATCTTATAAAAAAAAAAAAAAAACTACATAAAGAATAGTTTTAAGTTTGTAATGACTTTTGTTTATGTTGGGAACATTTTTGTTTTATTTGTAATGTTCCGATATACGTATCCAGAAATGTTTTTTTTTTTTTTTTGATATTTTTAAATAAATGTTATTTTTTAAATAAATGTTTTTCTTTTATATTTTCATTATAATGGATTTTGTTTTTGGTAATTATAAAGAAAAGTTTTGGTAAATTGGAATTTATTTTTCTTATATAAAAAGAACAAAAGATGGAAAGGAATGTTTTGTGGTAAAAGAAAATTTGTTCTTTTGATCTGTTTTAAAGATAAAAAATTAAAAGTTGATTTTAGCTAATGTAATGAAGCATAATGGGTGCTCTAATTAATTAAGATGGAAACTGTATAATTTCCATGATTAAAAAAGTATACTTTGTAACAAATAAAATTAAGGAATGTATAAAGTATATTTTAAATTATTATAGGCTGATGCAATAGCTCGTAGGGGGTAGTTTAATTGGCTGAAAGGGGACCATATGTGCTATCTATTGGGTGGGGAGCGTCAGTCGCTCCTGAGCAGTCCAAGCAGGCAGACCGTAGACTTTGAAAAAAGAAAGAAAAACTAAAAATCACTCATGATCAATCCAAGCAGGCAGACCGTAGATTTTGGGAGAAAATCACAAAGTTGCTTATGAGCAGTCTAAGGAAGTAGTAAGATCCGATATTATATCACTGTGAAGAAATGCCTAGTAATCAAAATGAATTTTGAAACTCAACCATATCCGATATTATATTATCGTGAAGAAATTTAAGAAAGCTGAATAAAAAAAAGAAGAAAGGCATGAAAGTGATAATAAAATCAGTCATGTTAAAACCTATCTACCGATAAGAAGTACAACTATAAATCTTCAAACAAGTACCTAATAGAGATGGCCGTTATAGTTGTTCCAGCATACAAAAAAACCATGGAGTAGGTCACCAGCAGCAGTACACCGCCAGTTCATCCCTGAAGCCCTACGATGTCTTAAAAGAAGCCACCCAAGACCTGATAACAAGGACTCTTTGATACGTGTAATGGAGAAGGAAGCCCTGTCTGCTCTATGGAGTAGCGCGTGTGGTCCGCTCGAAGTCAAACTTTATAACAGTTGTAAATACAGATGAGTTTAGATCTCTTGATATTTATTTATTCATTTATTTATTTTTTATTCTATAACTCAGTAATATGTTTCTCTTATATACTCATAACTATAATCTTTTATGTAATCTTTATATCACTTATATTATATAATAGTTGCATGCATGTCTCATTTAGATTCCCTACATGGAGAATCTCTACCTCATAATCCTTTACTATGGCGATACCTTACGTAGAGTATCCTTTAGCCATATTATTTTTTATTAGGCATCATTTTATACATTTAAAATAAACGTAGATGTGTATCGTGTATAAATATTTAAGCACCAAAACATAAAGATGCGTAAAAATATTAATAATTTATTGATCCTAGAGGTAATCAGTAGACATGCATGTAAACTAGTGGATTATTTTTTCGTTTAAATGGATTTAATACCTATATGAATTATGTTTCTTCGTAGGGAAATTTATTACATACATTTGTTTCTTAAACTATTATTTTTCAAGTGGGGAAAGGGATATAGACCACACCCATTATGCAATTATTTTAAAATGACATTTTCTTTGTGTAAATCTTTTTTGTAAATAGATGTTTAATCTAAGTACTATATTTTTTCTTTAATTATATAAAATTTTTAACCTGATAAAACATTTAAAAGTTATAATAAAGAGTAAATTTTTTTTTATTAAAAAAATGGTTTGCCACTCTTATTTGCTTAGTTCAAATTACTTATTCAATCATTAGCACGTAACCGGAGTTATTTTAGGTGAACGGATCGAACCAGTCATTAACCTGAGATAGGGAAAATAAATTATGAGCTAGATAGGGATAACTTACCGGGGGGTTATATTGTCTCACATTTTATGTCCGAACATATTTAATTTTTTTCTTATGATATATAACTGTGATCATTTTATTTGCACACTCACTCGGGAAGGAAAAGAGAGGGTCAGCAATACATTTCTTTGCTGGGGGTGACACTAAAGGCTAAATAAAAATATTGTAGTACTTTTAAAGGTGTGTAAATGAAAAGAGTGACCACCGTTTAGTTAATCGGACTGGTGTGGGATGATATAACAGGGTAGGTTCCGATTGACCTCATTTTTTTTAGGTTGTATCTCCTTCCTCTAATAATTTTTTTGGGATATTTGCTTTTCATATTTAACCATCGATATCGCAGAGGAATTATTATTGTTATTTCACTTCATTACGTACGTCACTTTCATGCTCAGTGCGTATGTGGGTCGAAAGATTTATAAGACTGTAAAGGGTGCAATGGACGGACCGGTACAATAGTGAATTGAAAGTCCTGATATATGGTTATAAAAAATTTAAATGGTAACTTACTGATATTAATTCAGACATAAAATAATGTAACAATTTATACTTTCTCATCAAGATAAGTGTGAAATATTAATATGTTTATAACAGTGGCATTAATAATTTTTTATTAAGACAGTTTAAGGAAGTGATTTTTAATATTTGTGATTATTGGCCATAGAGTTTAATTTTGTGAAAGAGCATATACCAGGGTAGTGGAGAATATAATGATTTATTGAAGGAAATAGAAAAATTAACTTTTCTGAAAATTTTTTTAATTATTTCTTCTGTATAAGGTAAATTTTTGATCCTTCATAATAGTCATAAACCTCATCCACATATATAAAATCTATATTAATCCTTTTCATTTTTAATTGAAATTTCCACAGCAAGCAATCAATGTAAATTGCAAATCTCATTCAAGTTGTTTAATAATTTGTTAATTTTGATTGAATTCTCTGAAAGTTTTTGATTGTTATGTAGTAAGTTGTTTTTTTTTTTTAATAATTAAAAGTACTGCCTAGTTTAGATTTGGTTTGTCATTAAGAAAAATCATGACCAGTTCTACCACTGTTTAAACATTTGTGCTATTAGATGTTTTCTGGAAATCCCTCTGGTTGTCAATGAAATAACCAATAATTCTTCATTAAAATATTTAAATCTAATCATTGTATTTGATTAAAATATTTAAACATGCATGTTCTATTCATTTAAATTTTTTTTGTTTTTAATATAAAATGCTTTCTGGCATAATGATAATGCCTTTCACTATTATGTCCACATCCTGAAAATCAAATTCAAATGAGACTTAAAAATTTTTTAAAATTCTGGATAAGATCATATTTTATTTTTAGATAATCAGCTCAAAACCCAACTAAACTAGTCAATCAGTTATGATTTATAAAGAATTGCCTAGTTATTCTTAGCTAAAAGATAAAAGAAGGAAAGAAAAACATAAACTTTCACTAGCTGTTTTTTGTCTAGCACAATGAATATTTTCTCTTTCACTCTTATGTTGATATAGTCATTGTCCATGTATAGCCTATTTGGAGACTGTGTTACTTATCTATATAATTGTGAAATTAAAAATTAGATTTTTATTTTTCTACAGTTATTAAATCATACTAATTTTTAAAAGTAAATTATAATAATATTATTATTATTATTAGTTCTGCAGTTGAATGTATTGCTTGCATGTGCAATTTATGTAGAATTAAATGCTATTTTGAACCTGCTTTAATTAATTGAAGTTCATTGTGGGTTTTTTAATAATTATTTTATTATAGCTATTATAGAAACTACTCCTACAGAAACAGATGATCTAGAAGATACTACTCCTACCAACATTAAATTAAGTGATTTAGAGGGAAACGAAGTCAATCATTTTGCTGTGCAGTTAGTAGATGCTTTTTGGAAGCTCCATTCAATTCGTCCAAAAAATCCAGCATTGGCTCCTGTTTGCCAGCCTGGTTAAGTTGTTTTTTTTTTATTTTTCACTTATTTAATTTTATTACATTCAAATATCAGCCTTTCAAGCTAATTGAAAGGCTGATATTTGAATGTAATACTATTGTAGGCACAGCGCTATATAAAAATAAATGCTTACTTATTTAATTTTGAAAAAGTGTTATATAAATAATTAAGGTGCTTTTTATTTAATGATACTTTTATTATTGTAGGAATAATTCACATTGAATCTACTGTGCAAGCTCTTGTTGAAATCATTCATGCTTTTGCTGCTTGTGATCCAGAAAATATTTCTCTCTCAATCAAACTATATGTGAAATTTCTTTTGTGTGAGGTGAGTCAGAGAAAATTAAAAATATATTATTTTTGTAAATATTTAATTATAATAGCACCATCAAAGAAAGGAAAAAAAGTTTGATTATTTTAGTCAATCATCTCCAGTCTATGAGGATAATAGTGATATGAGTGGTTTTATCTTAAAATATTATTTATGAAAATAGTCTTGGATTGCTTTCTTCCAGACAGTTATTATTATCCAGAATAATCAAATATTTACAATTGCAAAAAATATCTCAATAATTTTTTTTTCTAATGGTTTATTATAATTGTTAGTATTTACAAAGTTTGGTTGTTTTACAATAGCGTGTTGAAACCGTCAGAGGGTGGGCTTTGTTTGTAAACAAAGATAAATATAATGTTTACGGGGCCGCTGCTGGGTTTTGTTTATTATCACATTTCAAAGTAAAGTAATATCAAATAAATTTTGGAACACGCAAAAACAACAACAACAAAAAAAAAAATATGCAGAAATCAAAAAATTGAATTTAAAAAAGTACTTATTTTTTTTTTTTTTGTTATTCTTTTCATTACTTATATTTTTTTGGAAAGGGGGGGCTGGGAATTTTTTTTTTTATATGTATGTTTTTGATTTTGTTGATCACATTTAACCAAAACTACTATCTATCAAATAAAATTTTTGGAATGGAAAAAAAAAAAAAAAGGCTACAAAATCGATCAAAATGAATTTTAAAAAGTAGTTACTTTTTATTCTTCTCATTACTTACCATTTTTTGTTGGCGGCGGTCGGGTATTCTACGACAAAATCAGCTTCTTTTCCTTTTTTATATTTTTGTTGTTTTATAATAAATTACAAATACCAAATCGATTTCCATTTAACGGTACCAAAATATTTACAACTAAAAGGTCCAACTTTGGGGGGAAAAGGGGAGTGAGGGTGGGTGGTTACAATTCCTAAGCGAACGTAACGCTCCAACTCGAAGGTTGACCAACTTTTTACCGTAATTAGCAAAAACGACATAAATCTATTTACGGCAATTAAAAACAACTTTTAGGGCTGTTCAGGATTAACAGCATGCATGCAGCTTTGATAACCCTTCTAGCAGCAATAATCCGCAAAGCATTCACAAGCAAGTTTTCTGATTTTCAGCCATTCAATGAAGCTCGCCGTTGTTCTCACAGGAGATGGGACTTAGAGCATGATTTGTTCCGCATCACGCTCGAACCTACACTTGCCAAATTTTTTGAGCAGGAAATGGGGGCTAGGGAAGCATGAGACTCTGCTGATAATTGTTAGTAGACATTCCTAAAAGATGGGAGATAGAGGGGGAGGTGGTCTTAATGAATATTAAAATAGTTTTGACAATCGCAATTCCACACACCCTCACCCAATACTGTATCCAAAAGTGAAATGTGATCGCACATCGAAAATGCTTAGCACAAAAAATCTGAGCTGTAAGCTGACACGATAGCTTCTGCAGCAGATTCAATGTCATGTTTATGTGCATTAGCGTAGAAATAGACACTAAGCAGCCACACCGTACCGAACGGACTATTTCTAGGCTTACGCATTAGAAATAGAACGTTCGCTCGCGGTGTTAGGCCATCTAAATGGCATATTTCTGTGTGCTATCACAGAAATAACGCCCTCCGGCGGTTTCAACACGCTATTGTAAAACAACCCAAAGTTTAAAAATAAAATTCCAGTGCCCATTTTTTTAAAAAATTTTCATTTGCTGAAGTTAAAAAAAAAACAACAATAATATTATGAAAATTGTTACTTCTATTATTTATTATAAGTTTTTCATGGGTTTAAGAAATACAAAATAATATAATCGTAATACAAAGCACTTGAAAAAATGAAAAATTTATATATCTTACATAATATTCAAATATATGTATTTTTTGATATATTAGTAATTTAAAATATCTAATTTATTCCCCCCCCCCTCATTTTTATGGTAGTATTTGTTCAAACCCTTGATAATGACTTAATGGTCAATATATTTGGATGGTCTTCAATTATCATAAGAATTGTTTTTTTGTTTTTTTTGATTTAGTAAATAATTAATGAGTGTTTTTAAAGAATGTGTTGATAGCTTTTTATTTTTAATTATCAAATTCAATTATAAAGTTTGTTTTGTAGCCAATACTTTTTTTTAATATAAATTTTAATATTTAATATGATTATGAAAAAGAATAAAAAAAATAATAAAACAATATGAATTAATATTTTATTTTGCTTACTTTTGTAAATAGGATCTTGCTGTGAGTTTTGCTTGCAAACAAGCTTTGATTCGTGTTTTAAAGCCTCGTAATCGAAGAAGAAGAGTATATATACCATCCCCCCCTCACTGTAGTTCTCCAGGTACTTGGATTTACTCTACAATGTATATTTTGTTTGAGTTTTTTTTAAATAGCTGATTGTTTTTTAAAAAATAATAATAAATTTTAACAATATATTTAACTTTGTTATTCGCAGTAATATTTTAAATAATTTTAATGTTTTAATTATAATGAAGAAAAAATATTGGATTGTATACTCTTATTTTTTAATTATTTATCAATTCAAATAATGCTGTATGTGATTTGATGCAATGATAGAACAAATTCTAGTCCATGGATTATGCCTCATTTTTATCATTTCTCAAACTCACACTTCTTAATTCCTTAGCAGTAAACAGTTTAATTATTATTCTTAATTCAAAAAATAAATTAAAAACCTAACATTAATTATAATGGAGAACTTGAAGATACCAAAGAATATTTTTTATCATTCCAATTCAATCATCATAATTTAAAATATTTTCCAAAACTGCTAATAAATATCTGTACATATACTGGTGGTATATTTTTAAAAATATAAAGTAATGTATTAAAATTTTATTTTTACATGAGAGTTGTCTTTGTTCAACATTATATGCTATGTAATTTTTAATTCAAATATTTACTATCAAATGTATACCATGGTATACAAGTTCTCTCTACAATTATTACCTAAGTTAAAACTTTTTTAAGATATTAATAACAATTTTTACTATATTGATGACAAAAATCATGAATTAACACTAATAAATATAAAAATATGTTTACATTAGTAAATATAATTTAATACTTGAAACAATTATCATAGACAATCATTTAAATATATGACAAATTCTTGATATATCTTCAAAAGAGCAATTAAATACAGTTTTGAGTTATTGGGGTTTTTTTTTTTATCTTATTCATATAATTCAGTGTGAAAATAGAGTTGATTTAACTATTTATTATATTTAACAATAATAGATGTAGATAATTTATACAATAATTTTTGGAGGCTTTTACATTATTACATACTGCTATGAAGATATACCATCATTGGTAATTATGTGTCTCAAATGTCGTTTGAATTTCAACTTTTTTTTTGGTCTCTGTCAGCATTTGCAATAATTTCTTTAGATAATAAATAATTTAGATAAATCTAAGATCACTTATTTCACATTATGATATCCAAATAGATTTTCCATTATATTTAATGTTTTTTTTACTTTTGATCAAATATGGGAAATGACATACAAATAATACAGTTTAGATTTGCTCTATTTATATATGCAGAAACCAATTTGAAAGTGTGTGGTTGTTCTTAATCTCATTATAATAAATTAATGGACTTTGAATCTTATACTTTGGCTACATAAGATATAAATTTTGCATTTAAACTTTGCAAAATACCTAAATCTGAATACTTATCTTATATTTTAAATATAAATGTTTATATCATTCATGATAACTCAGAATATAATACTATTGATCAAGAGTGTGTCAGGTCTATAGAATAATAACAAATGTTTAATAATAGCATTCAAAATTAAAATTTGAAAAATTAATATAAGAAAGTAATATCAGCACAATATAATACCTTATTTTATTTAAATTTTTAAAATATGATAGTTTTGGCCATACAGTAATCTTCCTCAAAGCTGTATAATGTATATATAATTATCATAAAAAAATTTGAGATGCAAATTAAAGAAAATGTTTTATTATTATTATTATTTGAATTGTGTTTTTTTTTTTTCTATTTTTGCCTTAGAGACAAAAATACCTTAGCCTAGCGAGAATATTGACATTTTGTAAAATTCCATTATTAAACACAATCATGACACTACTAACTGCTCTATTACTATGCTAACAGAAAAATATATACTGTCTTCTTGTAAGGCCAAACTTCAGATTATAACTATAATAAACATTGTTTCCAGAAAGTCATGTATAGTCTATATAATATTAGGCATCTTTTTAATTCGGTGTCAAGTCTGACCCAATAAAAAACTATAATAATCTTTTAGCTGTACTCTTATTTCCAACTTTATTTGCCCCAATCTCACTATTTTAAGGTTTTTTTTTTAAATCTCTTAACTATTTTATTACTTGCTACTGACCCATGATCTCTCGAAGGGGAAAATCAAAATTAATTAATAACTAAAACTAAATTTAATACTAAAGATTTATTATAAGTTATACAACACAAAACTAGAATATGTATACAAGCTTAAATGTAATTAATATGCAGATAAATAAATCATTATGGAGTTTTTTAAATTCTTTAAACATTCTTTCAATATTGTCTAACAATTACTGTCTTATAATGGATTGTCACCCTAAGCTAAATAACTACAAGTTCCCCAAGTTAAAACCTAAAAGCCATTTAGGCTTACATAAAACAAAATTAGGTCAGGACGATCGGATTTTTTTATCTTCAGATTCTGAAACATCTGGGTTTATTCCTTCACAAACATTGATTTGTTATGAGCCCAATAGCATTTCATCACACAACAGAAAAAAAGAGCACTTAAATCTACAAACCTAAGATTTTATATTCTGCCATTTAATTGTTCTCTTATCAGAAAAATTACTTTGCAAAAGCATTTAATGAATTTCACTTTCCTGATCTACTATTTTTGTAAGATTTTATCTTTACTCTAATCAGTTCAAAATTTGCTCTTCTGTTCTTTTCATTCAGTCTATAGAAAGCTTTTAATACCTTAACTCTATTCCTTTTTTTTATATTTATAATTCATTTCTAAAACAGTTTCCATTGTCATTAATTAGTACATTTAAATTTAATTCTGGAGTATTCTTAATGATATTTTTTATACTAAAATATTTATTGAAATTAAAATACTACAATTCCTCCCCTCACTCCAGAAGTTGTAATTATTTCTAACACATAATCATTCCTTTTTTTTTTTTTTGGTTTTCTTTTGATACGCACAGATCTGGGCAATTTACTTGGATTTTTTCTGCAATTTCATCACTGTTTTCCTCGATTAATAACTGAAACTAAATTTAGTACTAATGATTTATTATAAATTATACAACATAAATCTAAAATATATATACAAGCTTAAATATAATTAATATAATGTAATGGTTCAGTTTCCTCATGGGAGAGGGGAGTTGCATCTTATTATGTCGGACCTAGGATCTTCCTGTAGGATGCCAACCCATTACCTTTTGGTGTCCAATGTGACGCCCCAAAATGTAATGGTCCGGTTCCCTCATGGGAAAGGAGACTTGCATCTTACTACGGTCAAACCTAAGGTCTTTCTGTAGGATGCCATGAATGATACAATGAAAAGCCTGATCAATGATTGCATTCATCTCCACTGACTAGCTCAAATAATTATACATTAAATCTGAACACAATTTAGACCAGTTCACTCACTCTTTACCCCTCTTTAATGTCCCATTATACCCCAGATTTCAAACTCAGGGAGAAATTGCTGTTGACTGTCTTCATTGGTGAATCTACGTGCATAACAATATCCTCACTTTTATATAAGTGCAATGAATTAATGGTTTTCCAACCAACCTTGCTAAAATATTATGATATAAAGATAAAGAACGTGTGTGTGTGTATAATTTAAATAATATGTAATCATGCTAAAATAGAATGATTTTGATAAATCAGAGAAAATATATGTGTATGTAATTTAAACAATGTGTGGTTATACTAAAAGAGAATGGTTTTGAAAAATCAGTCTTCTTAAAGTTTTTTAATAGTTTAACATATTTTATTTTAACAAAGAAATATTAATAACTATTCAAACTGGAGTCTTAACAGCAATTTAATAAATGTCAGACATGCATCTCTAAACATTTAATTAGATAATTGATAATTCAAATCATCCCCTTTCTATCCCTGTTAGATATTCATCATTGACACTAAATATTTACAATTTTATTAAAATTTAACATAAAAATTCTAGCTAGCTTAAATTTAAATCCAAACAGTAGAATAATGAGTGGTATCCTTGCACCTCGTTCCAATTGACAAAGTTCAGCTTCCTAGGAAAAGAAATCCCCTGTATATTAATAATCTACTGTTGACAGTAAAGCACATGCATTCAAGAAGTGTAGTTTTTCATACTGAAAAAGACAAAAAAGAAAACAAATAAGGGTTAGTTAATTAATATAACAAGTTAACAAGTAATTCTATGTTTTACATAGTGAGTGTGCTTAATGTTGGTAAAGTAAACATTTACCTCCCATATTAAGTTGGATGATCTGTCAAGCTTGTTCAGGAAGCAAAATTTTTAATTTTATTAATTACAAATAAAATTATTTGTTAACCCCATGAGTTGAAATCCCCCCACTTCATTTCATGATTTGATAAATAAAACAATCTAAACTAGGCATATGCTTCTCTGTTTTTCAGAGATAAAGTTTAAAATTCAAACAGGTCCATTTGGATGGTTTGAACAACACTTTTCTTGAGAATGTCATATAAAATGTTTCTAAACCTTACAGCAAAGTCTCTTGATTTTGTAGATTCATACTCCTTCTGGGATTCCAACATTGATAGAGTGAGTGCTGTCGATTGAGTTCCATAAGGTGCTACCCTCTCGTAGTATCCATTCCATTCTCTGCAAGTTGATATAGTGGAATTAAGGTAGAATTCCTTCTATAGAATTATTGCATCATAATTAGGTATTTGATGGATGAATTAATATTTACATCTTCTGACAAGTGTCTACACAAGCCCTCTACGATGAGTTGTTTAGCCGAAAAACATTGGAATAGCCTTGAAATAACAAATATTCTTGTTTATAAATTATTTAACATTAAAATGCGGTTCTGCGATATATACTAACAGTCATTAAAAAGCTTTAAAATATGTTCTGGATATATATATATTAACAGACACGAAATTATATTTTTAATAATTTTTGAAATCATATACTGCTATTCCTTTATAGTTTTTTTACAATTGATAATCTTTCTGTTCTTGTGAAACTCTTGTATGTACAGGTTTGCGATATTATAAAAGAGTTTCTTGCTGATAAAGGCTATATATATGTGAATAATTCCTTTGGATTAGTTCACCATCATTGCAGTTATTTTTTTCAATCCAATAAAGAAAAAAAATTTTTTTTTAATTTTTGTCCGTGAGGTTTTTATATATATTGATTGTTGAGTTACTTAATATTTTCAATTAAGTAATTGAATCATAAACTTTTATCTTCTGAACAATGGGTTGCTTGGAGATGTTTGACCTAGATCATCTTCATGTTTTAAAGTTCAAGTCCTGGTTAGTTTCCATAGTTACTAAACAATAGGTTTACTTCTATTTTATATATATGTGAAATATTTAATCTTTAATTGTTATGTCTAGTTAGGAATTTTTTTTATTTATTTAAAGCTAATACTTTCTAATTGACATTATTAATATGAGTGTATTTAATTTTTTTGTACTACTTGTAATTAAGCATGCAGATGAGCGTTTATGTAAGTCGTGACTCTTACAATACAGACAAATAAATGATCATGGAGTTTTTAAAGCCTTTAAACACTCTCAATATTGTCCCACAATTACTGTTTTATTTAATGGATTGTCACTTTCCACAACTACACTAAATAACTACAATGTTCCCAGGTTAAAATCTAAAAGCCATTTAGGCTTTCATAAAACAAATAAGATCTGGATGATCAGCTTTAAATACTAGTCGGATTTTTATACCATCAGATTTTAACATCTGGGTTTATTCCTTCACAGATGTTGACTGGTTACCGACAATACTCGTTGCAAGCCCAATAGCACTTCACCACACTGAGAAAAAGAGCACTTGAATCTACAATTCCGAGTTTTTATACTCTGCCATTTAATTGTTCTCTTATCAGAAAAATTCCTTTGTGAAAGCATTTAATTAATTTCACTTTCCGGATCTACTATTGTCACAAGATTTTATGTTTACTCTAATTAGTTCAAAATTTGCTCTTCCGTCTTTTTATTCAGTCTATAGAAACCTTTTAATTCTGTAACTTTTCATTTTTTTATATCTATAATTTATTCCTAAAAGTTTCCATTGTCATTAGTTAGTACATTTAAATTTAATTTTTGGAGTATTCTATCGATATTTTTTATACTAAAATATTTATTGAAATTAAAATACTACAGCTTCTTTTTTTTATAGCTATAGTTTTTATAATATTTTTAAATCTTCAGTTATATACTGAATGCTGAATAAACCTTTTGCATCTTAACTTCATATTTTTCATATCATTGCTATCAGTACTCTGGGGCTTAATATGCTATTAGCGCTTTTTTTTTTTACTTATTTACAATAATAGCTGTCCTTTTATCTAATAGATTTACTATAAAATGTTACGTCATTTCAACTTCAGAAAATAGAAATTATTAGTTTAAGTTCAGCTATGACTTGGGGGGATCCCTCTCTTAGTCCCATTTAAATATATCTTATTTATTTAACTTATATATTTGCACATATCCAGGAAAATCTATTTTTTTGGTATCTGATTGCAATTTAAACAGGCGGGTAGATAATTACTATTGAAAGCGATTATCAGTATGGTATCTATTACCATTCTGAAAGGAATTTTCCTTTGACTTAATTTAATTGATTTTAGTGTTTAGTTTCTAATTCTGTGATCATAGACATACTTCTTATATCCAATATTATTATAAATAAAACACTTGGCTTCCTAGAATCTTTCTTTGTTAAATTTGGGAGAGAATGAATTACCCAAACCAAGTACTGTAAGTCTTTGACTACAAAATTGGACTTTCCATTCCAATCTTTCTTCAATAATCTTAGATTCAATGTCCAAATGTGCTTAAAAACTCCATAGGTAATTTTAATTCATACATGTCTATAAATAGTCACTAGAAGATAATGTAAATATTTTTTTTAAAACTTTTTTTTATCTATTCCATCAATTAGATATATTTTTGTAATAATTCAAACTTCAAGTCTTGCATACTTAAAATTAAACAACGTATAATCCTGATGATAAAATTCTTTTTTTTTTTTTTTGTAATATTCTTAATGTTACAGTGAAGTGTTCTCATTCTTATACGGAAGAATTTTTTATATTATTTTGATTTTTTAATACATATAATCTTTCATTCTCTTTGACATTATTAACCTCTATTCTTACTGATTAAATCTTACTCTGTAAACAGCAATATTTGCCAAAACTTATAATATAGGTGCAATGTATTGACAAATTTGTGAAATAAATAAAGTTACATGCATATTTATGTGTGTGTTTATAACTGGTCAGTAGAAAAGATATTAAACAAGGATGTGATGTATTGTGGCTTCTCCTTAAACGAAGTCAAGAATATCTCAGCAATTATGCCCAGATAAACCTGTTAGCCACTTTATTTTTCATTCCCCACTCTCCATACAGTAATCAATGGATGCCAGAAGGCTTGTGCATAAAATCCCTATCTAATGCCTACTCATCCAATATCCCCAGATTAGTTTCTGGTTTGTGGCCTTCGTCAGTGAGAAGCTTTGGATCTGAGAGCACTGCACCTAGATCTTAGGATCTAATGTAACCCTCCAGCAACCACCTTTTATCTCTACTTAACTACAAAAGTATGAGAATGAAATTGAAAACACAATAATATTTTCAATCTAACCTCAATAGCTTATTTAGTCATGTGGGTCTGAACTCAGTTCAGCACCCATACACTTTGGTGTCTTTGGCTCTTTAACAACCATAGCCACCACTATCCTATTAGGCAGGATTGGTGTTAAACCATTGAACATTACATGATCACCATCTCTTATACTAGCACATAATTGTTTTTAAACAAGGCAAAACTATCCATACAGTAGTGCCAACCAGAGTAATCAATGGATGCCAAAATCCCTATCTAATTCCTACTCATCCAATATCCCAGACTAGTTTCTGGCTTGTGGCCTTCGTCAGTGAGGAGCTTTGGATCTGAGAGCACTGCACCTAGATCCTAGGATATTGGATGTGTAGGCATTAGATAGGGATTTTATGCACAAGCCTTCTGGCATCCATTGATTACTCTGGTTGGCACATGGTAGCACTACTATATGGAGAGTTTTGCCTTGTTTAAAAACAATTAGGTGGTAGTATAAGAGATGGTGATCATGTGATGTTTGGTGGTTTAACACCAATCCTGCCTAGTAGGATAGTGGTGGATATGGTTGTTAAAGAACCAAAATTTATGGGTGCTGAACTGAGTTCAGATCCATATGACTATATAATCTATTGAGGTTAGATTGAAAATATTATTGTTTTTAATTTCTTTTCTCATAGTTTTGTAATTAAATAGAGATAAAAGGTGGTTGCATTAGATCCTAAGATCTAGGTGCAGTGCTCTCGATCCAAAGTTCCTCACTGACAAAGGCCACAAGCCAGAAACTAGTCTGGGGATATTGGATAAGTAGGCATTAGATAGGGATTTTATGCACAAGCCTTCTGGCATCCATTGATTACTCTGGTTGGCACAGGGTGGCATTATTGTATAGAGAGTTTTGCCTTGTTTAAAAACAATTATGTGCTAGTATAAGAAATGGTGATCATGTGATGTTTAGTGATTTAGTAGAAAATATATTGTAGTCATTCTAGAAATAATGAAATTCAGAATAAGTAAAATTATGCAAAGTGTAAGATTATCTGGATATCTTAATTTGCAATGAAATAGAGATGCATTCAAAGCCAGTTAGACTAAATCAGAGATAATTTAGTGAGCAGTATAGTAAACTTACTAAACTGATGTTGGTGAGAAATTATATTGCTGATGAGAATGCTAGTGGAAAACTAACAGAGGAAATTATTAGATAGAAATGAACTTTTTATAAACTGCAGTAATAGTCAAACTCTATAAAGAACTATCTATTAAGACTGATTATATTATGCAGTTCAACCAGCAAGTCACTATTTGAACATAATTAACCCATTACTAATTTATACATATATATATATATTTTGAATAATAAATTCGTTGTTAAAAGGTATCACAAACCTTTTGTATATATTTTCAAAAAATAATTAATGAATGTATGACTATTTAGATTAAAGTTTGACCCCATACATATCAATAGGTTCTATTTTTTTTCATTTTAAAACTTCAACATGCTCTTGTTCTAACTCCATCAAAGAAGACTTTTGAATTACTACTTGTGCTATTATTAGATTTATATAACTAACTTTCTCTAAATTTAACTTATAACTAGAAAAATAGCTGTTTTATTTTCATCTATAACACTAACTATTGTAATTTCTGATTGAGCTACTATTTCATTTTTGTTAATTTTTTTTTTTTTTTTAATCTACAAACATTTTTAAGCAATAAAATTTCTTTTTAGGAATAATTTTATTTTAATCACTTCCACTTAATTGCTATTTTTAATGTGTATATTTTTATTAAATTTTCAAACTTCTGTCTGTTGAAGGTTTATTGAAATTAAAAAAAAAAAAATTACCAAACTCAGAAACATGATTTTTCAGCTAGTAAAAACATTTTGATAATTATAGCTTTATCATTGTATTTATAAATATTAATGATTGATAATCTTCACATAGGACAATCTGCTTAGCACAATTATTTATTATTATTATTTTTGTAGATAGAAATGAATGAGTCTTAATAAGAGGAATACAAATAATAAATTGTACTCTGGACATACTGTTGTTAAGGCTTATAATTGATATACATTATCTGCCTCAAATCATTTATTCAACTACAAAGAATATCCAAGTTCACTGCAATAAATCAGAACATAATCTCATGAAAACCTCAAATGCATATTTTTTTAAAAAACTTTGAGACTAAAAATGAACACGTATGCTTTTGGAGTTGTCTTGAGCTGTAATATTAATCCTAAAGTTTAAAAAAACTATATAATTAGTAACATTCCAAGGCAAAGATATAAAATTTATTTGGTTAAGTTAAATTCAAAGTATATGTTTGAGGCTATATGAGAGAGTAAAAAGTTTTCAAAGCAGTCATCTTTCTATATTGTGCTTAATGTTGGGGGCAGGGGGGCATTTTTTTTTTTTTAGCTGTATAATATATTGCTTAGCAATTTAATTCACTTTTTAAAAAACTTTTATTTTAAATTTGTTGCACAGTGATTATGCAATTTAAAAAAATAACCTGTATATATATCATATACTTGTAATATGGTGTCCTATTATCTGTGAATTTTGTTGTGTTGTTATTTAGAATTCTATGTGTAAATATGGTGGGATTATTGTATTACAATGACTTAAGATCTTTCACTCTTCCTGCAACATTTTTTAATATATTTTTGAAATATATTTTTTTAATCATGGAACTTTAAAAATATCATTGCATATGACATTTTATCATTTTTTTAAATCATGTATTAGTATTGTCTAAAATTTACTTTGTTTTATATATTTACACCCACATGCTAATACATACATTTGTCTGTCAAAATTTTTACAGTGATGTATATTTGGCTTATATATTCCATGTAATAAATGTGAATATTTGTTAAAAGATCAAATTTTCACTTTATAATAATTACTTAGGTGGTGGTGATGATGATGGTCAGGATTCTGAGACCCCAGAAGAAAAGCCTGTTCGACCAGTTATGGGGGCACAAGTAAGTCTTGATCGCAGAGAATCAGATATTCAGTATGAAGTAGTGGTACGTATCAGTTTGATATTTGGATTTATTGTTTCTGCACCCAGCCATTATTATTTTTTAAAGGCTTACAGCAGTGCTTTCATACATAATCTAAATTAAACATATCTTTTAATATAGCTATGCTTTTTAACTTTATCTTTTGTAATTGCATATTATGTAAATCGACTAATAAATATTTTATAAATTGTTAAAAATTTAGTTAATATTTGAATAAAGGATATCAATATTATTCACAGTCTTTTTCAAAAAAACTTTTTCTACTAAAATCTATCGTTGCTGTGTGTGTGAATATATGCTTGTACATATTTGTAAGAGTTATGTTGAATCATAATTTTTTATAAGGACAACAGTTTTGCCTTGAAATTTGAGATATTAGTATATACATATATAAGTGGACATTTGTTAAAAATTTATCTTTAATAAACAGTATAAAAATTACCAAATTATTTTTAGATTAAATTTGGTTCATTGTTTATAGCAAATTGGAAATACTTTGATTGTAGTCCGCTAGTGGACAATCAAAAAATTTTGAAATGATCATCTGAATTTAGAGAAATTCATGGTAATTAATACTATGTTATGCTAGAGTAGAAGTACATAATTCTGTTGGCCAGGTATACAGATTTAAATAGTTTAACATAAAAAAAAAATAGTATTTTATCATATTTCAAAAGAGGGTGCAATGTTAAAGACAAGCAATGTTCCAATTAACCAATTTGTAATCATATTTTATTAAATCTAAAGCAGCAATAGTTTTATCATTTCGTGTAAGTTATGTATTAACAAAACTTCAAAAGTCTTTCACAGATAGAAAAATGATAAAAAAAAAAAAACATTTCTAAAAGCTAATGATTCATTATTTGATTCATTTAAAAACAAAAATGAAATTATATCCTCAGGTAAAGATATACAACTTTAAAGTATTACACTCATTCCTGTCTCACAGAAACTCACTTAGAATCCTTAGTAATTATATATCCAGATATTAGAGTAGCAACTGTCTCCCTACAATATTGTCACTTAGTGCAAGCCACAATAACCAATAAGTGTTAGAAGGTTTGCATATCAAAATCCCTATTTAGTCCTATTTTATCAAATATTCTCAGACTAGTTTCTAGTTTATGGCTTTCCCTACTGAAAAGTCTTGAATCTGAGAGCAATGCAACAAGATCTTGGGATCTAATGAATCCTTCCAGCAGCCATCTTTTACTTTTTTAGTAACTATAAATAAAGCTATGAGCGCCAAACTGAAAACACAAAAATGTTTTTAATCTAAGCCAATTTGCTTATATAATCTTACAGATCTGAACCGAGTTCAGTATCTATATATTTTTATAGCTTTAGTTTTTCAATAATCATTGTTTGGTATTAAACCACTAAAATATTGGATGACCATTATTCCTCATACTTACACAATCTGTTAAAACAGTAGCAACTCTCTATATAGTATTACCATCTAGTGTATCAATGGATACTAGAAGATTTGTGCATCAAAATCCGCATATGATGCCTTCTTTATTCCAGACTAGTTTCTAGCTTATGGCACTAGATAGGGTTTTTGATATACAAACCTTCTAGCATCCCTTGATTATTATGGCTTTCACTAGATATCAGTATTGTATGAAGAGAGTTGTATAAGCATAAGAAATAATGGTCATATGAAATTTTTGTAATTTAATACCCAGATATTTAAGATTAACGGATGCCAATGAGTGCAAATCTTCAACAACTTGATAAATTTTTATGCTTCTACTTGGAATTTCTATTTTATATGAATTTTTGTTATATATTGAATTTTTGATAGTAAATTAATGTTCTATGTAATTATTGTTATCATTACATTATAATATAATAGATAATGGATCATGACATTTGGAGGAAATTATTAATAATCCTTGCTTTACAAACATCTGCTCACCTTGGCTTTTAGTCATAAAAAATGGTAAATTAATGTTGTTTGAATAATGAATTCTTTTTATTACTGGAGATATTCATGTTATTGCAATTTAATTTATAAATGACATTTTTTTTTTTTACATTCATACATTTAACAACTACCTTAATGGATTTATGTAAAGACAATGTTGTTAAATGAGTAAATGCAAAAAATTGGGATTTGTATTTTAAAATGTATTAATTTAATATTAATAAATACTGAACGAAAATAATTAAACTTATAACTGAAGAGTGCTAGTTCAGTTTAGGAATACATCTAGGGATCATTTATCTTTTTCAGATACTTTTATTCACATAATTGGTGAAGTAATTTTAAATATATATATATATTGAAGTGATGATTGATGGATTGTCAGTTGGATTTCAAATGTATTAGCATTCTATCTGTGATGAAGTATATGATAACAAAGTAAAAGATAGAAAAGTAAAGATTAGAATAAATAAAAGTATAAATTTAGAATAAAGTTTTAAATTAATTGTTGATAAATGAAAAATGTTTCCAGAAAAGTTTTAAAAATATATAATGTTACTTTTAAAACTTTGTTGTAATTTAGTCTTGAATTTCTTTTTTACTTCATTCTTTTTCAGTTATCTAAGTATTTTGACATACTATTCTTTTTTCCATTTTTACTTTTATCTATTCATTTTAGCTTATACTTTTCTATCTTTTATTTTTTCACAAATAGAATGCTAATATTTTTTAAATCAGTGTATTGAATATTTTTTCCATCAATCTTTACATCTTTGTTATCCAAAAATATAAATCAGTTAATTTTAATTTAATTAATGATTCATTTTAAGTATGAAAGTGTTTGGACAAAAATTTGTACAATTAAAAAAAAAAAACTTTAGTAACTTAGAAAGTATTGATAGAAAGTACAAGGGAGAAAATTATTTTTAAACAGCAAGATTACAAATCATGCATTATTAGAAATAAACAGGCAAAAACTCTCCATATAGTAGTGCCATCTTGAGATGGTGATCATGTGATTATTAGAAATAATAAAATAAAATTTATTATTGAAGAAATAAACAATGAAAATGAAAGTGAATTTGGCACATAATAAGAAAAATGAATGATAATGTTTTAGTTCATGGGAAATTAAAAGAAAAAAAAGAAACTATCTGATGATATTTAATAAATATAATAAACTCAAGGAGTAAAAAAATGGTAAACACAATACAATTTATTAATCCATTGGTAGTACATAAATAAAATTTATATTAACTTTAAATGTTAATTATTATAAATTTCTACTTTAGTTAATTAGCATTTCATTTTTCACTTGCTAGAAAATTATTATTTTATTAGATTTTTTTTTTTTTTTGTTGATGATGATGTTTATTTGCTGTAATATTAACAACTCTTTAATCTTTTTTTTTCTTTTCAAAATTAAATACAAAAAAAAGTATTACATGAAAGTCATTAGAGTCAAATTAGATATATGTTCAATTTATAGTAATTTTTTCATAAACTATAACTTAGATGTAATCATGTAATCTAATTAAATTTATCTATATACTTTTTTAATTCATACATAAATATATTTAATTTTACTTATACAAATCACATAATTACATGTACATCAAACTATTACTAAATTAATTTCCTTTTTTTTTTTTTTTGCATTTAATATATAAGCCAGTTGAATAGAGATCCTTCAATTCTAATGATATTTTAATTTGTTTTCCACTTTAATAAAATCCATGTTAACATAATGATATTGTTATTAAATTGATTATCTGTATAATGTATATACATAAATGCATATAAAAATTTATATTAATGTTCTATTTAGTTTGTGCTATGTATTTACAAACCCAATATGCTAAAATTAAGTCTTTATTGATATAACAAACAAACAATATGTTCCCCAATGATACAAAACTCCAAACTGCACAAGTTAAAAATGAAATCTCCAATACCTTTTTTATGAAATATAGTGACCCTTAACTAGAAATAGCTATTATTTGCTACATCCCATAAATTTATAACAATAAAACAATATATATTTCTATGTTACTATTTGGTAGTAAATCCTCAGAGAGCCTTGTCAGGCATATATGAAATAATAATAAGATCAGGATAATCTGTATAAAGTTCTAACCAGCTCATTAACCTTTAGGTAATTGGTGCCTGGAATCGGTATCTCCATGATGTTTTTGGGTGCCAACTCTCTACTATATATTATTTCTACTAACTGGCCGATGATAGAGGAAATACAATTTGTTCTGCACACTTGTAAAACCAAAGAAATTCTGCTGTCTTTTTTTTTTTCCATTCTTTACATATCTCTGAATTTCTTCTTATCTTCTCACTAATTAAATTCTGCATTTACCGATTCAATTAGTGTATTTTAATTTTTTCAGACAGTCTAATCATTGCCTGTCTTATTAATTCAAGTTATTTTTTCACAACTTCTTATTTCATTAATTGCATATTTAATCAGTTTGTTTTCTTTTCATTAATTAAGCTAATATATCTTACATATTTTCTCTTTATCATTTTGAAATAAAAAAAATGGTACTCATACTTATGACAATCCATCCCACTTGATGGCGTTGTTGCTAGCCAAAAGTAGTTGAAAATATCATTTATCAGGCACAACTTCTCAATTGCTTAGCAGTTGAGTCTTTTGGCTAACAGCGGCCAGCCCCCTTTTTGCGATCAATTGCTCTCGCAATTCATATTTAGCCTACTTTATCAGTTAGCTCTGATATGTATCATTTACCATCTATATGAATGCTGACATTTAACATATCACTAAGTTATCATGATAGGGTGTGAATAATTTAAATGATGGAAAGTGAACCAATATTCACTCAGAAGTAATTATTTTCAAACCTAAATGAATTACTATAAGGTCTTCCAAATTGTCACCTTGTATCCAATGTACCCCTAAATGTGTTAAAATTAGGAAATATGGCAATTCGGCATACCTGAATCTAAAGTTTTGTATGTTTGTGAGAGCTTGCATTGGTGAAAAAATGGCTATTTGTGAAAAAAAGTCTTCATTCAAGCTGTTTCTATTGCATAATATATTAAATTACGGTTCGCAAAAAAAATTAAATAAAGGAACATTTATTACCAAACAAAAATAAATTGGTTCTTGGGGAATTGTTTATTAACCAAAAATAAAACTACATTTGAAGTAATCAAATCAATGTTAGTGAAAAAAGGATTTGTTCAAGTTTCACAAAAAAAAAAAAAAAAAACATGAAATAAAGGAACATTTATTACCATACAAAAATAAATTGGTTATTGGGGCGTTGTTTATCAACCAAAAATAAAACTATGTTTGAAGTAATCAAATCAGTGTTAGTGAATAAACACAGTATTAACAAATGAACATTTTGCAAATATATTCAATTACTTTCCAAAAAAAAAAAAACCTAACCTAAAAGAACATTTCTTACGAAACAAAAAAATATTGGTTATTTTTTTTTAAAAAAAAACTAAAATAAAGGAACATTTATTATAAAACAAAAAAAAATTTGCTTATTAATTGAAAATCTATAACATTAGTTTAAAAAAATAATAAAATAACGTAATTTTAAAGAGTTGTCTGTATTGTTTATTTGTTAAAATATTAAAGAAAATGTAATGGCCTGGTAACGTTATATCGATGTGTTTTGTTGGAGGAACACCATCAAGAAGGATGGATTGTCATAAGTATGAACACCAAAAAAACAACCCCATAATTAATTATTTCTATTTATACAAACACCACTATGCAGTTATTCTCTTTTCCCTAAGTCATTTTTTCTCCCCAAATTTTTATTTATCTTTTCTTCTGGAGTGCTTTTCTTTTAAAATTCCAACTTTCTCGTTTCCAATACTTCAAATTATATTGTAACATTTCTTTTTTTTTATTCACCCTTTTATGTAAATATAACACACTTTTCTCCCTTCCAGAAGAATACTCTCTGCACATTTTATACATAATCTTTTATTTTTTCGGTTTATGCTTCTCATACACTGGCTGATATAATTTACCATCTGCCTTTTCCACCATTTTGCTTTCTGCCTATAATTTCATTGTACTTCATATTTTTTCTTTCTCATTTTCGATATCTGTACTTTCCGTCACTTTTGGTTCTACTTTCGCATCTAGTTTTGTGTCCACTAGCCATAGAAATTTGTGTCATCTTCTTCACACATTCTCACATGATTTATGTATAGTATATTTAATTTTATTCTGCACTTGAATTAAGTAAATTTGATTCACCATTACTTTATCAGTAACTCCTTATCCATTTCTTATAAAAAATATCACATAGTCATAATCTCCAATACTGGTGTTTGTATGCGGTTTGCTATTGACTAACAAATCTTTTTTTGTATTGGTTAAAGTAGCAACAACTTACCTCTTAGCTTTCTTCCTAAAAAGAATTCTGCTGGTAATCTCCTTGTTGCGGTGGATGATGTTGGATGTTGACATATATCTATTGTAATGCTTTTAGAATATCTGAGGTCTTCATCTTTCGTAGACATTTCTTTACTTGTTGAATTGCTTTTTCTGCTTGTCAGTCCGACTTAGGGTGGTACACTGGTGTCCAAATATGTCTAATGTCCTTACTTTCACAATACTGTTGCATTCTGTGTCCTCTGAAACCTGCTCCATTAACAGACACAATGACTTCGGGAAAACCATACACTCCAAAAATCTTTTTACAATATTTCATAATTTTATTTATTCCTGTATTATTTACTATGTGACATTCAATCTACTGTGAAAATGAGTCTATCATTATCACTTGTATTTTTCCCTTAATTGGTTTTACATGATGGATGACAACCCTTTTCCATGGTCTGGTTGATAAAGGTCAGCTCTTAAATTCTCCCCTGGGAGTTGCATCTCCTCCGGCCGTGGTGAGCATTTCTTTACAAACTTCTAAATGTTATCATTAAATCCAGGCCACCAGATATAACTGTGTGCCAGAGCTTTAGTTTGTACCACATCTGGATGACTTTCCATGCAATGAGTTTAAAACTATTTACTTACCAACAATAGTATCACTTCTCTATTCCCTAAAACTATGCAGTCATGGCACATTGATATTGTATCTTTGTTAGCCCAAAACTCTTGCACAAGATATGTAGGCTTTTTGTTTGTCCAAGTTGATCTAATCCACTTTGCCAAAATTTGATTTCCCTTATCCTCTGTAGTCCACCTACTTACTATCCAACTGTTTAAATTTGTTGATTTCATCACATCTGTGTGATTAACCTCTATTTCATTTGATGCAGTTTTATGACTATCTGAATAACACGTCTGCATGGGTTATTTCTTTTTTAAAACTTAATTCATAATCATAACCAGCAAGAATATTTCACCATCACAACATTCTGAGGATTAAGTGTTCAAGAACTATCCGATTGTGGCAAAAATACCTAACAAAGGCTTATTATCTGTCACTATTTTAAACGATCTTCCAAATATGTACTAGTGGAACTTTTTTAATGAAAATACTATAGGCAATGCCTCTGTCAATTTGACTATAGTTCCTTTCAGCCTTCAGTAGCATGCACAGGGTATACACTATTGGCCGCTCTCCATTATCGATCATATGCGATAAAACTGCACCCACACCCAAATCTGATGCATCAGTTGTGATTTGAACTGTTTGATTATTGTTAGTTTCTTAGTCTTTTCAAAAGCTACATTTTGTTTATCAATCCACTCCCATTTTTGGTTCTTTTTTAATAACTGGTGTAACAGCCATGTCTCCATTGCTTTATTTTTAAGAAATGCTTCAAAAAAAATTAGTCAAACCATGAAAGCCTGTAATTGTTTATATTTTTTGGTTTATTAGCATTCTTAGCAGTCTTCACTTTTTGGGAACCAATTATTTGCCTTTTTCCTAAATGATATGTCTGAGAAAAACTAATTCATCCACTTCCATACTGATTTGTCTGCATTTAATCTAACCCCTGCTCTATTTAACCTATTGCATGCCTTTTTTATTTTTTTGCACAATACTTCCTGTGACTGCAGAAATTGGTATATCATCATAATAAAGTACCATTCCCTCCAAATCTTGTAAAATATTTATTTTTGCTTGAAAAATATTGGGAGCTGTTACACCCAGCAGTAATCTGTTACATTTAAACAAGTCAAAAAGGCATCACTAGTCTTAGCATTTGTGCCATTCTTTCTGCCACTGCTATTTGGTGGTAAGCTGAATTTAAATCCAGCTTTGCAAAAACTTTTACATCTGCTTCTGCTGCTGTGTTACTTCTCTCATGTTTGGCACCGGTTAGGCCCATTTTTTAAAAACCTATTTGCAGTAACTCTGTAATCCCCACAATCTGATATGTCAGTTCGGTTTTGTTATGACTATAATAGAGGTGGCTTCACCAGGGATTAATATTCCATTTGCTACTAAACCCTAAAGATTTCCATCCCCTTTGGCACTTTGTGCAAATGGTATCATTCTTGCTTTACAAATTATTGGAATTGCATTCTCTGCTAATTCATTGTCCACCACATTTGTACCCATCGAGCCTAAATCATTTCTCAAATAATTTAGGAAAAGTTTACGTCTTCTTGTTCAATCATAATACTTTAAATTATACTAATATTGATTCTGACTGCAGCCCTATAATGGGACTAATATCCTGTTTCACTATTTACAAATGCAGTTTTACCACTCTACTTCTATATTTAATTGGTTCTTTCACTATTTCCTTAATATCTATCTCATTTTCTATTACATCCTGTGCCTTTATAAATGTGTTTTTTATTTTTGGTTATTTTTTCCATAGTGAGTCCAATATTAATGTGATCCCCGATCCACTATTTATCTCCATCTCTATTTCTGTACCTTATATTTCTAATTTGTCATGAACTTGTTTCCACTATTGCTTTCATATTTTTTATTGTATTAATGCTACTCAATTTCCCTCTCTTTGGCTTTTTATTTTCAGCTCCATCATACTTCTGTAAAGGTTCAGCCTTTGAACATACTTTTGCTAGATGACCTCTAACTTTACACTTGTAACATGTCTCATTTTTCCATTTGCAAAATCATGCAAAATGGCTCTTTTCTGCAGCAAAAACATTATCAACCTCCTATTCTTTGTTTTCGTGTGTTCCCTCTAATTTTCACACTTAACATTTTCAAATCTTTTTCATTTCTATTTCTGAATGTCAGAGCCTGTTCAACTACTAGCTCATAAGCAATTTCCTGACTAATTGCACTTTTGCAAGTCAAATCTACATCTGTAAGTAAATTTTGATGAAGCCTATCATCTAAGATCCCCCATAATAACTGAGCCAGAAGTACTTTGTCTAAAAAATCATCATAACTACAACTTTTTGATAACTCCCACCATGCTATATTACACTCTTTAATAGTCTAGCCATTATATTGCTTTTTATTTCTTAACATTAATCTGGCTATGTGTTGAGATGGTTTCAGGCTAAAATGATCATTCAATTTTTTCACTATGGACTCTAATGTGATTGACTCATTTATTGGTTGCCCAAAATATTTATTTATAATATCAATAACCTCCTATCCTGCCAGACACAGCAGAGCTGCTGTTTTCGTTTATTATCTTGAATATCATTCAGCACAAAAAAAAGTTTCAATTTGCATAATATACACTGGCCATTTCATTGCATTACAAATATCAAACTCTGATATATTTGATTGACCCAAAGACATTTTTTTATTTTGACTAGAGCAATAGCCCCACCCAACAACTAAAATAAAAAAAAATTCTACTATCTATCTTATTTCATAACTTTAGGCTTTTAACTTTAGGCTTAGTTCCTTTACAGCTAGATTCAGGTTTTTTGATTGTGCCAACTTTTGCTATGTATTTTCAAAAGAAACTATTACAATATCATATATAACTCTTATCTACTTCTTTTTTCCCTCTATATTTTGCTTCTTTTTATATTTCAATATAAACTTCATTAACACTCCTTTAACACTTTAAGCAAACAATCTTTATTTATTTATAACAGTTTTGACTGTCCTAGCAGTCTTCTTCAGATCTACAACAAAAATTATACAAATATTACATCAATACAACTAAAATGCCTATTCTTTATATTTTCATATAGTCATCATTATAAAATTATAATAAAACAAAATAATGCAAAGCAAAAACAACTCAATCCAAAAACTTTTAAACTAAATTTTTAAATCTTTTTGGTTTTTTTGGTTTTATTTATGTAATTTTAATTAAATAGAAAATGATAATTTTTTGGTATTAATTTTTAGATTAATGTTTTAATGGTTTTAAGGGTTTTGTTTTTTCTTGGTTGGATGTTAAAATTTGAATTATTTTCATATATTTATATTGGTTGTAATTATTAAAAATAATTTTAAAAAGTTTTAATTTTTAATATCTTAATTTTTTTAGTTTTTAAAAGATTTAAAAAATCTTAGCCTAGTCTACAGTAGACTCATTTCAAATCCAGTCACAAAATTGACTTGATTTACATATTTTTAATGCTGGTGAATTTATATTTAATTATGCTTATAAGAGCAATTAGCTGCTGATCTCTTAGAGTGATCTCTCATGCTTTTTATTTTATATTAAATATTGATAGTTAATTTTATATTCATTTTGAACTACAACTGATGATGATTTGCCATCACCCCAAGTTAACATAAAAAACCCATCATATTATAATGTATATTTATAATTATAGGGGATTTGAACCCAGATTTTCAAGCTCCCTTCAGCTATCCAATCTATCTCATACAACAAATACACATAAGCAGACATATGTGAAAAAGGTAAATAATCTCCAATATATGTATTTCATGCTAAATCAGCAATCAATAGTTGGTGCAGATCATTATGTCCCACACATATATATAATCAGTGCTCGATTTATATTAAAATAGTAAATCTTCAAACATTAATGGACAGGCTTCAATCTACTCTACTACCAACTTTTTAGCCGTTCTTACCATTGAAAATCTGATGATGGAATACCCAAATCCCTTGATGATGCTAATATTATTCTCATGCTCATGTTGACCTTGAGTCATGCTGACTCCTCATGTCCATTTAAATACAAGAGATATGGGCAGGATACAGGCTGTATCTGTAATATTTAAATTCAATTATATTTTATATTCCTAGAGTTTAGATGTAATTATAAGGGATTTGAACCCAGACTTTCAAACTATACATAATGGTCCTATACATGAGGAGTCAGAATGCCTTGGGGTCCAACATGGGCATGACTAATGTTGATCAAGAGATTTAGGTTATTCTATTATCAGATTTTCAATAATATGGAAGGCTGAAGAGTTAGATGGTGAAATAGATTGAAGCCTGTCAATTAACCTTTGAAGATTTGCTCTTAATATAAACCATGTATTGATTATATATGTGGGGAGATGATGATCTGGACCAATTAACAAATGGTAGTTTAACATGAAATATGTATATTGAAGATCATTTACCTGTGTAATGATTGTATGAGATAGATTGGATAGCTGATGGAAGCTTGAAAGTCTGGGTTCAAATCCCCAATAATTACATCTAAACTCCAGGGATATGGAGTATACCTGTATTTAAATATATTGTAACGAGATGAGGTGGGTGAGAAGTTGGTGGAAAGTGAATATGGATTGATAGACATAAACTGTGGAAGGAAACGAAAATGAATCTGGGTGATGGCAAAACATCATCACTCCCAATTCATCAATAATTTACAAAGTATCTACAAAAATATGTATAAGTATTTAAAAGTAATATAGCATTTTTGTAAGAGCATGAGATTAGAAAATCTCTGTGAGATCATTGAGAACATTGACAGATTGATGATATCAGGAGAGCAACCAAAAGCATAATTATAAATTCCAGCATTATAAAGTAAATATACTCATTTAAGAGAAATAACCATCCATCATCCTCATTGATGGGTATAAACAAATCAGTACAATGAATTAGAATAAAATCAACAGTCCACCTTGTGACTGGATTGGAAATGGGTCTTCTGTAGACCAGGCTAACTACTGAGCCTTTGCCACCTTGGGCAATTATTTAAACATAACTTGGATGCACCAGCTTAGTGCCCATCCATCAGAATACATAAGAATCAAACAATAATGCTGGGACATTAAAATATGCTGATCATCATCAATGCTCTGGCCATTTAAATACCATTAATGTACTGGCCAATGATAAACTTAACTCCTAATAAGGCTAAACTAAAATAAAAGGTAATAGTGCATGGGCTTTAAAGAGTATTCTCTTTTGCGCTAACGGATGATGATTGATCATCTCTGGATGCCCCAAAGCACTAAATACACATCCCCAGTCATATATTCATCCCGTGCACCAATCTAGCTCAGAGAATGTAAAGCTCTATTACTGTATGTGAACAAGAGATGATGGAAACAATTAAATACAAGTTTATTAATAATAAAAAAATGAATGATATTTAAGATTATAAATAGGATAAGGCTCTGATTTTGAAAAATATTCAAAATTATATACACAACTAAAGTTATTACAATGATTTACATATATGTGCGCACAAACACGCAATTCCTAATATACAACTTTTCTCAAAATAATAAATGACATCAATTTTTACCTAAGTAGGTTTTGATATATATAAATTTCAACTTTTTACAATATTATAATTTTCTAATACATAAATTTCCTACCTATATGTGTGTATAAACAAAATATAGATACAAATTTAAAATTGGTTTCACTTTATAAGTTCTCTCTCTTTTTTTTAAAAAAGTATAGTCAATTTTTGACAAGTACTTGTTGGATTAATTATCAACGTTTTTAAATTAAATTATTGAATCATCGATTCTTTATTATTATTATTTTTTAATATAAATTTTTCAAAATAGTGTCCAAGAGGATTATTGTTCAAAAACATCTCTTTTGCCTTTAATGATCAATGAATTATTCTTGACTCTTAATTATAATTCAAGCAAAATTACTTTATATTCTTTTAAAATATATAAATTTTTAACCGACTTTAAATAATATTGTTCTATATATGTCTTTTTAAATGAATTCTTTTAAAATAACTCACCAGCTATATATACATTTAGGTGTGTTTGTCTGCATATATCTGACACAGCATACATGTAATTAATTCTTCAGCAAGCTGGAAGATTTTTTCTTGGTGAGTTTGGTTTTTAGTGACTGTTATAATCAGGAAAAATGTAATCCATGTATAATGTTGGTCCGTAGTTGGTCTCCCATCTGTGTAGAACTGTTCCAGGCAAGCAGCTGTCTTCTCCATGTTTAAGGCTATGAATTACAAAGAATCTTGACCCATTTCCTCCATGTAAATTCAAACTCCTGCTAAGGAAAACAGTCTACTATCTTGCCTTCTTACATCCTCATGGCAGTTCTTTTGATAATTATTCTAGCCATCTTTGCAGCTAGTTTTACTATGGCCATTTTCTGCTACAGTTACCAACTCTTCACAAAATACTTGAGCCAACTTTACAGCTAGCTCTTCTGCTAACTCTTATAAAACTGCAAGCCAGACTGTTCTCTTTAAAATCACTCTCCAGACTGGAGCTAATTTGTTATCAGCCCTTTTATAGACTTATCTAAGGTAATAACAGCAGCTTGATTAAAAACAGTTTTTATTTTTATCTCACTAATCCCTTTGAAAACATACACATGTTTTTACTTAGGGGATTTCTAATAGATAAAAATTTTGTTTAATTAATTAAAATTTCAAAAATACAATAGGGTGTTTTTACATTTCAAAATCAGAGTAATAATTAAATGCAATATTTATATTTATTCAGACCTTTTTAAAATATTAATTTCATAATGAAATTTTACTTTAAATCCCGAGTTATTTAACCCTTTAATTATTATTATTTTATTTTAGGAAATATAAAAAAAATCTACAAAAATTTTTTTCTATGTTTATTTCTATTTTTCCTTTATTTTACATATATATATATATATGCACATACACTATATTAGTGTGTGTGTGCTGTAATCCAACTGGTTACCATATATACATTATTAAATGCTGTTAAGTCAGTATAGACTTTTAGTGATCATATAAGTAGCATTTCTTCACCATAATTTTAATCTCTTTTTTCAGATTGTTTAAAAGCATGTTTATCTATTTTGATGTTAATTATATCGATTACTCTTGTTACAGTGAAGTTGAGAATTAACAGAAAATTTATGTATGCAAATTTTTGGCAACTTTTTCTCATAGCATTGTCAATTTAATTGTTTTCAACACCTCATGTAATAATAATTCAGCTTTATTTCTTTGATTCACTAATTATAGTCTTAGATTATATAGAAAATAGAAGTCAAAAGAAATCCAAATTAAAAAGAATTGCATTATATTATTACAATCTTATTAATATTACCTAGTGTCTGTTGTAAAATAGTTCAATAATAGACAATTCCAAGAAATTATTTAATCATTATAGTTTATTAAAAAATGTATTTTATGTATAGCATTATTAAAATATAAATAAGTAATAATAATTTAAATATTAATTGTAATATGTCTAGGATATGTATTTACAATATATCCCATATGCTGAAGTAAATTTAACAATTAAAATTACTTTTTTCGTATATGTGTGAGGTGTCATCTTTTTAATACACATATAAATGTGTAATATGAATAGTGAAAACATATTTACAAATTTAGAAGTTAATACTTGTTTCTGCTTCAATTTTCAACTGGTAAGGGGGGGGGGGTAGAATTGTTGTGAATGAAATGGCAGAAATGCTTTTTTTTTTTTTTTAAAGTTTATTTTCAAATGCATGTGTGCATTGATTTACTTAAACTAAAATAATAATAAGAATTTTGATAATCTTTTTTGAGAAATTTGGATGTATCTTACCAAAACTATTAAATGAAACATTTATTAAATATAAGAACTTATATAAAATGTTGTTAATTTATCCAATTGATTTAAAATCTTGATTAAGGAATTTAAAAGTCTTGTTTATATTAACTAATATAATATTGTATAAAAAGAAAAGTACAGAAATTCAGTTTTGTTGTGTAGTTGACCAAAAAAATCATTTTTGTTAGTCAAGCGTTGTTAGCCAAGAGGTCATCGCACCTGCCTTGCAAGCAAGTAGTTGGTTGCAGACGGGTGTGGGTTCGCGTCCCGGCCGATGCTATGACATATGAGAAAAAAAAATCATGTTTGTTAGAAAAAGATATTAAAAAAATGTTTTAATAGTTTTTGATTAAATGATAATCTTATATTTATTACTTTTTTTTATTTAAAGTTTTCATTACTTTTTTTGTTTTATAACTTGCTAATTAGAAAATATAGTAATTAAGTGTATTTATATATGTATATGTAAATATTTATTAATTTATAACCGAATGTATTAATTAAATTAAAGATTTAATAAGAAGAAATCTTTATTTTCATTTAATACAAACTATGAAATCTGTTCAACTTTTTTTTATAAAGTATATTTTACCCATAAATTTTATGCATTAGTCAAAGGTTCAGAGAAGAATGAAATATAAATTTACATTAACCTCTTCCAAAAGATGAAACTAGTAAATTTTGGAAGTTTTGTTTTGTGTAAAATGGGAAGAATAAGCTTCACACTCATATAAACTCAATGTGCTAATGAGTATATTATTAATATTTGTGTAATTATATATAAATTGATATAGGAGAATGTGGAGCCTATGGTATTGGAACCACCAGAATCAGGAGACATTAGTAATGGAAATGCTTTAGAAGCTCTCTTGGTAGGTCAGGGTGGTTTTCCACCAATGCTGGATATTCCCCCTGATGCTGATGATGAAACAATGGTGGAATTGGCTATAGCATTAAGTTTACAACAGCAAGTAAGTTTTTTTTATTTACATACATATATACTATCTGTATTAATATTTATAGATATATTTAATCATATAAAGTTATCATTCTAAATTCAGAGTTGTGTGCAAGTGATAAATTGGGAGTTTCTCTTATTTTAATTCAATGAATTAGAAAATTGTGACAGTTTAATTTATATATGTATTGTAGCATTATATTTTGGTACCAAATGCTATCATGGTCTACAAAGTATGAATTGTTAAAAAAAAATTTTTTTGATTATATATATTTCACACTAAATAGGAGGATCAAGGGATATGTATAAAACCAAGGGTAAACTTCCATTAAGACAGTATGTAAGGGGATAATCGTTTTTATTTTATTTTTTTTAGATTTTAAATATTAATTTTTAAATATTAAATATTGCATTTCTTTATAAGAATTTAGTGAATTGTTTTAGCAAGGGCTATAAATCTAGGTACACTTAAAAAAGTGTTTGTGAATGATCAGTAACTGAGGTGATGAGTAGTCACACTTTACTAAATTGGAATATTTTCAACAAATTCAAAATGAATAAATTGTCAATTAAATCAGAATAAGTGCTAGTAATTAGAAATATATAAAAAATTTTACATTTACATATAGATGTGCTGGCACATGTATAATTAATATTCACAAAATTAGAAAATTGTTCTAGAAAGATTAACAAAACAATTGCTAAAATCTTAGATAATGCTGAAAAGAAAAAACTGCATCTATGAAATACCATATGATTGTGGAAGAATTATATTAGTGAGACCAGTCATCCCATTGAAAAGTGCTTGCAAGAACCCAAACTGGTGATTAGAAGAGAGAAAGCAGATGTGTCTAAGATAGAAGACTATGTATGTATCAATGAACATATGTTCAATTGGAACCTCATGGATAAGTATATGATACTTCTACTAACGGTTACCTTTGGCAGAATAGCTCAGTTGGTTAGAGAATTATCTTAAAATTCAATACTCAAGAATCTAAGGGTCCAGGTTCGATTCCCATGCTGTTACTGTCACTGATTAGGCCAGCAACACCTAAATTAGAGGGGAGAATAATTCTGCTTGAAACGTTCTTATACTAACCTGTGTACTATTACAACAGTTGAATGTATATGAAATATTTAAATAAAGTTAAATTTTTCTAAAGACATTCGATACTCATATTAAATGATGGAAATAGTCCAATACATAAATACAATTAAAACACCATCATTACAAATCTTTAGGAAAACAATTAGTGAATTGTTTTAATAATGGCTTTAAATCCAAGTGCACATAGAATAGTGTTTGTGAATAAACAGTGAGGTTATAGATAGTCAAACTTTACTAAATTGGAATATTTACAACAAATCCAAAATGAATAAATTGTCGATTAAATCAGCATATAAGTACTAGTAATTAGAAATATATAAAAAAATTTACATATAGATGTGTGCGCTTTAATAAAACAATTGCTGAAATCATAGAAAATTCAATGATTAGATTTAATAAATATTCTAAAATAACAGAATATAAAATCTAATGAAATTATTGATGTTAAAATATTAATAAAATTTTGTTGATCTAATAATGTTTGTTGACAAATATCTATTGCTCTGATAAGGTTTGTTAATAAATAGATAAATGCATTTCATTTATTTGTTTCTAATAAATTGATGTTAAATATTTTTTATTATTTTGTTGTTTTGTATTTCAAAATAAATACACATTCCTGCCAATTGAGAGAAAGACCATAGGATCTCATCTGATTGTTTATGGTACTATAGAGACCCACCGGAAATCAACCATAAGGAGATATGCATTGTAGAAATTTTCAATGTCATAGGAGAAAACATATAAATTTTGGCAAATTAAAATGAGAGGTCAATCTATAAATTTTCATTGTGGTGTAATATCAGTATGAAATCATTTAGTAATAAACTATTGATTCTTAATATATTTTAAAAATTATATATTACATTTTAAAAGTTTAGTACTCAATATTTAAATCCCTGAGAGATTATATATTTACATTGATTATTCATTTTGTTTGGAAATCTGAAGTTTGAAGTGAGTGCCTTTGTGAGGGTTAGAATTTATAAGACTCTATCATATGCAATACATTTTCAGTTCTTCTCTCCCTGATTTCTGTTTTAGCACAATTTTTATACAAAGTCTCTTCCAAATAAAGTCAGAATACGAGTTTGCAATTTGGCTTGCCCAATGTGTTGGCTATCGATCAGTAAAAAGGTTTAGATCAATCATCTAGAGTTTAAGCACTATTGTCTGATTCTTTACATTTTCACTTAGATTGAGAGGTTACAATTCTTTTTATTTTAAAATTACAACTGTAAAGTTTCTAATTGTGCTGGCATTGTTAGATTATTGGAAACTTTATAGAGTTATAAATTTAAAATAAAAAGAAGAGATGTTTTTGTTTTTTTTTTAGATTATTTTGTAAATATTTTTTTTTCTTCTATATTTTTTCTTCTGAATTGAATATAAAATATAGTCAATTTTATAGACAACTTTATGTTTAAATAATAAATTTATTTTCATCAAACCTTGTGCTAAGATAGTGACATTTTGAATTATTATAACATCTTGACAAGGTTCAATTTTGAACGAAAATCGGTTTGATAAAAATAAACTTATTGTTTAAACATAAAGTTGTCTACAAAATTGATTATATTTTATATTCAGTTCAGAAGAAAGTATATAAGAAAGACAACGTAATGGTTTTATAAAAATACCATCAAGTGAAATATATATTATGGGAGAGGATTGTAATAAGTTTAATCATTTTTATGTACATATATGTATTTTACTAATTATATTTATTGTAATATAATGTAAATAATGTCCATTGGGTGGAGTTGCTATGGAGTAATTGGTCATGAGTATGACTACTATTTAAAGAAAGAGTAATGATCATAGAAAGTTAAACAATTATAGACTAATAATGGTAACATCAGTGCTATATAAAGTTTTCTCATATATGGTGGCTGGAAGAGTTGCAAAATGGATGGTAGAAAATAATATAGTGGGAGAAATACAAGATTTTCGATCAGATAGGCTTATAGCAGTTACACAACTTATGGATATGAGTAGGAATACAGGTAGACAGTTATATATGGTTTTATAGATATAGAGAAGGTGTATGATAGAGTAAATAGAAATAGATTATAGATAATTTTAATAAATTTGGGAATGGGTGGAGCTTTAGTGAATATTATTAAGAAATTGTATAAAAATAATTATTATACGTATCAATTAGAGAATATAGAATCACTTAAAGTTAAAAATGGGGTGGGACTAAGGCAAGAAGGCTCTATGTCACGTATTTTGTTTTTAAACCACTAAACATCACATGATCACCATCATACTAGCACATAATTGTTGTAAACAAAGGCAAAACTCTCCATACAATAGTGCCACCCTGTGCCAACCAGAGTAATCAATGGATGCCAGAAAGATTGTGCATAAAATCCCTTTCTAATGCTCTCAGGTCCAAGGCTCCTCACTGATGATGGCCACAAGCCAGAAACTAGTCTGTGGATATTGGATGAGTAGGCACTAGATATAGATTTTATGCACAAGCCTCTGGCATCCATTGATTATTCTGGATGGCACTACTGTATATAGAGTTTTGCCTTTGTTTATTTTGTTTTTGTTGTATTTGAGAGAAATGGAGAGAGCAATGGAAAGACTAGGAAGAGAGGTAGAGGTACCATTAATAGGTGGTAAGGTATACCTTGCCGGGTCTTTTATTTGCGGATAATGTATTTTTGTGTGCAGAAAGAAGCAAAGGTGGAAGTTATGCTGAGGAAATGCACAAGGGTGAGTGAAGAGATGGGGATTAAATTTAGTGAAGAAAAATCAAAAGTAATGATGATTAATACTGGGGAAAGAGAAGACAAAGAATTTTTATTTGGGGATATAAAGTTAAGTGTGGTGAATAGATATAACTATTTTGGAATTGTCTTAAGTAATCACTGGGAGAAAAAAATTGATAAATGAAGCAAAGAAAAGAAAGTGATTGATAAAGAAATTAACAGTGTTCTAATATAATAAGTATGATGTAGCTAGAATTTTATGGAAAGGAATGGCAGTAGTAGGGTTAACATATGATAGCGATGCATTATGTGTTAGTAAACAGGTATTAGATTACTTAGAAAAAGTGCAAAGAGGAGTAGGAAGGCATTCATTAGATGCAGATGTGTGGACAGCAAAGGAGGCAATTCAAGGAGAAATAGGATGGTCAAGTTTTTGTATGAGAGTTACAAAAAGCAAAATGAAAATGTTTGATAGATTGCAGTTTATGGATAATAAAAGAATAACCAAAATAGTATTTAATTGGATTATAAATAAAGGGCAGGCAACAAGATGGGTGAGAAAGGTAATGAAATATGCAGAAGATTTGGATAAGTATATGTCAGTATACTTATACAAAAGATGGGATGATTGTGGTAGGAGAATTGTTGAGTATAGTATTAAGGAATGGGATAGAAGAATAGATGCACTAATAAAGAATAGGGAGTTGGAAAGATGGAGAACTAGTATGGAGAGTAAAAAGTTTAAATATATATAGAAGTAAACAGAATATTGAATGTGAGTTAATTTATGATAATAGCAAGAAAAGTAGTTTACTGTTTAACGCTCGAACGGGATCTTTAGCAACAAAGGAATACACACATAAATGGAAAAGTGTGGGTGATTTAGTCTGCAAATTGTGTAAGAAAGGCATAGAAAATATTAGGCATCTGTTAATTGAATGTAAATACCTGAAAGCAGAAAGGGTACAAATAATGAAGTTGTGGAAGAATAAATATAAGCAGTAATTATACAGACAGTGGGTTATTGGTTTTTATGCTGGGTTTGAGAAAAGATAAGTGGAGTTTAGCTATAAAGACCATGGAGTTGACAAAGATTATATTGTAGAAATGGGATGGAGCAGGATGGATAAAAATATGGGAAAACTTAGGACAGGGAATGGAAAGGGAAGTTAAAGTGACTAACAGGTTTTTCTGGCATAGTTGCTGGAGAGATTCCTGACTCTGTATAAGGAGAAGTCATAGTGCATCACATCACATGTGATTGTGTAAAAAGAAACTTGAAATTGTTTAATTAAGGAACGAAAGCCAGGTTGATAAAATTAAATAATTTTTTTATTTATAGTGAAATAAGCAAACAGTTTATACTTTGTGGCTAATTATGAATCAGAATGTATAAAATGTGCTAACACGCACAAGCACAAAAAGCTAAAAACAAATAAAGAAAATATATATTATTATTTTTTATTTTAATATCTATTCCATTAAATGGCTAAGCGCTTTCAAGGGTCAAAGCCCTCATAATCATAACTGTATTACAAACTATAATAAATTGACCTGGAGTGATGCAAATTTATGCCGAGTTGTCTGCTTCAATTTTTTTTAAATTGATTATTTTTAATTTTATATATAAAAGGCAGCATTATAGACAAATTTTAACATTGAAATTTGATCATTTAAAATGTTTATACCTTAAGCAAACAGATCTGCAATCTTTTAGCTATCACTTTTTTTTTTTTTTTGCTATGATCAAATACATTGATCTAGTTATTGGAAATACTTAATTTCTTGAAAGTATCAACATTTTTTATTAATCTTCAACTATACCATCTTTCTCAGGTAATTTTTTATATTTGAAATTGCATAAGATTGTTTATCATGAATTTTATCTACATTTTCAAAAACATTTTTATTACAGTGTGACTAATTTCAATTTTATTGTTGTTGGGTTTTTTTGCTATTTTTTTTTTCATAAAAGTTAAATGTCACATATATCTGTCTTTGTGAATCCTTTTGCCTAAATCATTACATTCTATTTTGAATTTAAATCTTATTTATCTTTCAGATCTTGATTATATATTGTGCCAATCGGAATGAAAGTGATGATCGAATCTAACCGCAAAAACAATATCTGCACTACAAGGGCGCCACCTAGGCATTTGAGCCTAGAAAAATTTATAAAGTAGGCAGATACGCGCTGTTAAGATTCCACTTTATTTAAATATTCCGATCGTTAGCCCAAGTCACTAGCTCAGTGGAGACGCAGAGATAAAAATCTATATCTTAATTTATATCTTAAATATCAAAGAGTAAAAGCCACTGCCAGAAATTAACATCTAAAAATATTTATTTACGCACATATAAAATAATATTTAAATTTTGAGGAATAAGTTTAACATTTTAGATTTTTATATTACCTTTTAATTTTACATTTAACTAAGTTTCAACAAGTTTAATTATTATTTAGATAGTCAAGTATGAATAGACTACATAGATCTGCATTTGAAAAGAAAATATTCTTCCCTGATTTAACCTTAGGCAACAAATTTCGCAACCAAATTGGTGCCAATCCATCTGATACATTCATGTATTCAATGTAGCATGATACGACAACACAAAATACTATATTGTCAGGAATGTACATCTGAACAATAAGTAGAAATAGAGAAGACATTGACTCTCCACCAACAGGAATGTGACATCTGTTGGCAAGTAGAACAATAAACAAAAAACTCCATAGGAATGGACTGCGGTCTTCTGCCGACATACAAACCCATCCATAGGCAAACAGAGGGTGTGTGGCGTATATTTATAATCCTGCCCGTAGCGGACCTCATACTACATCTACTAATTACACAAATATATCCAATCCATTGAACCAATTCAACTACGAAATGAATAACCTAAGATTACCCTCCCTTAATACAACTTTACAAAACTATATAGCCATTCACGCCCGACTTAATTTTAACATTTAAATACGTTTGCACAGATTTGTTTAAAAATGTTGGGTATAGATCGATTACATAGATTCCATGGTCAAAAACATTTCAAAATAAACATAAACGATCAAAATACAAAATTATTGATACCGACAATCGCAGAGGGAAACTTATAAGTAACCCAATAGTATTCACCATAAGATACTTGCGTTGTCACCAATAACTTAAAAGACATCCGAATAAATACATTTTAGATACTCACCGTAAGGTATCATTATTTATCGAATGTCTATATATTTTGATCAAATATGAAAACCAAAATATAATTAACTGCAAACGAATCCATGCAAGCGTCTATAAACAACTTAAATTTCATACATTTAAATAATCTTTACAATAAGAAAAAAAAATGGAAATGATGTTTATCAATCGGAAAACATATAAAATTAAACATTATTAATTTGATTTAAAAACTTACAAAAGTCAGATAAGAGTCCGTTTTAACATTTCAGTTGGCTTGTTTATCAATTTGTAAAACTTGACGAAAGTTCTTAATTGATTTTAACAATTGTTCATTTCATATAGCTTATGGTAGAAGAGTCCAGGCCTCTGCTTTCAATTCCCGCGACGCCTCCGTTGGAAGGTAATGTTCTGGAGATGGCAATAGCTGGTTCAAGGTATCACAGTCTTTTCATCATTTTTTTTTTTTTATATAGAGAGTGTGGTATGTGCGTCATACCACATCTCTCAAACACACAACGCTGGAACTGTCCGAAAAAACTGTATTTCCCTTTTTATATTATCCCCATGGATTCAATGAACAAAACGTCACTAGTCTATCACTTTCGTTAGGGTCCGAGCCAAGGCTTAGTGCTTCCATTGGTCAAGCTAAAATTTCTTTCTTCTCTTATCTAACTTTTCATCTGACTTTTTAATTACACAGCTTTTAGATAATTAATAAACAATCATTTCCATTTACAGATTACAGGAATTAATTAATACCTGTTTTTACTTTAACTTACGTTATTTTTTTATTAAAATATTTTTATATTTCAATCTGGTATTTTTTTATTAAAAAAAATACGTTCAGATACTTTTTTTTTTTTTTTGTTTATGAAAAAAATATTTTTAAAGTTTAGCATCTGTGCGAATGTATATACGTATAACAAACATTTTTAATTTTAGCGTTTAGTTTTTTACTCTTATTTGCGAACTTTTAAGTTTTTATTTTAAATTAATGTAACGACATATTTATGTATCGTTACAATATATATTATACTTTGTGAACCTGTTTTAATTTTTTTAAATGTATAATTTTTATAATATAATATAGTTTAAGTCGTTACTCAAACATTTAAACTCCAATCACTTTAAGCATCCTGAAATGCCTTAAATCTGTTTTTGAGTTCCATATTAAGATTAATCAAATTATATATGAGAACTTATTTTTCCTATTCTAACAACAATTTTTATGAGCCCTGTGCATTATAGATGGTGTTGAAGAATATCTTCATGAATGATTAGCAGTTCCTGCATCCTGTTTTTGCTCTAAAACTTAATGTTTTAAATTTATATATATATCTTATAAATTGAGTGATTTTTTTATTCATTTTGACAATTAGAAATAGTAAAAACAACCATTCATAGCCCTGTTTAACGGGTCATTTTATGGTCAACAGTTTGCAGTGGACCATCAATGCTCAGTCTAAATCCATTTTAACAGAAAAAAGTTTTGCAATGATATTTCTAAGTAATGACAAAATCTTTTAGTAAGTAAGCACCTTATTTTTTAATAGTTGAACATATAAAACTTCCTTAGAGGAGAATTTTTCATTATTATAATTTTTTCTTCTTCACATTTAAGTTATTTGTTTTAATTTGATTATATGAATGCAGTGGATAAATTGGTATAGGAATTAAGTATTAGAAGTCTCATAAGAAAGTTGTATAGTATTATATAGTTAAGATTAAAAAAAATTCATTATTGCATAATGAATTTATGGCACAAGCAAAGTAAGATTTTTTTTTAGGTAGCCTGAAATTAGTCACCAGGTATTAATGGAAAATGATTGGCTAGCAATTATCAGTTAGAAGATAAACATCCCAGATGTAATACATATTGATTAAATGAATGTTGATACGTTGATAGAACAAATAAAAGTTACAACTATAATATAATGAAGACTTCACCATCAGTGGTATCAAACTCCTATGAGTACTGATCTTATGCTTTTCCTTTATCTTTTATTTTATTATTGCTATATTCACTGGGAGATCTATAATCCCAGCCATATCAGCAACAAAAATAACACAAAAACAACTTTTATATCTCAGCAAGTTTATTTCCTTAAAATGAAGAATATTAATAAATGATAAATAAAATAATAATGTAATAACAATAATTATCTCTTAATTTTGTCACAAATATTAGAATAAGATTTCTGTATGGGAGTACTTCATTTTCACATTCTGCAATGTATATTACAATCCATAAATGCAAAATTGCATTAGTTTATAATTAAATATTCTTAATTCATAGTTGTTATCCATTAACGCTGTTATAACCGAGTTCTTACTCACCTTAGTCTGTCATTTTACTAAACAGACTACTTCATTTTAAAGTATTTAAATTACAAATACTGCTTTCTTAACATTGCATTTCTTATTTCAAGAAAGATAATACTATTATGAATTTGACAGTTTCTTTCAATTCACATGCTCTTGCTCTCTGACACTCTCAGTTCATCTTATTAATTATGCTAATTAGCATAATTAGTATTTATTTTCTTTTTACAAAGAAATTTTTTAGAATTATTCCCTTTTCGGGTAAACAATAACAAAATACTGTCTGTGTGTCTTTTACAAATCTAGACACAACTTTATTTACATTATCATATATATGTGTACAGCATACATAAAATTACTAAAAGTCACAATGTACTGTCAGTTATCAATATATTCATTATCTTGGAATATTCTCAATGCTTTTTATATCTTGAGTGAGATCTATCAGTCACATGGAGTTTTTTTATATCATTATTATTAATTGCTAAAATAAAAATAATTTCTTATGCATAAAGATTTTTAGTGGAAATGACAATATTTCAAAAGTCATAGATATCTTTGTCTTCATATATATTTATTCTTAAATGTTACACATTTTCAAAATTTATGTAATTACACATTCATGATTCTATTTAATAATGACAATTAATGGAATAGTTGAAATAAATATTGTTAAGCGTTTTGATTTTTGTAGTACATGTTCAATTTTCTTTCATTCTTTTTGCATTGCTTCCTTATATTAAATAAATCTCTATAAAAAAATCACCCCTCTGCATTTTCCATAATGTTTGCATTCAATTATCTCAATTGGTCTGTCTAGCAATCTTCTTATTTATATAAATTATGTTTGAAGAAGGAAATTTAAAATAACTTCTGAAAAAAGACTGCCAGGCAGCTGAAAACTGTTAGGTAATTGAATAAAACATTCTAAAAAATACAAAGGAAAAGTGATTTTTATTGGAGATTTATGTAATAAACATTTCCTAATTATTTTAAACTTGGGGTTAGAATTCTTTTTTTAATCAGCTTTTATTTTTTAAATAATATATGTATATATATTTATTTTTGAATATTGTAAGAATACTGAAGTCAAAAAAT
The DNA here is from genome assembly GCA_028023455.1 of Epiperipatus broadwayi. NCBI lineage: Eukaryota > Metazoa > Onychophora > Udeonychophora > Euonychophora > Peripatidae > Epiperipatus > Epiperipatus broadwayi. Next base: position 13,504,219 of record JAQFVV010012399.1, on the reverse strand, counting down.
AGAAAATAAAAACTAGACAAGAAAGAGTTATAATGATCTTTTTTTTTTGTTAATTATCATTTACATTTGTTATATACTTAGTTGTGTGAAATTCTTTTATAAGTCATATTACAGACTTTTATATATTTCTGACCTATTATCACTTCTATGTACATAGTTTGTTTGATTAATGGCTTTAATTGAAAACCAAGTGATTAATTTAATCATAAGACATATAGGCTTTCTGCAATGTTTTTTTAAATAACTGTTCAGGGTTATCTAAGACATTAAATATATTGCTATTTTAGTTTAAAAGAAATTAAATTGTTTGATGTAAGATTATATTTTTGTAACACCATGCACTTGATGTTGCTTTTTTAATGAGTTTAATGATCTTTTGATTTTTGATAAATCTCTTAGCCAGAACAGTCAGCTGCTCTAACTCTTCAAGGATTGGCAATGAATCCTCAAATTCAGGTAATAAAGTACATTTAATTTTATTTTGATGATGTGCTCTTTTTTTTATTTTCAGAGAAAATAAATTATCCAATATTTTTTAAGTAATATATATACACACTGCATATATTTTTTATAATGAGTAAAATTCATTCATAGATTTTTTTTTTTTTTTTTTAAAAATCGATATATACATTTTTTTTTTTTATAATTTAATATCATTGAATGAATTAACTTATTCAATATTTAAAACAACTCCAATTAAGATATTTATTTTCTCTTGTGAATTAAAAATGTGAATATTTAAATTAGAAGTCCAATTTAAAATGAAAATATTCTCAATTGTAAATTATATAAATATATTTCTAATATTTATTATTTTCCCCAATATTCCAGGATATGTAGTAAGAATAGTAATATCTTCTGATCATTCCTTTCTGGAATGTTTATTATCCATTATTTATTTAAGCTCATAATATATTTTTTTAAAGTAAATAGATTGAATTTTTGCTGTAATTGCAGATGTTTGGAAGTAAGCAGAGAAAGTCATAATTTGTTTAGTATATATATTATTATGACTGGGTATATCCATCAAACTAAATTAAAAAGTTCAATTTATTTTAGTAATCTATTGCATATATTGAATATTTTAAATAAAATCAAATTATTTAAATTTTGTCACATTTTTAAAAATTATAATTTATAAATAATTTAATTTACAGAATGGATCTTCTCTTGAAACAGGACATTATTCAGATACTACAGCTTCAGGTAATAAAATTGATTTATTTATTTTTTTAATGAATGAAAATGGAACTTTCAATGAAAGTTATTAAAAATGTATTCATTACATATTAATGATGTAATGATTTCATTATATCATACTTTAAATATAAAATTATATGACTGGTTTACATTTATTCCATAGAAAGCAATGGAAATATATCACCAGTGATGATACTTATTTATCGAAAGATTAATTTGTAGCACTCTATTTCTTTTATTGCCACACTTCATTTTTGACAATATATTTTCAAATCAAAAAAAAAGAAAAATCTTTCCAAGAAAAAGTAAAGATTTCCTTTGGTTTTTTAATCTATAACCCAATCCTTTAACTACTAACAGCTCAGATGCCTTTATTGACAACAATACAAAATATCAAACAAACAGAAGAATGGACTAATATGGTCTATATGTGGACATATTTGTGATTTAGAGACTGGCTTGTATAATCATTATAAAACTCATTTCTAAAACAGTTTTTTTTTTTTTTTGTAATTGGGATAGCCATATTCATTTATAAGTGGCTATATGTATGTGTGCTTTTTTATGAAATAAAATAATTATATTAATTCATCCTCTTTTCCTAGTTTAATAGATTCTGTAAAAATAATTTGATACTTAAAAAATGTTTCATTTTTTATTTATCAAACATCTCCTTCCCTTTAACATGTAATCGAAAAGTCAAATTACAATTGTTGCATATCTAATTAAATAATGAAGGATTATGATTGGATAATACAAAAGAGTAATAATTAAAATATAGTTCTAATATTCTGGGGAATTTTTTTACTCTCATTGACAAAAAAGAATTTTTTGTCATGTTCTGGAAAAAATTGTCATATACGTTGATGTAAATATATCTTTAAAAATAAATTTATTAAAAGGAAAGTTGAATATACAGGAAATAAATGCATAATATGATAACTATAAATAAAGGAGGAATACTAATAAAATTCACTTAATTCATTTCTGAATTTTTTAAAAAGGAAAAACATATCAATCATACTTAAAATAAAATGCCCAAGAAAGTTTAGATTGAATTGCATTTAGAAGAAAAGAATAGAGAAAATATAATGTTGCTTTTCAATAGATTATTATAATAATATTTCAGCATTAATTACAGAAATAAAGGTGATGAAAGTCATTTTCTGGAATAAATCTTTCATTAGCAGCTTTCTACATTAAAAATCTTGAGAATCCAATGAACACTAAGAAAATATTGAATGATTAAAGATAGTTCTCAAAAACTATAGCATTACATTTTAACATGAAGAAAGGTTAACTATACTTGTATATCATCTTATAAAATAATTAGTGAAATTATTATTGAAGAAATTTTTGCTGATTGTATATGAAGAATATATGTTTATGCATGAGATTTTAATATTAAGTGAATTAATATTTTCTTAAAGTAATAACTCATATGTGTGCATAGTTATGAGGTTTTTATTTGTTTGTGCTAAAAAAAGATGATTTCTCTCAAATTATGATTGTTTTGGCACTAGATATGTTATTCAAAATCAATTTAATAACAACATAATTTTATAATTGCAGTTTTCATTAGTAATTCTTAATCAGAAGGTAACTTGCCTTTGACATGTACTATTTAATCATATTATTAACTTACCAATGTTATAATGAGTATGCAGAACACTCAAACTCAAATGTATGATAATTTTTCTTATCTTTGTACTAAATACAGTTATAAAGATCAATCTAAAGTATTTTGGAATAAAAGCTGGAAAATTTAATCTTCGTAACCTTATGTCCATTACATTATTCATTTATAGTTAAATCCAACAAAATATTCAAATTTACAACTGGTAAATATTAGTTTATATTAGAATCAATTTAATAACAACATAATTTACATGCACAGTTTTCGTTAGTAATTCTTAATCAGAAGGTAATCAGACGTGTGCTGTTTAATCATATTATTAACTCACCGATGTTATAGTGAGTATGGAGAATACTCAAATCCAAACACAAGATATAGACTTTTGAAAAGAAAACTGCATTTGTAAATTATTTTATTAAATTGATTCTAATATTAACCAGTCATAAATTTGAAAATTGTATTGAGTTTAACTATAAATTAATAATATAATGGATATAAAGTTATGAAGATTAAATCTTCATGCTCTCATTCCAAAATGCTTTAGATTGGCTTATATAATTGCATTTAGATACAAAAATAAGATCATCAAAAGTATCTATCTTGCATTTGTGTTTGAGAGTGTTCTGCATACTCACTATAATAATATTGGTCAGTTAGTAACCTAATTAAACAGTGCATATCAAAGGCTGATTACCTTCTGATTAAGAATTATTTAAAATGTCAATAGTATTATTTTATAATCCTTATTCCTTGAAATTGTAATCATGCAATTGTTTTCATTACTTGTATATTTTTTGTAATTTTTAATTAAATAATTTAACTGTCTTTCAAAAGAATTTGGATTTATAAAAGTATTTCAGCTTAGCTCTCTCATTGTAAAATGTGCATGCAATTTATAAATGTACTTTCAGAATTTTTATGTTTCAAATATTAACATTTTTGTCAATTAATTTTTATTGTAACTGAAAGAAAATTTATAATTTTTTTTTCAACAGTTATTTTATCATATTGGATATGAATTGTCATTTTTATTGAAATTTGCATTATCAGACATATGAAAAAATTTCATGAATAAATAAACTTGGTTGCTTTCATTAGTTATAGAAAGTATGGGGCATTTTTTTTAATCATGCCCAATACTACTAGCAATTTGATGACAAAGGTGAAATGGTTTCCAGCTAATATGTTTTTGTTTTTTTTTATGCATGATTATAGAAACTGAATAATGTGTCATCAAATCAAATAATTCAATACTATATCATCTCTGCCTCTATTGATTATGATATTTGATCTCTCATTGAAGGGAACCAATGGAGGTAGGGATGGAATATTTGCATATCTATTGGATGCCATCACCTAATTTATACATTACATTCTCTTTTTTCTCATTAGCACTATTTTTCTCATTCATACTTGAAACTTCTTTTCTCATATTGTTATCATTGTTAAAATACATAATTAAATCAGACCAATTAAAACTTATTCCAGGTATGCATATCATTTTTATTTAATAAAAAAAAGTATTGTATAAATTAGGAATCTTAATATGTGCATTGTAATATTAAAAGTCTGCATAAAAAAACATATAATATCTAAACAATGAGCATTGCCAATTGCTCAACAAGCTTTGTGATAAATGTTTAGCCAGAGAAAGCATTTAAAATATCTCTGTCAGGAAACACCCCCTCCCAAACCTCTGACCATGGCTTCCTGCTTTGGCACTCCTCAAAGAAGTCATAGGGTGGCTTCAGACATTAGATCTAAAAATACCAACCCAAAGCCAGCATTTATCTAAAAGTTATCTATTGAGTGGAAAATCTGAAATTTTCATACACCTACATTTTTTTAAACCCAACTATCCAACTCAAATAGCTATTTGGGGCTGAGAGATCTTCAGCCAAACCATATATTAGTAGTCTTAGCAATATAACTTCACATGAGACTTGAAGCAGAGACTATATAAAAAATAGTCATAGATCACATGACCCCATTCTCTTAAGCTTGTAAGATATAAACAATGGCATTGCCAATTGCTCATCAAGCTTTGTGATAAATTTCTTATCCAGAGAAAGCATTTAAAATATCTCTATCAGGAGACGCCCCCCTCCCAAACCTCTGTCCATGGTTTCGTGCTTTGCCATTCCTCAGAGAGGTCATAGGGTGGCTTCAGACACAAGATCTAAAAATACCAACCCAAAGCCAGCATTTATCTAAATTTTTAATATTTTTATATCATCATCATCATCATTAACCATTATCAGTCCACTGCAGGATGAAGGTCTCTCCAAGTTTAATCCATCTTCTCCGATCTTTAGCTCCTCTTTTCCACAACACCCCTGCACATTTTCTTATTTCATCCATCCATCTCACATGTGGTCTCTTTCTGGGTCTTTTACAATCTCTTGGAATCCCGTTTAAAATTTCAATTGTCCATCTATTATCATTTCTTCTAGCAATATGTCCAGCCCAACTCCATTTCAATCTTTTAATTTTTTCAATAAGGTCAGTAACACCTGTTTGTTGTCTTACCCATACATTGCGTTTTCGATCTCTTCTTGTTACTCCCAACATACATCTCTCCATACTCCTTTGAGTGGTCTGAAGTCTCTGTATTGCTCTTCTATTAAGTGTCCAAGTCTCAGATCCATAAGTAAGAACTGGTAAAACACATTTGTTAAAAACTATTCTTTTCAAACACATAGGCATATTTCCTTTTAGTATCAAGTTATTTCTACCAAAAGCACTCCAACCAAGTTTAATTCTATGATTAATTTCCTCCATTATGTTTCCATCTGTATTAATAATCTGACCAAGGTATTTGTAACTGTTAACTTCTTCTAATTCTTCATAATCAATCTTTATTTTCATATTTTGAGCAAATCGATTAAACATAACAGAGGTGAAAGAAAAAATTAACATTGGTGCCATCTTAAAAAAAATCAAAACAATATCTTTATTTCTCATATTATAAGAGAAATAAATCTTAATTTTATGTATAAAATATAAATCTTTATGAAATATATTTATATTAAATTACATGACATTTGTATAAAATTATAATTTAAAGTGTAACATTTTAAAATATTTCATTATATGAAAACGCAGAATGTAAACTGAAGAACCTAAGTTGTTGAAATTGTTCAAATATAAAATAAAAAATGTAATTTGGAATGCAAATATTTACAAGACATAAAATAAACTAAAAAATATAATTTTTATATCAAATATAGAATAAACAGGTGAAAGTATGTGTAAAATGTATATGAAAGTCCAAATTAAAAAGCTTTCATTATAAAAAGTATAAAATTTTATTGTTACAATTTCTTATAATTTAATCATTTTGATATTATAATGAAAAAAAATAGTAATTTATCTTTATTGTATTTTAATTGAAAAAAAAATTATTATTTTTTCAAATTTCTATGAGTATATTGTTGAAAAAATCAGAACAAAGAATTTACATTTGATCACCAATATGTAAGATGAAAATCAGTAGCTTTTAATGATTTTAGTTTCTTTTTTAAAATATAAGAATTGTAACTAGAATTTTTTTTTTTAACATGAAAAAAATAACCACCTAAGATAAAAAAAACAGAAAAATAAGCTGTTTCCATTCTAATAATAGGCCTCAAGAAATGAACAAGTAGTGGGAAAAAATGCACAAACTTTTAATGTTAAAGAAAAGTTAAAATAGTATTTAATACTTTTGTGTTTAAATTGTATGCTATTCATGATTTTGCTTACTAATTCACTGAATCAAGTGTAGATTGCTAATTGGAGATGGTTTAGGATTATCATAGTTGTCGGTTCCTGACAATAAGTAACAATTATCTTTAGTTTTGTGTTATAGTATTATATATTTTGTTAATGAAAATTAATGTCACCATATTGTTAAGGTATATATTTAATTACATTAAGTATATTTAATTCTATTTATTAAAGAAAGAAGATAGTTGGTAATTCAAAATGAAATGTGGGTGTTTCATTGAGAGAGAATGAATATAATTTGACTTATAGAAGAATGTTTTATTATCTCCTCATGATAGCCATCTAATGAAGTTCTGCTCTTATTTTTCTAGTCATTTATTTTATCATCTGTGACAGAAATGTCAATATTGAGGAATTTTTTTACTTCATCTAATTTTATTCTGATAATGTGTGGATAGATTCATGGAAATGTACATGTTGTTTAATGGCTGCGCTATGATAGATACCTGAAGGCAAAGAATAAATAAATATCTCATCTGAATTATAAATAAATTATAATCCAAGACTGTTCTTTTACAATATATCTGAAGTGTAGTTAACGAATCAAAATAGAGAGAATTATAAATATCGGAATTCTTTGCAAAAAATTGTGAAGCACTGTGTTGAAGTTTAACATTTGCTTTAAAGATATAGTGTTCATAATACTTGGATAAAATCTTATAAAAGGTAAATATGAAATGGGGGGGGGGGTACAGGCGAAAACATGAATAAGTTGGGCTTATGGGGTGACTGATCTTTAATCAAAGCTTTTAGAAAGATTTGTTCAAAGGATAGACAAAATAAATGCTCATCTTGATTCTAGAGAACTAATTTGACGTATTGTATACATCATTCAGTCATTTTATAAAAGTAGGATTGAAATAAGGTCAATATGTAATCATTATAATATATTTAATTTCTAATCCTGTAAGTATAGACATTTTGTCTTTGTCTAATAACTGAAAAAAATCTAGTAAATGTTAAGTATGAAGAATTGGCTGAACATAAATATGGATTAGTAACATTAAATGTAGTTTTTATAACCTCCCAAAGAAATATTTAAAATTTTGGAGACTTTTCATTTTGAGAATTTTTTATGTATATAATATTAAATATTTATATTATTTTGTGATTGGGGACTGTCTTAATGAAATAATGTTTTTTATAAGCTATAAAATAGAGGGAATATAACATTATTAATATATTCTACTAAGAACCGTAAAGGATTTATGCAATGTTTTTTTTTTTGTACTGTTTTTGTGTTTAGCAGGAACATCATAATTTTCTAATGATGCAATTAGCTTGCTGGCCATCTTCATCAAGTTCTGTGTGATATAATATGTAATATCTGGAATTTCATCTGAGGCAGGGCAAATGGAACTTGCTTGCTCGTAGCATTAAAAACTTTTGTTGTTTAATTACTTGTGAAGAGTCTTGCTCAAACCTTAGATTCAGTTTAGTTAATAGCAAGAATCTTTGATGCAAAAAAAAAAGTTATACACTTTGAGGTTCTTTATCACCAACCTAATAATCTTTAATGAAATTTTAGGAATAAACTGCTAATATGTTTAATATAGAACATCTTTTATGCAATAAAAGAATAGAGTCATTCCTTTGTTCATTCTAGTTTTAGATTTTGGATATGATCTGAAGAGATATTAATTTATTAGTGCCACATCCATATGTAATAACTGTCATATAAATAAATTATTCAATTACAAATATTGTATTTAAAATTATAAGAAAAGCATTTTTTGGTAATGTTTTGTTGCCCTCTTTAAGGTGAATACATATCAACAAATTAAAAATCCTTTTTCTTTTCAAAAACTTTATTTTTGTATATCAATACTGAATATATATATTTATATAATACAAAACCCCAATGTTTCAACTATTTTTATCTTCATATAGTCATTTTCAAGGATCTGCAACAACAATATGAAATACATATTTATAAATAAACCTCAATTACATAAATACCTTCATCTTACATTAACATAAACAGTAACAAACATATTAAACATATATAATTATATTTTACTTACATCTCCCACTGCTATATTTTATTACTCTTATATTATTTAATTACATATCTGTCCTAAAATCATCCAAGGAACTTTATACAAATTTAAAAACCAACCCTAATTTCAAATAACCGCCCCCTTTTTAAATCTTATCTAAAACCCATCTCAAAACTACATTCCTAAATTATATCTTTAAATGAATATAAAACAAATTTAAACATTTTTTTTTTATATACAAATTTTTTTGTAACAATTTACCTAAATTCATTAAACATTCATTTTAATTATACATTATTTTAGATTCCTTATCTACTTTATTAATTCTATTTAGAGTAGGATTATATTTTTTATGTAAAAATATTCTTTTACCATCCTTTCCCTGTAATTTTTAACCCTTTCCAACATTTTAATATTAAATTCTTTATGACCTAAAACTTTACAATGTATGTAAATATTTGAATTTTTGTCATATAAATGTTGTTTAATTCTAGTTTTTAATATATTCTTTGTTGTACCAATATATGAAATCTTTTTCCCCTCCCTCATATAATTTAAACATTCAGTTAAATAAATTCCATTCATTTTGTCAGTTTCTATATTTTTTGTACCATTAATTAAATTTCCTAAATTCAATTTATTTTCATATACTGGTTTAATAATTAACCTACTTTCCCCTTTGTATTTATTAATTATACTTTTTATAATCTTTTTAATCTTCATAAAAGTATCTCTAGAAACATTATAACTATTATATATAAAATTATTTACATCTTTCCCATTGTTTCTCTTCTTTATTATTCTTTTAATATTTTTTTTATTATATAATTTATCAATAACTTTAACTGGATAATTATTTTTGATACCTTCCTCTTATATATTACAAATTTCTTTTATAAATAATTTTTCTTCAGATTATAAATTAATTGCTCTATTTATCCTATTATTAATAATATTAATTTTATGTTCATATTCAATATCTGAATCCCAACTACTTAACAAACCATAAAAAGTTTCTTTTCTGAATACACTTGTTTTAATAGCAACCTTACAATTTCTAATAACTTTTTTTATTATGACATCCTTATAAGTAATTACATTATTTTTCTTGTTATTTGATTGTTCTGACAGTCAATTATCGCTCTTCTATTAGGGTAAAGATGATAATTACTTTTTTTATTAATGATAGCCCACATTTTTTGATATAATGGATACTGTAGACCCAATATTCAGTTCTATTGTTATTAGCATATCATTAAAAATAATTCGGTTCATGGAAGCTGAATCAATACCTCTCACATTATTTTATAGGCATTGTTGATTTTATTTAATGTTATATTGCCTTTCCAGCTTTTTGGAATGGAATCTTCTATCTTTTTCTAAGTTACTTGGGTTTTTTTTAAAAAAAATAAGTAGCTTCTGTGTGACTTATATGCTTGTAATATCTATGCATTGTGTAGCAGTGTGGATATTCGGTATATGCGTGTTTCGCATTGTAATATTTACAATAAAGATTTTAATTTGTTTTTTTTTTATATATTATTGTCAACTGAGTATTTTTGACCCAGTTTTCTGATTGCCAAATTTAATACTTTAATCCATTTTCTTCAATAGAGTTGCCCGACTTACTGTCAACTCAGAATAACCTGAGAGGCAGTTGAATCAAATATGTTAAAATTCACCAATGAAATCAATCTCTCAAGGCTTCTAAGACGAAGTCTTCAAAGTTGCAATTAAGAGCTAGCTTTCTGAAATTAGCCACAAAATCTCTCACTTTCTTCTCCACTTGTGTACAGAGATTGAAGTGATATCTCTGCTGCATTATCATTAAGATTTCTGGGCAGAAAAAGTTTGACAGTAGAGAGAATATTTTTTTAAATTCAAGCTCAGCTGGCAGCATGGAGGCTGTTTGTGCTTACAGCATCTCATAGGTCTGAGATGCATATGCAGACATGATTAATTTTAAGTCAGGCCTTTTGATTTGATTAGCTTGCATATAAAATGCCCAGTGATCCATATAGAATGGCCAATTTTCAGGACAGAAAATTCTTCTAATGAGCCAATTGTAGTCATTTTGATTTTTTTCTTTTTCTGCCATAAGAGAGAAAAAATTTTTGATTCTTATTTATAGTTATCAATTTTTTTTTTAAATTTTATTGATAAGCTAATAATGTTGGCTGTCAATTTTTAATAATACAGTTCTAAATAATCCACGGAGGGAGGGGGGGAGATCTTCTTTTATAGCTTCAATAATATATACTTTATTGTACAATAATAGGTTACATGAATTTTTCAATGGTTTTGACAGTGTTACAATGGCATGACAGATCTAACAAATGTGTTACCAATTAGAAAACTTACAGCAATGTTCAAATGGATTTACAAGTTATTAGTTACTGGTTACATTTTAATATAGATGATTGCAGTACAATTAAAAGAGAAGATTAAATAGAAATATTTTACAGTGTAGAAATATTTACATTAGCAATTATACATTTATTATTATTTGTAATGATTTCTCTCCTTTTACTTATTTATGTGTTCCAAATCAAATTTTATTGTTTATTTTTTTCCAAAAGTAGGTTTATAAGCAAATTTATACATTGTTATACCATATTGAAGCTTGCATACAACTTTATTTCTTGTGATAATAGATGCTACTCCATGTAGTAATTTTTTTTTAAACTTGGATAGTTTTATATGAATAGCCTGTCTATTTTGGTCGTAGTCTGTCTTTCTGAGAATTACATTACTAGAATTCAGGTATCTAATCGCCGCAGAAATAGGCTTTTTCATCATCACAAACTTCCTTTTATAGTTAATACCACTAATGTTTGATTTATTTTTTTATTGATGCATAACTAACATTAGATGTCAATTTTTTAATAACAAAGATCTAAATTGAGGTTAGACTTGTCCTGCACTAAACTGTTGTGTTTATGATAAACTCAGACTTGTAAAATACTATTAAATATTTATTAATTAAAACAAATATACAAATACACATTTACAGTGAATACAACTGTTATACCATCACTGATATTATTAGCTTGGTATAGCATTGAGTTGCCATGCAACTATTAATGTAAGTGACTTCAGATACCTTTGTAGATTTACCTATCATTTTAGCGGAACCGTGTCAGTGGTACTTAGGTATTAGTCCTGCAACATAGGGGAGATACTATGCCTTTTTACATCTGCAATAAATGTGTAATCTTGTGATTACATCAAATTTAAGTGAAATAAACTCTGCGATGTTATCATATCTCAGGTGAAAACATATTTCTTATTATCAAAACGTGATCTTTTTTTTTTATATTTTGACATTTTCACTTATTGTCCAGATTTCTTTCTGACAACAGCTATTGTGTTTTTGATCTTCCATTGCATTTTCTGAATTACCCCAGTTCATTTTATTTTAAATAAGTGTACGTAGTTTTCGTTTTGTTTTTTCTTTATATTTTCTTTTCATAATTTCCACACCACAATGGTAAACATGTAAAATTGAAGGGCCTAACAAAATCATTGAAAGTGACGAGAGCCTTTTTTGAAGAAGAAAAAATCAAGCCAGGATGAAAAGTTAACGAAAGTGTTATAATTTATATTTCTTTATTTTTGTGCATTGGGGGGGGGGGTATTGTTTTTAAAAAAAATCCATTCATTTATTAGCGTGTCTGTGGAAAATCCCATTCGGCTGATATACTGCGCAATCACGTGTGTAGTAAAATTCCATTGGGAAGGGGGGGTTCCAGATGATATCTCCATTCTGTGTCAAAAAAGTAAATGCCAAATTGCTTATTTTAACACGACAATTCCTGTTATATATTAGCTGGTAAGTAGTGTATATGTATATTTTATGTTTTTTTGTAAATAATAATTTAGTGATTGTTTTGTCCATATTTAAAGTAACATTTGTGACATGTGTAATGGTGTATATATTTCTGTATGACAAGTCAATATTTAATTTTAAAATGTTATTTTTAATATCAATTTATTATTGTTATAAATTTTAAAAGTTTTTCGTGTGAAAGTTGTATATATTTGTGTATGGCAAATCAATATTTTTTTTAAATGTTTTTTTTAATATTGATTTCTTGCTTAAAATGATATATCTTTATTATTGTTATAAATTTAAATTCTGCTCCATTTACTGTTACATTGTTATAAATTTCATACTTTTTTGTGTCAGCCACATATAATTCCACTCCATATTTTATACTTTTAGTTGTGTGAAAGGGGTATTTTTAGTCCTGCAACATGGAGCACCTATTAGACTAGCTACGCCTTTTCACATATGTAGTGAACCTGCTGATAACTTTGTAAATCTTGTGAAAATATTATATACAAGATCCATGTACATGTTACTTTGGTCAGATCATGACAGCTAGCATCATGTATGATTATCATTTCTGGCTATTCTGTGACTGCTTGCCTCACATCTAATCTAGCAGTTTCCAATTCTAATGAGAACTTGCCACACTACCTTAACTTTATAAACAAAATATTTATTGCCAATCAGGTTTGATAGTAAATTGTTGTTGTCTTCCTTTACTTGCAATTGGACTGACTATTTATAGCCAGATCCTTTTCCATAATGGAAACAATAGGATTCACTGAGCATCATCACCTATTGGTTCATGGCAATGAATGCTTAATCTGATCAAGATAAGATGGAATCTGGACTTGTTCATTAGTTGGAAGCTCAATTGAAATATAGCAAAATGTTGAACATGAAGTATATTGGAAAAATAGTTGATGAAAAAAAATGAAAAGTTTGTTTAATATTATAAAAGAATGAAGAATAGTAAAGGAAATGATTAGAAAAGAAAGGTCATGTGAAGAAAATCTTGATAAATAGAAAATAAACAAGGAGCATTACCAGAAAACTAAACATTGATAAATTGATTATGAAGGATGATTTCATTTATTATTGATTTTGCATTATGATGGTATTTTGATTCTTGAATGAGATGTTGTAGACCAAAATAAAAGTGAATCACAGTGATGCATTATTTACAAAAATAAAATAAATCTTGCTATATCAAGACAATATTTGTCTATTTTCAGTTACTCTTTATTTATGCTTTCAAAAGCAACTCTCTTTACTCTACCCCAGAACTATCTTCTCCTGCAAGCTTAAGTAATGAGTGGATACCAGATAATGTGACTAAAATAACACTTATTATTTGTTGATTATTTAGGCTTACAATTGATGACTTTGCAATAACATAAGGATGTCTGCTTTTGTAAATCTTTTATAAAGTTATTAGTTACACACAAGCGAATGTAATGGAGACGTGTAAAAATATCAGATTGTAATTTAAAAAGGCCAAACATAAAATGCCTTACTATCAGTTCTTGTTTTTATAGTCTTAACAGTATTAAATTTATTAAATCAAGTAAATGTGTATCAATACATCTCTTATTCCCTCAATATACATCTCCTGCATTTTTAAAAGACCAACTGTTAATTTTAATATCTATAGTATTATGTGATTACAAATACATTCTGCATATTACATTTGATTTTAATTTCAGTGTAAAACTGTTTTAAATATATCTATAGAGTAGAATCTATATATATAGTAATAATAAGAAAAAATGAATATTTATTAATTAGTTTTTCTCTCCTACTTTATTAAATACTAAAAAATAAACATTTTATCAATTAAATTTTTTCATCTCTCCAGTTTTTTTTTATAAAATTGTCTTATATTTTAACAATTAAATTTTAATCTTTTTTAAAATTTAAAAAACAAAACAAACTGGAAAATCCTGAATTAAGTAGTACTATTAGACTATGATAGTAAATAAAACTTGGTGTTATGTCTGATATTTAGATATATTAATTTACATATTTTTTTCCTAGTATACATTTTCATGAACTTTGTTTTAAATATGTGTGTATTAATTAATTTATCATTTAATGCATCTGTAGTCAAACTTATCTTGTGTTGATGTTTGAGAGTTCCCTCTATAGTCAAAAGCTACATCCTTTGGCTATTATACAAATGTTTAAGTGGCATATGAAAAAGATTTAAAAAACCTTCTCTTTTTAATTACAGACTAACTGTATGCTTAATAAATAATCAGAATATTACATTGTTGTATTCGTTGTTGAGAAATAAATAACGAGTTTACAAAAGACAGTTTTCTCCAGAAGTTTTCACGTATTTAGTTGAAAGTAAAAATAATTATAACGGAAAATAATTATAATTGAAAACAAGCTGTGGGGATTATTTTTATCAGAGGTAAAAATAACTAATTAAAGTTAAGAACAATCAAAACGGAATTGGAAAACACGCGATTAAGATTTCGGAATGTAGCAGATAAGACTTAACAAAAGAACTCAGAGGGATATATAAACTGCTAAAGGAAAACATCGCGCACTTGTTACAGTTTTGTTAACAGAGAGTTTGGATATGTAAAGCTATTAAGAGGTATTTGCGGCACAACAGTTAAGGGTCGTTGCAGCCGGATTTCATATATTTTAGCTATAATTCTTTGTACTCGTTTATGTTATCGATCGGATTGTAAGTGTTTTTCTACCCCTCTGAAAAAGCTTAGGGGTGAAGACATTACAAGATTGGCGCAGTCTAAAGTTTCGAACCTAGTAAAACTTGAAAGAATAAGCCAGACGAGAAAGTCAACCGATACATTCGGAAACAAGTAAAATGTCATTAGGACACAGCAGCATTCCCTAATTTAGCATTGAAAATGCCGAGGAATGGCCTCTCTATATTACCCAATTAGAAAATTTTTTCAAGTTAAATGGGATAAAAGATAATGAAAAAAAGTGGTCACACTTTTATGCTTAGGAGGACGCAAAGTCATAGAAATTATTAATAAATTATGGGATGGACCGATAACTGTTGGAGTACAGTTTGCAGTTATAGTTAAATTAACGGACTATTTTAGCCCAAAGCCTTCTAGACACGTAGTTAGATTAACTCTGAGAAATAGAAAGCAAGCCAGGGAGGAAAAAATTAGACTATGATATAGCATTAAAACAGTTGACAAAAAAATGTGATTGTGGTGAATTTTTAGAACAAGCTTTGCAGGATCAATTATTGTGGGGAATGCATGATGAAAGATTGCGAGTGATGTTATTAACGGAAAGCGACTTATCATACGAAGTGGCTATTAAAAAAGGAATAGCATATGAAGCAGTAATTGAGCAAGCCATAGCTTTTAGAAACGACTCAGAAGAGACCAGAAAGATGGCTGTTTATGAAACAGATCGAAGTCAGCAGCTGAAGAATGAAAATTTTAACAGAGAGAAAATGTTAACAGTGAAATGTTTCTGCTGTGATAAAACTGGCCATGTATCTAAGAATTGCAAATGGAGAAAAGAAAATTGTTTTAACTGCGGATTTAAAGGACATTTAGCAGCTGTATGCAAAAAACCACGTCAAACAAAATGTAATCCTGATACAGACGGTACAACGTATACCATTAATTATGTATCAACTAAGGGGCAAAGAATTGCTATGAGAGATAGGACCATTTCGCAAAGACAAAGAGAGATCACTAAACTACAAGAATTGGAGTCAAAGAACCAAGAATTAGCTATCATGAGTCAGAAAAAGACGCAATCTGAGCTACAACGCAACTTGCAGTTACAATAACTTAAAAGTTATAATTCCAAATTACAAAATGAACGGAAAGACTTTAAGTAAGATTGAAGACTTCTAGACAACGAGTAACAGAATTAGAATGTAGTGTAACCAATACGAGTATTGCTAATCGGCAATATGAAAAGAAGACTAAAGAACTATCAAAAGAAGTGCACAAATTAAAACTGGATGTTTATGAATTAAATAAACTAAAAGAAGTACTTGAACAACAAAATTTAGAACTTAGTGGAAAATTACAAAGCAAGTTTTCAGATTGTCAGAGTTTTGAAAGATCGAATGAAGATTTAAAAAGTAATCTCGCAATGTCAAAATTATCTGAACAGGTAGAGAGTTGGCAGCAGTATGAAATGGAATTACAAGAAAAGATGGCCGAAAGTGAAAATGAAATCGATACGTTCAAGATTTTTAGAACGGAAATCTTTAGACAGTGAGCTGCCAGAGACAAAAACCGAAGAGCAAAAGGGAACCCAGATTTTCTCCAAGCAGGAGAAAAAAGCACTTAGGGCAGCGAAGAAAAAGAAGAGTTTACACAAATTTGAAGGTTATATTGATTAATCAGAAAAATCAAGGGTTTCTCCAAGCTGAAAAAGAGAAACTGCCCACACCAGTACCGGATAAAAGGAAACCGCACATTTTGGATGATTATGTGTAACATAAATAAACTCTAACTTCTGGAGTGAGGGGAGGAAGTGTTGTATTCATTGTTGAGAAATAAATGAGTTTACAAAAGACAGTTTACTCCAGAAGTTTTCGCGTATTTAGTTGAAAGTAAAAATAATTATAATGGAAAATAATTATAATTGAAAACAAGCTGTGGGGATTATTTTTATCAGAGATAAAAATAACTAATTAAAGTTAAGAACATTCAAAACGGAAATGGAAAACACGCGATTAAGATTTCGGAATGTAGCAGATAAGACTTAACAAAAGAACTCAGAGGGATATATAAACTGCTAGAGGAAAACATCATGCACTTGTTACAGTTTTGTTAACAGAGAGTTTGGATATGTAAAGCTTTTAAGAGCTATTTGTGGCACAATGATTAAGAGTTGTTGCAGCCGGATTTCATATATTTTAGCTATAATTCTTTGTACTTGTTTATGTTATCAATCGGATTGTAAGTGTTTTTCTACCCCTCTGAAAAAGCTTAGGGGTGAAGACATTACATACATATATTTTAAAAGTAAACTGTAGCTCATTCTAAAGTCTGACATTATTGAAAAATTAAAGTTCCTTTGTAATTTTATTCAGATAGTAAAATTACTGAATTTTGGGAAGCCACATTAATAAATATTCTATCTTTATTACTTTCTTTTGCTATATGATAACCATTTATTAAGTTAATTCATGTAAATAACTGCAACTATTGCTTATACATATATTGCACAGGAGATATACATTATTCTATCAATAAATATATCGCAAAATGTAGAAATTTTTAACTTGCAATATGTATTGGAAATCTTTGTTTTATTTAAACAATTTATTTTATGGATCTCATTGGGTGTCATTTATAATGGTACAAACATTAGAGTTTAATTATGAGGAGATGGGAAACCATCATCATCCTCAGATATTACACAAATCTAGTAGTCATTCATCATCCTGAATGATCAACATTAAAAATAAATAGTCATTCTTGTGACTATTTGAAAGTGATCCATATAGACCACACTAATTATTTTGCTACTGCCAAACTTAGGGCAGAAATACAGACAATAATTATCTGGATGCACATGCTTAGGTGCTACTCCATCAAAATACAACAATAAGTTAAATAATGCTGAGATACTAAAAACATAGTGACCATCATCAATTCTTTGGCCACTTAGTATTATTAATGTACTAGTCAATTATAAATTAAATTTCTAAAGAAGTAATAATAAAATTTAGTGCATGGGCTTTACAGGATATCTCTTTTGTACCAACTACAATAATCATCATCTGAATGTCCATAGCACTAAACATAAACCCCTTTATATAGCAGACTGATATGCATGTATCCAGCTCAATGAGCAAAAGCTCTGTTATTGTCAGCAAGAGATATAATTTTAATATAATGTTTTAAACCTATTCTAGGATTAACAAAGTCACTGGAATAACTTTACCAATGAAATATATATGTAATAATTAGAAACAAAATAAAATTAACTGCTTCAGACTACGCCGCCATATTGAATTTTTTAAAATACTGGCCTGAGACACAATTTTCACAATAACTTCAGTTTTACTTATGTTAGAGCATTGCTAGAAGCTAGAAAAATTAAGGAAAACAATAAGTATAAAATAAATAGTGATAACTATATAAAAAATAAAGGAAGAAAAAGAAATATTCACATCCGAAATAATTATTATTTTATTGTTTGTTCATAATATGATAAGTAACATTAACTAAAATTGAAAATACATCTTCAGTGATAATTTCTTTGCATTCCTCACAAAACTATCTTTCTAAACATGTATAACATGTCTTACCTGAGATAATTCACAGCTTCACAATCTCCAAAAGAAGTCGGATATGACTTCTTCATTTTTATCTTGTACCCCAAATATTTTAAATGTCAAAGGCATTAAAGAAAAAGATTCATCCTAATAATAGATACAAAAGAAATCATCATAGCAATTGGCTTCTTGTCTATATAAAACTAGAAATTGTAAGCTACTGTCTATATCACTGATGAAATGAGTTTCATCTCTTCATTTTATATTTTTTTGAGTACATCAATGATGTTTATATTCTTTATGGACACCAGTGATGTTTATATTCTTTATGCACATGAGTAATGTTTATATTCTTTTTGCACAGAAGTGATGCTATCTTGTTATATTTATTGTATCACATAGATATAATTTATTTGCATATAGTCCATTTGTTAGCTATAGACTTGAAAATAATGTTATGAAACATATAGCAAAACCAAAGCATGAACAAGAATAAACAAAAACATAAACAAGAATCAGAATTTGATTATATGCTTGTGTGTGCAATCTTTGTATATATTTGATTATTATACTTTTTGAAAATCATTATTTTTATAATAATAAGTGGATTAGTGTAGGTAGAAATTTAGAAAATTACGATAGATATGAAATTTATATGAGCATAAATAATTATATAACTACAAACTGACATACAGTAAATTTTTGATAGATATGAATTTTATATGAGCATAAATAAATATTTAACTACAAACTAACACACATTAATTACAAACTAAAATTAATAAAAAAGATAATTTTTTTAAAAAATTAAAAAAAAAATTGAAGCTCTTTTATAGGCCTTGTTTGTAAATAACACGTGGAAAATATTGACTTGCATTCGGTAAACTATTTTTTTCTTTTATCGCTTCGTGGTAATTACAAAAGTTATCAAAAAAGAAAAAAAAATTAAATACTATAGCGATTAACACTGTTGCCAAAAATCCAAATTTCAACCGATTTTTTTGAGGTAAACATCGTTTGAAAGCCAAGACATTAAACTATCAAATGTCGGTATTTTGATTGACGTTGTGCTTATACTTTTTACATCAATAAATAAAGAAAATAACACATCATTCGACGAGTGCTCAAAGAGTGCCCGCAGCACCAATGGAGCACAAGAAGTTGTTAAGGTCTACTAAGTATGCCATAAATACACATTCAGCATTCTGATTTTTATTAATATAATAAGCTATCATATTGAGATTTACAAATATCGCAATAGGCTTTCATAAAACACCTACAAATAAACACATAGACATGTAGTATAATAATTTATGAATATATTTGAATTGTCATAAATCTGGTAAAAAGAATTCATTCTTGTAATACATAATTAATGACTGGTTTAACATATGTGTTTGCACTCACTATCATATATAATAAACTATTTTCTCAATACACTAGTCCATGTCGTAAATATATATAAAATACCCACATTCATGTGTATATAAAAATAGGTAGTATGAACCAAAGTGATTAATTAATTGTTTATTTTTAATAGTAAAAAAAAGTTTTTCTTTTTACTTTTTTAAAATATATATATTACTTCTTTGACAGTCCATAAAAGTTTTTTTACGTTAATCTTCAGTAATTGCAAATGTCTTTAGAAATACTCCAGCAAGTTTTTTTGTTTTTAAAGCTAGAAAGATTTTTGTTTTTATTTTTAATTTATTTTTTTTCATTATTCTAATTTTACTTGAATAACGTAGTCAAAAATTATTTATCTTTAAAACCAGGAATATCTGTAAGTACTTTATATACATGACACAGTACCTTTGTCTGGCTTCTTTACATATTGATAGAAGTGTATATATAGCATGGTAATCTCTTGGTATGTTGAACCCTTTTAAAACCATAGACTGACTTGTAATCTTTGGAAAAGATATAATTTGGTAATTGTTGACCTGCAAAGAGTTCCCTTCAGTCTCTATGCTGTCTAATACACACATATACAGGTTATAAACCACAAAAACTGGATCTTCCTTCCATGTAAATCCAAAGTCTATCATGAAATAGCAGCAGCTGGACTTGCATTGTCTTGCATTCACTTATATCTTCATAGTAACTAATCTATTTTTTTAACTTTTTCATAGTCAGGGTGGAATTTGAAAAAACAATAATTACATGTTAGTTTTTATCTTGATCGAAAAAAGTTAATGATTTTTTTCAATTCACCTTAATACTTTCAAAAACATCTTTGTCAGATTTTATCAAAATATGTTATACAAGCTTTAATTAAATTTCTTCACCTAATCAAATAGTTTTCTCAAATTATTTATTTGAGGCTTTAATACATTATTAGACTATAGTGTGTTGGTGATTCTGGGTGAAAAGTTCTTTGTTTTTCATACTAGTTGTGTCTTGGATTTTCTAAGATTTTGAAATTGGTATGTCATCATAACTGAGTTTTATATTCTAATTATTGATAATGTTCCATGTATGCTTGTATCTGTTTATTGGTGTGAGGATTTCATCCCCTTTTTTAAGTTCAGTTAGTTTGTTGGTGAAGAAAGTCTCTTCATTTTGTTGTGGGAGGGTGAAAACCTTATGGCATCTGGTAATTATAGTGCCATCTTTAAAAACATGGATCATCTTATGATTGCAAATTGTTTTGTCTTGATGCTTTCCTTTATATAAATGTTGGTGTAATAGTTCACTTTTGTCTTTTTGTAAATCAATTGTTTAGATTTTCAAAGATCTTGGCAGTTGTTGATAAGACGTTCAAAAGTCTCATCTTTTTCACAGATGGGGTTTATTTTAGATATGCCTCTTGTTATTTAAGGAGTAGTTGGTGGACATGGCATCCATGTTTATGTTGATAAGCAAGTCCAAATATTTGGGCTCCATGTTCCAGTATTTGAACAGTTTTGTGATCTTTTGATTTGTAAGATGAAGTGATCCTGGGGTGATCTTTAGTAGGGGTGTATAAGTTTATATGCATCCCAGATTTTAAGTTTAGTTTCAAATGTTTGTTTTGAAGGGGTTATATATTTTTTAAGATTGCTTCAAATTATTATTTGTCTGAAGGTAACCTGTATTTTCTATTTGTGTGTTATTACTAACAAGTTGTTTGTATTTGGAAAGTTTAAATGAAGTTTAAAATTTTCTATGTATTCAACATTCACTCATAAATGATGGAAATAGTCCAACATATCACATGCTTATAATTATGTCTATTCAGTTGCTTTTGTTAGATGGGGGTCAGCTGTTGGAGGCACTGGTTCTAGTATATTTTTCATAATTTGAAATGTTGATAAAGAGTCTAATGAGGCTTTGTATTTTTTGAATTAGGCATGCTAGAATGGATTGGAATGGCATCTTATTATATTTCCTGGGTCTTTGCATCACTTTCATACTTAAGGCAGCTACTTTTTTTCCAGAATAGTCTGGCTGCTGGTGAGTTTATGTTTTTAATGAATTTGGAAGTTACCTTTATTATGGGTAGATAATAGCTTATTTTGGACATTATTTTCATGTTAATAATGCCACTTTGCCTTGGAAAGAAAGGTATATTGTGGCAAGCTTTTTGGTAAGTTTTTCCATGTGTTGTATTATGCTTTCTTGTATATATCTTTTGTCATTTGGGTTAGAGATTTAGCTACAGCAAAGCCAATTTTAGCAGCTTGGCTTTAAATTTCATGTTAATTTTTTTACCTGTTATGATTTTTCATGTAGCTGATTTTGCGGCATTTATTTGGAGTCCTGAGTTTCATGAGAATTGGTCTAGGACTTGGTAGAGTTTAGGTAAAAATTTGGCTGATGGTAGAAATTTTAGCACATCATATATGCTATTGCTTTTATTGATATTCCAGGCAGCCTTTGGTCTAATTTTTTAATAGTGAGTTGATGTAAACTATGAATAAGATGTCACTGATGGGAGAACCCTGAGGGATGGATAAATCTGGATGGAAAGAATGAGAGAGTTTGCCATTTAATGTGATGGCAATATCTGTTTATTAGCAGGTTGTGTATAATTGGCATTGGTATTGAGAGTTCTGTTAAGGTGTCCATTAGTTTATTAATTATGATTGAATCATATGCTGCTGCTGCTATGTCTAGTTGAATGGCAATTGGTTTTGATTTTCGGTTGATTCTGATTTCATCTCTTAGGATCCTGACCTCACCTATCACTATCATGGTAGATGAACCCTTTTTGCATATTGTGAAGGCATGATTTGTGAAAGGACAGTATCTTGGATGATGTCCTTGATCACTGATTCAACTACCTTGATAATTAGTGGAGTCATGGATATTGGTCTGATGTTATCCAGCAAATTTCTTTCCTTGTTTTTAATGAATGGGACAAGCCCAATTGGGTACAAACCCGGTATTCTTTTTTTTTGCTAGGTATGTTATCACTTTGTGGATGATTGGCACTGTGAAGTGGCTTAGATGTGCTAGTAAAAATCTTGCAATACCATGCAGGCTGGGGTGAGTGTGATCTGGCATTGATTTAAGTTTAGCTGGAATCATAGCTTCCGTTATTCCATGATTGAGATTGTGTGGAAATATGGAATTCTATTTTATTGGATTCCTGTTGTAGATTTGGATCCTGTAGTTTTTTTAACTATTCCATAGTTTTAGTGAGCATTGGAGCACCTAATCAAATAGTTGATTTTTATAATTATCAGTATATCTATTGTAACATAAAAACATGCTTGTTGTAATTTCAAAATTAGAATTAATAAAATTTTAATTGGACATTTTTAAATATTTAATTTATAATGAATTTTTTAATCTTTAACTGTTTATTCCATTGTAATGTAGAAAATATCTAAGAAAATTATTTGTTTTGCTTTTTCTCATGATGAGGGATTTGAGACATATATATGTTATGGCATACAACATACTGTTTGCATGTATATAGGAAGGTGAAAATAAAAACAGAAAGCAGTAATTTTTTGTAGATATTTTCTACATTACACTGGAATTACAATTAAGGATTAAATAATATTGAATTTTAAAAAATTCATTATAAATTAAACATTTAAAGGGTCTAATTACAATTTTATTCTTAATTTGAAGTTAAAACAAGCATGTGTTTGTGTTAGATGTATTAGTAATTATAAAATTCCACTATTTTGATTAAATTAAGAAATTTTTTTAAAGTGTCATAGTATCGGCCGGGACGCGAACCCGCAACCCAGGCAACTGCCTGCAAGTGCAAGGCAGTCGCGCTGACCTCTCGACCACCAATGCAAGACTAAATTAAGAAATTTAATTAAAACTCGTATAACATTTTGAAAAAATTGTACAAATATGTTTTTGAAAGGATTAAAGTGAATTAAAAAGTGTCATTAACTTTTTTCACTCAAGATAAAGAAAACTTAATTACTGTGCTTTTTTTTACAATTCCACCTGACTATAAAAAAGTTGGAATAACAAGATTAGGGTAAGTTTTACAGTTTGTGAGTTTTTACAATAGTAAAGTTACTATGAAGATATAACTGAAGACAAGACAATGCAAGTCCAGCTGCTGCTACTACTTTACTATGGGAGTGTTTGAATTTACAGGTAAGTGAGTACCAGTTTTTATGTGGTGTGTAGCCCATATATGTGTGTATTAGACAGCATAGAAACTAAAGGGAGCTCACTGCCGGCAACAGTTACTGGATATACATTTTCTAAAGATGATAACAAGTCAGTCTATGGTTTTAGAAGGGACCAACTTACCATGAGATTATCATGCCATATGTGCAGTTTTGTCAATATGCAAAGAAGCACACAAAAAGATACTTGCATCATGTATATTAAATACTTGCATCATGTATATTAAATACTTACAAATATCTGTTGGTTTTACAAGCAAATAATTATTCATTAAATTATTCTACTAAAACTAGAATATTGAAAGAAAATAGTAAATGACTTCACCCAATTTATTTATTAAAAGTGAAACTCTTTAGTGAAAATGATGATTGTTAAAATGTAATTTAAAAATAAAGCAAATAATTTGTGCTTGAATTATAAGTCTAAAAACAAAGGATTGATTTATAAATGATTTTATTTTGAATTTTAAAAAAAACTAAATGTCAAAATTCTTTCTAGCTTGGAAAACAAAAGAACTTACTGGAGTCTTTTTAAAGACATTTGCAATTAATTATGAGTAGCCTGAAAAGAAAGAAAAACTTTTATGGACTGTCAAAGATGTAATATATTTTTTTTTAAAAAGAAAAACTTTTTTTTACCATTAGAAATAATGAATCATTTAATAACATTGGTTCATATGATCTACTTTTTTATTTACACATGTATGTGTAAGTTCTATGTACACTTTCAACATGGAATTGTGTATTGAGGAAATATAATATGGTTTATTCACTAGTGTGTGCACACATTTTCATCTGCACACACATATCTGACAAATCAGTCATTTATTATGTATTATAAAAGTGAATTTTATTATAGGTTTATGATAATTCAAATATGTTCATAAATTATACCACACATCTGTGAGCTTATATTTAGGTGTGGTTTATGTAAATTTATTATGAGATATTTGTCAATTACAATGTGACAGCGTATTGTATTAATCAAAATGCTGAATTTATATTTCATTGTTAAATTATTCCAATGAATTTATTTAATCCTAAAACAAATTATTATATATCTTGAACATAGTAACAGTTATATATTTTTTGCTCACAGAATTGGATTTATGCATAATAATCTGTTATATAAAAGGAGGTTATGTTTAGTGTTATGGACATCCAGATGATGATGCTGGATGGTACAAAAGGGATAACCTTTAAAGTCCATGCACCACATTTTATTTACTTTTAATATTAGAAAATGGGTTTATAGTTGTCCAATACATTAATGGTAATAAATGGCCAGAGCATTGATGATGATCAGTGTGTTTTGATGTCTTAGCATTACTTTTTAATTGTTATATTTTTATGGGTTAGCACTTGAACCTGTGCATCAAGATAATTATTGTTTGTATTCCTGCCTTAAGTTTGCCAGTGGCAAAATAATTAATCTGGTCTACAGTGGACCACTTTTGGATCTGGTCAAAAGATTGACTAGATTTATTTTTTTTATTGTTGATCATTCAGGATAATGAGTGATTATTACTTTTGTGTAATGCTAGCAAACTTATAATTCATTCTGGGTTGATCTCTCATGATCATTATATTATTTGTATGTTTAAATTTGAGTTTTTGACTTGGGGTTGATGATGATTTTCCATCACCCTAGGATCATCTCTAGAATTTAAAGCATTACAATATATTTTTAACATTATTAAGTATTACAATCCATTTTTACATATAATGTAAGATTTTTTGGTAGTTTATATATATAGGTTTTTTATTTGCATATAAAATATATAAAAAAGCCTATAGTAAATTAAATGAACTACTTCACCCTACTTATAAGAAGTAATTTTTACATATATATTTATATTTTTGTAAATGTTATTTTGAATTTTTTTTTTTTAGTTATCATAGATAAAATATATAAAAAAAATTTTAATGATGAAAATGTGTGGATATGTGTGAGAATGAATGAAAAATTATTTTAAAAAAGATAATTTTAGTCTGGGCTTATTTAATTTCTGCTGTAAATTTGTTACTGACCAGCTGGTGCCAGTGATGATGAAGGCAGTACAGCTGCTACTGATGGGTCCACTTTGCGGACTTCACCAGCAGAGCATGGAGGCAGTGCTGCGGGCTCAGAAAGTGGTGGTAGTGCAGTTGACTCAGTTACTGGAGAACAAAATGGTAATAATTGCCATTATAATTTGTTTTTTTTTTTAATGCTTTTATTTTTTGCAGGCAAACTTTTTAAATTTTTAATTTTTGTAAGATATATATGCATTTTGTTTTTCCTTTTTTCCCCCATAATTTACTTTTTGTTGGTGGTTATTTTTATTTATTTTTTTATTCAAACTGAAATTTAAAATTATTCAGCAGATTTTTTTAAAATTGTATTTATCTAATTTCTCTCTCTCTCTTTTTTTTTTTTTACAAATACGAATTTATTACCTTTTTGACTGCTTTATATTGTATTTAATATTAGCATTATTATTTTTTTTCATATTTTTAAATATTTATTCATCTATGTTTTGGTATATAAAGTGGTGCTTTTTAATAGTCATTTTATTAGAGAAGTAAATACAACATATTTATTTATATATCAAGATGTTAAATAAAATATTTTTTAATAAGCTTGAGATTGAGATTTGGTGTAAAGCCTCATGCTATTGAAATTAATGCATTTATCTACTATGTCTAAAACAGTTCGAATTATGTTGAAATTTAGCATTTTTTTTTTTGTATAACTAATGGTTTCAAAGCTTGCTTGTGATATTTTTCAAATAGCACCAGAAAATGAGTATCTAGCTTTTTTTGGTTGGAGATAAAGCAAAGAAAAACTACTTTAATTAATTTTTTCTTTTATACATTTTTTTTAACTTACTCTGTTTTTTAGTCTATATATCTGGATTAAATCTTGTAATTCAATTTTCATTTAATTTTTTATTTAGTTGAAAGTTTGCTTACATTTGTATTTCTAATGACAATTAATTTTTAATTTTATACTGTACCAGCAACCAGAAGGTACTACTTTTATATATAACTAATTGGTGTAGGGTTTTCATAGAATTAAATAGAAAGTAGATAATGATAGAGATGATTGAACCTTAAATGAGTTATATTTTCCACTTATCTCCATGAAATTAACACTAGGAATTTGAAATAGGCTATTCAGAAATAATTTATTTAAATCGAAGAGGCGTGCATTTTCAACTTTTATCTGGGTACTATCTTATTATTCATGAAAAGAAAAAAAAGCTGAATAGACAAATTTAAACTCTATTTTTTCAATTCCTGATAACATTTGCTCAGTGGTTAAGCATTCTCTCTAATTTAACCCTTCTTTAAAAAATATATAAACTCAGAACTGATAAGTGCTATTAAAAACATTTGAAAAGAAGTATAATATAAAATCGCACTGACAACTTGAATTTTATAAACTAATAATTATTTATTTAGAAAGTAAGCCCAAATCACACATGCGAATTAAAAATAATTATTTAGAATAATTGGATTACACTAACTTATTAAAAATTGTTTCTGTTTTATTTTGTTAATGTTTTAAAAGGAATTGTTTTATCATGGCATACATATTTATAACTTTTGTTACCAATCAGTATGGAAAATATCGTGTGATGAATCTAATTCTTTCATTTCTTACAATTTAAATGTTCAGTTTCCAACAATGATATGGCCACATATTCTTCATAGACATAGATTAGTTGTAATTTATTTGAATGTTTTGGTATTTAAGGATCGAGCTCAGATAGTCTTTAAGAGATGATTGCATAATTATGGCAGGCTGGTATACATTTAATTTAATCAGCAATGCATTTTTATAGTTGTTTTATAAAATAGGTGGCCATGAATAAATAGTTTTA
The DNA here is from genome assembly GCA_028023455.1 of Epiperipatus broadwayi. Taxonomy (NCBI): domain Eukaryota; kingdom Metazoa; phylum Onychophora; class Udeonychophora; order Euonychophora; family Peripatidae; genus Epiperipatus; species Epiperipatus broadwayi. The sequence goes on along the minus strand of JAQFVV010012399.1, from coordinate 13,476,079 downwards.
TTACTTTTTGTCCAGATTATATTTGCTAATACATTTTTTTTGTAGGACGATGATATAGATAACTTTTTAAAAGTTATAATTAAAAAAAATGAAAATGGCTTTTCCTGACTTTAGTATTATAAATTCAATTTCCATAGACAATTTTTTTGTATGTTTTTTCCACTGGTAAAAGCTAATTTTTTTTGTTACAGAGTTCAACGTTAAAGAATGTAGTCCCCTCCTTCCTTTTAATCTTTTTAAGAATTCGCTCACCTTTTTATTTTTAACATTTTTGCTTTTTAATTAAAAGTATGTAACAGATTACTGATTTTTTTTCTTATCTTTTAATTATTATTATAACCCAAATTTGTAAATTCATTTTTTGTTGGCTACAAATCTAATCAAGTTTTTCTTTTATTTTTTTTTTAAATATATATACTTAGTTAATTTTAAGATATTTTGTTATTTTTTCTATTTCTTAATTAAAACATCATTACATGGATAAATTCTTTTATTGACATTTATTTTGAAAAAGTTTTATAAATTTTAGTTATGTCTTTATCTATTTATACAGTCCAAGTAAGTTACTTTTATATGTCTCATCTATGCATCCATTTGCATGCAAATTAAAAAAAAAATACTATTTAATTATTGCATTGCCCTTTTAACCAATTATTATTAATTGTAAAACAATTGTGAATAACCCATTGTAGGTTTACTGTATCATCTATTTATGCTGACTGATCACCATTTAATGCTTCTATTTCCAGGATTCTAATATTTAAAAACAATGCTAGTTGTATCTAGCAGAAATTATAATTTAAAACAATGATTTATTAAAAACTGATTTTGATATTTCAGTATTACATATTTAAAACTAAAAAAATAGAAAATAAAAAATTTTAAAGATGCATTTGGGATAGTCATGTTCAGAAATAGTCTTCGTTTCATTTTTTGTCAATTTTTGTAGGCTTCTCATCAAGCAAGAATTACATTGTAACATTTTTAACTTGATATTCTTTTTTGTTTTACTATTATGTATATGAAAAAGAATATTCTTTTTACAGATCTATTCACAGGCCAACTAAGTCCAAAAATATTATTCCAATATTTCACAAGTCAGATTCCCAAAGAATTATTTAAACAAATTTGCAACTATTACCAATACTTATCTATTTGCCAGATAAAAAATAACCTTAGTTTTATTAGAGTTGTCCCCTTTTTCTCTTCTTTATAATTTATTTTATTAATCATAAAATTTTAAATTATGTTTCAAAAACAAATATTTTTGAATATTTAGAACCTAAAGATAGATTTAGCAATTAAACTAATGAATCTGTATAATCACCAAGCAAATGCACTTAATTATTTATGATCATCTTTGGGACAAAAACTTGGTCTATGATGAATCTCTTATGCAACTAACATTAATTAGGTTGCTCTTAATTCTTTTTTCATTACTATATTTATTTATTCTTCACAATCTTTAATCCAAAAATATAAAAAACTTTAATAAGATATTGAATTCAAAATAATTTACTTATATAGTGTCATTGATTGCTTTGTCTTACAATGGATAGCTTCCGAAATGAATAAAATGAATTACTTTTAAAATCTCTCAGAATATGATTTTAGTGACTTGAAATACAATTCATTATATTTCTTTTTTTATAGTGAATTCTATAAATAGTTTTATCTCTCTTTTTTTTAGCAAGCTTGATTAAGAAACTATATTCTTTTTCTTATTTTAACTTCTATTTTACCTTGTGCTATGTCTGACTTAAGAGTGCACTTCCCACAAGTACAAATAACTAATAATAGTTAATATTAAGATAAATTTTACTATACGATCCTTTACAGCATTTAACTATTTACATATATTCAATCATTATTATAAGAAGGCCCGAAGGCATACACACATAATAATTAAGATCAATATGACCTTTAAGAGTTCTGGCTGACTGTTTTCACATTCAGAGGCCAATTCTCCGCACTTGAAGTCATTGTGCCATGGGAGACGATTGCTCCAATATATATGTCTCTATGCACAGATGAAGCTCCAAGGACCAAGTGTCCGTTTCATCCACATTATACTGAAGCATTCATTGTTTAAATCCCAGCAGTTGCTTAGCTGTAATCTGTCCATTCACTCATGTGATTCTCCATTTTTATCTCCATACAAGAATTTAAGTGTTATCTTTCTGCCTTTAATTAATGAGTTATTTTTGTAGATTGTCATTTATCTTATAAAGTTAATCTAACTCGAATTCCTTTGTTTTATTTCATTAAGGACATTCTACTCTCATTAATTAGACTATTATTATTTTAGAAAATTATCTTTTTCTAATCTTCAAGTTATAAATCTTTTACATATTAATTTTAAAAGAGTCAGTCTTTTAAAATTCTTTAATTTATTTAACTTATAACTTTTTCTCACAATAGTTTATACTTATGTGCATTTAAACTTTCACATACATATCATTGTAACTTTTTTTTATATATAGTTTCTTAATATTTTATTACTGATACTTATTTTGATGCAACAGCTATTTAAGTAATGATGATGACAGTTAGTCATAGTGGCATCAACAATTAACAGTATTTCAAACTACATAGGCAAAATCAATCATACACTATTCCTCTATTATAATGAAAAACAGGAATAATAATGCTATTTATATGATCACATTATGGGATTTAATAATAATATTACTAAACTTAAAAGTTGTCTAATAGCATATAGCTTGCTTTTAGCTTATGATATCACATAACTTTCTACAATAATGAGCAGGAAATAATTAAACTATAGATGACTTTTTAATTAATGTATTATTCATAGACTGAAAGCATTCAATAATAAAATATATATTTATTGAGATAAAGTTTTTTAAATTGTATTATCACTATTAGTACTAAAAGATATTAATTTTAATATGTTAAACAGTTACATTATATTCTTCACCATCATCCTTTTCAAATATTATCAGTCCACTGCAGGATGAAAATCTCCCCCCAAGTTTAATTCAGTTTCTCCAATCCATAGCCTTTCCACATTACACAATAAATTCCCTTATTTCATCTATCTATCTCACATGCCATTTATTTTTAGAACTACTACAATTTTTCCATCTATTATCATTTCTTCTAATAATATGTTCCACTCAGTTTCATTTTAATTCTTTAAATTTTTCAAGAATGTTGGTGATACTAGTAATTCTCTCTTCATTTTCAATTCTCTCTTGTTATTTCCAACATACATATTTTTATATTTCTTTGAATGGTCTGAAGTCGTACATTACTCTTCTGTTAAATGTTCAAAGTAAGAATTGTGTAAAACACATCTATTAAAAACATTCTTTTTTTAAACATAAGGCATATTTCCTAATATTAAATTATTTCTATCTGAAATCTTCACTAAAATTCTATGTTTATCTTATCCATTTTATTTTCATCTGTAATAATAGTTTGGCCAATGTATTTGAAGTTACCTTTTTCTGATTCATGATTATCAATTTTTATTACCTTTTGAGAAAATCCATTGAACATTTTTTTTGTCTTTTAGTATTTATCTATAATCTTTCTTTCTTATTCTTATCTGATAACTCTTGCAATATTTCCTCAAGTTTTGAAGCATTATTTGCAAAAATAACTACATTATCTGCAAAATCTAATTGATTTAACTAAACTTCTCATTTTAACTTACATAATACTTTTAAAACTGCTGCAAAAAGTTATGGATTCTTCTCAATGTTAATCTTATAATGATAATGTAATCTAATCACTACTATTGTATTTTGATGAATATTTTTCAAAATATGATAATGTCCTGTTATTATCTATATATTTTTATTGTAGCAGGTTTTCATGTATTAAGTTTAATTGGTTTTATAAAATTAATGTGATAGTTAAATTTTCTGTGAATGAGTACACAAATTCTATATTAATAATCTTAATAACAAATAACATTAATAGCTTTTTTGTGTTATTTTCATAGCTTGATGTCTTTAGCCAGTGATTTAACAAGATGAAGTCTGATTTCCATATGGACAATTTATTTTATATGCTAATGCATGCTACTTACCAGGCTGTACAAAAGCTACCAAAATTTTATAGATAGATATATTATAGGATTCAATTTTTTTCACTTCCTTTATATAATATGTAATATATAATACAGAATAATGATATGGTAATTGTAATTTTAAAATTACATATAACTATTAAGACAACAGCAAAAGTAATGAATTATTTCACACATAGCCTTTATGCTTATAACATCACTTGTAAATATTTCAGTAACAATTTCAAGGGAATGTTATAAATAGAGAAAAAAATGGTATCCCACTTCCCAGTTTATTTAACATATTAAATTGATAGTGCAACTAATAATAAATAATTATGTGAAATTGTAAATCTACCAAGTTGTTTAAAGAAACATCATATAAATCTTTGAATATTTAAATGTCTGCAAGTAGTTTAATAAATAATGACTTTTACTGCCTATCAAACACTATATTAAGATGTAAACAGTAAACTGAAAATGCCAAGGGTTAACTAGTTATTATATTGAGATTACTTCATATATAGCCTAATGCTCATAGTATCATAAGAAAATATTTCAGCAACTGTTGTCAAGGCAATATTAAAACATGTCAAAAATGGAATCCTATTATCCACCTTTATCCAAGATCTTAAATAAATTGTAAATGCAACCAATGCCAAATAGTGGCAGAAAATAATCTGTTATGAAGCTTGAAGAAACTTCCTACAATTAACTGAGATTAAATAAAGGTTCTACCTATTCGTAATGTTGCCTTAACAACAATTGTTGAAATATTTCCTGGAGACATTTTAGGTTTGAGGGCTGTGCGCCAAGTAATTTATGTGTATTGGCCAGTTAACAGTTGGTTCTTTTCAATTTATTATCTGTATTGTAATATAGAATTGTTTGTTTGATATGTAGTAAAAATGATTATTTATTAATCTATCTGCAAATATTTTAATGTGGTCAATTTGAATGAAGCTTTTTTAAAATTCTTGGCAGTTTTACAATTTTGTGTCATTATTTGTCATCAGTTACATGTAATATTTTTATTAACAGTTCTATGTGGAACTCCATTTTCTACCTATTCCTAATATTATCTTGACTTTGCTGAAATATTTTCTTTTATATTATAAGTGTGAAGCTGTGTATGGAAGTAAAATATATATAAATACTGTAACCGTATAAGATTAGAAATTTAAATGGCACACATATACAGATGGCTATGAGCCAGCTGATTACGATAATGCCTTATATTGGTTAGATGAATATGTACTTGACAATGGATATGTATTTCTAAGTATTTTGGGATTCATACCTATTTATAGTAAATGATTCCTTATGCAGTCGATATTATTTGATAAATATGCTGTCATCAACAATATCTGATATTTGAAATTAATGTTTTAATAAACACAGTAAATATGCTCTTTTTAAAATATATATATATTTATTTTAATAAAATTTGTTTATCACAACTTCATATGGAAAGTTGTTAATTATATTTCCTACCATTCTAAAATATAAAACTGAGTATGGTGATAAAAACAAATTCTCTTTATTTTTCACTTCATCTTTAAGCATCCTTCCAATAAAAATATTATTCAAATTTTTAAATCTGCATAATGATTTTAAATCTATATCTAAGTAATTTCTAAAAAATAGTTATTAAGAGAAACTTATTTTTTTACATTTAACTATATGCTACAAATGTCAATACTGTACAGAAATATTCTACAATATATATATGTAAGGATGTCCAATTTTATCATATCATTACTTTGGATATCAGATAAATATAAGCTTGGTTTAAATATCAGTCTAACTTAAGCTTAGTGAAATGATAACAAAACTGAACTGTTATCTCAATGTACATATAGATGTATGTCTTTATTTATCATTAGTGTAAATATTTTAGATTACATGTGCTAAATAAAATAAAAATATTTTTAAAAATAATGAAAACTTAAAATTTAAAATTTTATGTAATGAGAACAAGAAATAAAATAATTAATCTTTTTTTTTTTTTTTTTTGCTTGTAATAGAATTGTTTTTTATAAAATGCAAAAGATACAGTATTTAAATATTAAATTATAACTTAGTTTTATGCATATTTTTTCTTTTAAAAGTTTGATATTTGCAATGCTTGTGATATTTTGAAATCAATTGCTGTAATCCATAATGGATAGTTATAGTGTGAATTAGAAAATTAAAATTTGGGTTTTTTTTAACAGATTTTTATTTTTATTTTTTTTTTATAGTATCTAGATGAATCAGCAATTTTAAAGTTAGCAGATTTATTACTTTTTTTTTCTTCTGATACATTAGAAGAAAGTGACCAGGTTTTAGCAAAATAGAAAGAAAAAAAACATTCTCTTGTTTTTTTTTTTATAAATTTGTCGGCAAGATTTTTTTTTTAAAAAGTCCATTCAAATAATTTTGTTTATTTATTTTCTAATACAGTGCTTATTTTATTATTAATTTCACTGTATTCTTGAAAAGTATTGCAAAGTGAAGGTTGTCTTGATATAGAAGAGCATGTCAACCTATCAGGGCCAGTGCAAAGATATTTGGTATCCTAGGCAAAGAAAAATTTATGCCCCTTTATTTATATATATAGCCAAACATAAACAAATTTGAAATCAAAAAAAAATTATTGACTTTTTTAATTAACAAACAATATTAAAATTGCAAAAATGAAAAGTTAAATTTAAATACATATTGCAATTTAATTAATTTTTCATGCTCTTGGTCTTGCAAATGTTTGAATTAATATATCAACGTCAAGATTAGCTGCAATTTCCTGTTTGCTTGATATCATTGCCAGACTTGTCGATCTTTCTTGAGCCATGGCCAATTAAGTGTATGTTTTTATCAATTTCAGTTTTGAAAAAACTTGATCTGAATTGACTATTGATACTAGCAATGTTGGAAATATTCGCAACGCAATAAATAAATAAATCTGAAACTGTTTCTAATTTATATTGGCATATATGAGAGAACATCAAGCACCAAAGTATTTTCAGAAATTCATCCTTGCTATTACTTGCGATTTGTTACTTAAATCTGTTCCATCTCGAGAATTATTGTGCCTAAAATGTTTATCTAAAATTAACAATTTTTGAAGTAGCTCTTTTAAAAATTTTTTTGCAATTTGTGTATATTTAGAAGAACACAAAACTTTTCATTTAATACAGACGTTTTTTTGCAATTTATATATATTTAGAATACCAAATTTTTTTTTAATGCAGACTTGTGTTTGACTTTATCATTCCTAGTTGCAATAGCAGTGTCAATGATTGGAAAATAAAAATCAGTCTTAAATTTCTGTTTATAATCACTAGTAAGTTGATCTTCTTGCTCATACATATAATTTTCATAAAGAAAAATACAATAATAATAAAAAAAAGAATAAAATTTGACTCCCCATCGCCAAAATATAATAACTAATGACGCATATAATTTTGGAAAAAGGGAATACAGTATTATTCTGAAAGTAATTTTGACCCATGTCTGCCTACAACTATAAAAATCTCATGTCCCTTATTGGATGTGCAAAAAAAAAAACCCCTGAAAATTGATGAATAAATAAGCGATTTAGGAATATTCATTTTTGTCACCCTTGAGTGGCTAAGGAGCAGATGTCTGGCAAACAAACAGCAGTTCCGTCCAATCAAGAAGCAGTCCATTGCTTTGGTACCCTGCAATGCCTATAATTTGTTATTTATATCCTGTTGAAATAAAAGATTTTTGATTTTTCTTTCAGCAGCTGGTTTATTGTCAACCTAGTGAACTATCTAACATTATTAAGTAAATGGATATCATTGTAAATCATTCAAACTCTCACTATCCAGAAAGTGGCAAACCTGATGAGTATTGTGTTTTTATATGCTTTTATTTTGTTTATTTATGAGATGAAATCATGTAACTTAATTTTTAACTATTTTCCATTCAAAGTGAAATGACACATTTTTATAGAGCTTGCAAACAATTTTAGCAAAAAATTACTAAATTTTTAATTTTATATTAAAATTTAGTTTTTTATATTGCTGCCATCTAGCATTATGAAATTATATTTTAATTTCTAATACAAAACTAAAAAGTAGAAAATATAAAAATATATATACCAAAAAATAAAAATTTCTTCAGTTTTCACAGTATTCTTTAAATATGTGACCAATAGTAAAAGTGCACAATGCTTATGTTTAGGATTAATAGAATATTTCTAAATATGAGCACATCATGCTTTTTTTTATTTTGGGCATGAACTATCAGGAATATTGTGACTGAAGACATTTTTTTTTACTTCACTTATATAAATAAATATAATCTTAATTTTGTTGATTTCAAGTTCTGATAAAATGATATAATAAATATAAACTAAATACTGTCAGAATCATAATGCTGAGTAAAGTTAGGTAATACAGGTATGCTTATGTAATTGATATGTTGTAATATTTAAATAAGACACAATATTCAAATAAGGCAATTAAATATTCCATTTTTTGGAGTTAATGAAAAGAGTTAATACTTTGAGAATTAAATAAATATTTTTTATTTTTATTTTTTTTTTTTCTTTAAAACCTCATTTCTCGTGGGAAGTTATTGTAAGGCTTTTTTTCTGACGTGGGCTATTTACAAAATGGGCTGGTTTATTTTTTCCTGTTTATTGAACAATATAATTAAAAGTTTGTTTCTATTATCACTCTCATATGTGAATATACTTAATTTTTTAGTCACTGTGTTTTGTTTTGTTTTTAATTTATAAAACACTAATGATCTTCAAATTATTTATTGCATGTTGTGTAATTACTCGATTGTAAATATTGACTTTATTTTGAATGAATGAGAATCGTCTGCATATATGAGTACCATGTCACTTATGCAGTCTAATAATTGCATAGTCAAAGGATTATGCTTTGCTCCAAATTAAGAATATTTTTGGAATTTGTAGTGTCCTTGTTTTGAACAAATTACATCTTTCCAATCACAGACTTTGAATTAAAAGATTGAAACTAGTTTTATTAATGAAAGTAGAGTGCATTTTTCAATGTGTTATGTGTTTGTATTTTAATAATTGTGACATGTACAAAATAATCATTATCACCATAGTCGTAATTGTCATCACAGGTAATAGTGCAGGTCATTTTTTTTTTATCTGAAATGCTAAATTTATTAAAAAATGATAAATAATCACCAGCTTTAATAAACGTCAGTAGTAAAATTAAAATTATATAGTTTTTATATTACTAATTTCTTTTGCCGATTAAACATTGGCTGTATTGAACTTGTATGCAGTTGTAGGTATACAGTACTTTGGTTTTTTTATTGTTACTTAAGATTTATAACCTACTTCCTGTATCATCAATTTATAGAAGTTTTACAATTATAGATTACTCCTATACATCACAAGTTGACAATTGAACAAGTAAATAACTTATTGCCTATTTCTTTACCCAGAACTTCTAGAAATATTGAAAGGATACCACTTTAACCAATCAAGAAATAATATGTGTCTTGGAATTCAAAAACTTAGTGTTAATCTGTGATGTTAAAGAAATTTTAAATGTTACATTGTTAAATAATTTCATTTATAATATGAAATCTCATAGTTTATGAATCAAATTATTTATATTCTTTAGAAGCATTTTCATCTGAAATAGTTGAAAGTTCCTTGGTTGCAGTTGTGCATCTACTAGTTGATCAAGTTTTTATTTTCTAAATTTTTTTTTAAGTCACCGAATAGAGCAATAAATTTTATTCTCCATTCAAATGTTTTTCACAGGGTAAATAAAAACCAGCTTTAATATCTAGGAAAGTTTGCTATAGACTAATAAAAACCATCCTCAGAGACACTGCAGTTATATACAATCTGTCTATGTTGCCTTCAAATTCAATCATATGGAACTTGTGTTCACCAAAAGGAGTCAGTGAGTTGTGTGCAGTTTAGATCTTAGGATCTTTAGAAAAAAAAATGAATTAAATTATAGTATCAGTGTAAAGAATATATTTTGTAACCATTAACACCCGAATTAAAATAATATACTGATAATGAAGGCTGACTTTGGCTCAGTAGTCTATTATCTCAAAAAATATTGGTCAGTAATGAATAAGAAGAAAAATTAAAAGTTGCAGCAAAGAAATAAGGAAATCAAGTGTTACTATGGCAATCAGATTTCACTTCTTGTTGAAGTTAATGAATGATAAAAAATTTTATCTTTTTTAATATTATTCAACCAAGGCATATAGCACTTCATTGGGTCTTGATTGGTCCAGCTACCTAAGATAAGCAGTTGTTGAAGCAAAATAAAGTCAATGACTGAGTAAACTAAAAAAAAAAAAAAGAATATTCAGAAATGTTTAGTAATAAACATAGATAATTTAATGGATAATTAGTTTGTCCATCTATAGATCAATAGAAATGTATATAGGCTTTAGTAGAGAAATTAAAAAACAGCAATTCATTCGTTATTGAAGAAATTAATCAGCAGCTGTGAAAACAACACTAAAAAAATAAATAAAAGTATGAACCAGATCAAATTATCCCTTCAATAAAATGAACCATTTAATTGAAGAGAAATACTATAACCTAGGTTAACAAACTATTTCTAACTTATCCTTGAGATTAATTTTAAAAATAACTTAGAAAATCATTTTCAATGAATAATACCAACTTTGTTTCAAAACATTAATTAATCCTACCATAATTTGGATATACAATGACAGGTAAATATCTTAATTCCAATAATCAACAATATTTATATAATTATAACCACAATATCATCATCAACCATTATCAATCTATTGCAAGAGAAAGGTTTCTCCAAGTTCAATCCATTTTCTCCAATCTTAAGCTTCTCTTCTCCACATTATCCCTGCACACTTTTTTATTTCATCCATCCATCTCACCTGTGGTCTCTTTCTGGGTCTTTTATAATCTCTTGGCATCCCATTTAAGATTTCAATTGTCCATTTATTATCATCTCTTTTAGCAATATGTCCAACCCAACTCCACTTCAGTCTTTTAATTTTTTTCAGTGAGATCAGTAACATCTGTTTGTTCTCTTACCCATATATTATGTTTTCGATCTTTTCTTGTTACTCCTAACATGCATCTCTCCATACTTATTTGAGTGGACTGAAGTCTGTATTGTTCTTTTATTAAGTGTCCAAGTCTCAGATCTATAAGTAAGAACTGGTAAAACACATTTATTAAAAACCTTCCTTTTCAAACAGATAGGCATATTTCCTTTCAGTATCATGTTATTTCTACCAAAAGCACTCCAACCAAATATAATTCTATAATTAATTTCATCCATTATGTTTCTATATGTATTAATAATCTGACCAACATATTTGTAGCTGTTAACTTTTTTTAACTCATCATGATCAATCTTTATTTTCATATTTTGAGAAAATCCATTGAACATTCTTTTAGTATTTTTAACATTTATCTTTAATCCTATTTTCATCTGATAACTCCTGCAACATTATTTGCAAAAACAACTACATCATCTGCAAAATCTAAATGACTTTAATAATCTCCATTTACTTTCACTCCTTAGCTTTCCATTTTAATCTACAAAATATTTCTTGCAGCATTACTATAAAATGTTTTGTAGGTATGGAGTCACCATTTCTTACACCTTTCTCATTGTTGATTTTCCTAGTATCATTATATAATCTAATTGTTGCTGTTGCATTTTTATAAATATTTTTTAAAATATGACAATATCCTGGATCTATACCTTGATGATCCAATGCTTTAATAACTGAAGAAATGTTTATACAATCAAATGCCTTTTCATAATCTACAAATCAAAGCATAGTGGCAACTCATATTCATTTGTCTTTCTATAACTTCTCTCAATACCTGGATGTGATCTACTGTACTAAAACCACTTTTAAATCCAGCTTGTTCTCTTGGTTGGTGGAAATCCAATGTTTTCTGTAGACGAGTTGTAATTATGTTGATAAAAATTTTGTATAAAACTGGTAAAAGGCTGATAGGTCTATAATATATTTTCTTCATCACCTTTTTTAAATATTAATATTAATACTGCATTCTTCCAATCATCTGGTACATCTTTAGCATTTAGACATTTGGTATATAACTTCGCTAAAAAAATTCCATCATTACCTGGAGCCTTTCCTTTCTTCATAAATTTAATTGCTTGTCTCACTTCTTCATTTAAAATTCTGGACAATTTGGAAGATATAATAGATATAGGAGGTATTTGTTCTTTATTACTGCATAATTCTTGATAGAAGTCTTCTACTCTTTTCATGATGTTATCTCTCTTTTTAGTAATAATTCTGTCTTTTTTTCTTATTGCAGATATAAATTTCCTACCAATACCAAAATGTTGTTTTACACTCTTGAGACTTTTATTTTCGTTTACAGCTTTCCTTTCTAGTTCACAGTTATATTTTTTTATATCATTTTTAATTCTTTTCTGCATCATTTCACAAAATTCAAGGTATTCAATCATTTTTAATGCATCATTAATACCCTGAGCAAATTTTATCAAAAAAAATGTTTTATCTGTTTACATAAGTCGGATATTTTTAAATTTTATAAAAGCACTGCCAGCAAGAAATTGCGCATATATATTAAATAAAAGAAAGTATAAATAATTTTAAAACTAATTTTTGTAAATTAAAAAGAAAATCAAAAGGTTGCATTGGATATGTTTTTGTTTTTTTTTGTTAATATATATTTATGCGTTAACGTGTATAGGCGCACAGCCACGGAAGTTTATGATCGAAATGTGGTACCTTACGATGAGTACCGTTGGGAATTTACGTCAGTGTAATCCTATTTATGCATTTCAATCAGTCATAAATAAGTTGGTGGTAGTTATAATTGTGCTGCAAATATACACGTATAAATCCATTATCTTGGAACATATTTATCTCAATGCAACCTTCCTAAATAAGTTAAATAATTTGTTTGTCATGCCGTAAGTAGAAATCAAATGGATAAAATAAAATAGAATTCTCGGGGGGAGGGGTGTAAACGTAAATGGTCCTTAGGTAAGCGATAGTAAACATTTTCTTTTTCTTTTTGTATATAGTTTTTTGTAAAATTATTAACTGAATGTTTGTAAATTTTGTTAATACCGTAATTACTAACCCTAAGTAAAATATTTTTTTTTTATCATTTTTTTTTAAGTAACTTTACTGATATGTAACGAGCACAGACGTTCGTTACATTGTTTTTTTTTTATATATATTATTAAACAAGTTAAAATAAAAAGTTCGCATTTAAAAATTTTCTTTTAGAATTAAAAATTGAAATTAAATATCATCTTAAACTCTTATATATTAAATCGCACAGATATAAAAAATTATTAAAATAAAACTGTATTAAAAATAGAAAAGGTATTTTAAAAACAAAAACTTAAAAAGATTTGGAGATAAATTATATCTTTAAATTTATCTTTAAATATATCTTTGATTTGGAAAACAGGTTAATTAATCAGAAATGGAAATGATTGTTAATTAGTTAAATGTAAACCAGCCTTCAGCATTTAAATGTAAAAACACTAGTCAGATAGGAAAACAATAGAAACTGTTAGCAAATAAGAAGAAATCCCTATGGAATCGGACCGCAGCGAAAGGACCATCGCATCGGTGACGTAATGTAAATTCAATCCTTCACATTAATATAAAAGGAAAATTTGGAAATTATTAATCAGTGACTGGAAATTGATTATTACGATGTGACTATATGTAGTAGTACGGAGTGGGAGGAATTGACAGACGCACGGTCAATTCTTTCAACTTTGCTAAGAAAGAAAAAGAAATGAACTATCGTTTCCTACATTGAGGACCAATTAAACTAAAAAAACCTCCGAATGAATAAATAAAACAACGGCTAAATGGATACCAATCTTAGGACGGCGTGGGAATTCACGTTCATGGCAAGCAACGGATAAAGATGAACTTTTTAAACCGTAAGAACTTTATAAATAATGAACAGTAAATTAAAAACTTTCCAGATTTAAATGATTGCAATTTTATTCTATCTGACCAACATTATTTATTAATTAGTTATAATTTTATTTAATGTATTTATTTTGTAAAATCATTTCCATTTATTTATTTTTTGTTCTTTAAGTTTTATTATGATTTTTGTTTTCCGTTAAATTAATTATAAAAATGTTAAACTTAAGTCGGGCGTGAATGGCTGTATCGATTTGTAAAGATATATTAAGGGAGGGTAATCTTGGGTTGTTCATTTCGTAGTTGAATTGGTTCAATGGATTGGATATATTTATGTAATTAGTAGGTGTAACATGAGATCCGCCACGGGCAGGATTATAGATATACGCCACACACCCTCTGTTTGCCTATGGATGGGTTTGTAAGTCGGCAGAATACCGCAGCCCATTCCTATGGAGTTTTTAGTTTATTGATCTACTTGCCCACAGATGTCACATCCCTGTGGGTGGAGAGTCAATGTCATTTCTATTTCTACATATTGTTCAGATGTACATTCCTGACAATATTGTTGGGTTGTCGTATCATGCTACATTGAATACATGAATGTATCAGATGGATTGGCGCCAGTTGATTGCGAAATGTGTTGCCTAAGGTTAAGTAGGGATAGAATATTTTATTTTTAAATGCAAATCTATGTAGTCGATTCAGGCTCGATCCTAAATAAAACTATTAAATTTAAGTTGTTTATAGACGCTTGCATGGATTGTTTATCGGTTAACTATGTTTTGCGTTTCATATTTGATCAAAATATATAGACATTCGATAAATAATGATACCTTACGGTGAGTATCTAAAAATGTATTTATTCGGATGTCTTTTAAGTTATTGGTGACGATGCAAGTATCTTACGATGAATACTAGAGGGTTTCTTATGATTCCCTATGCAATCGTCAGTAATCAATAATTTTGTATTTTGATCGTTTATGTTTACTTTGAAATGTTTTTGACCTTTGAAATCTATGTAACCGATCTATAGCAACATATTAAACAGGTTTATAAGCCCATCTGTGCGAACTTGATTAAAAATGTAAATTTATAATAAAATAGTAACTCAATGTAAATTAAAGTAAAATCAAAGTTAAAATAATGTTAAATGTTTAAATGTAAATCACTAAAATAATTTTAAACCTTATATATATGTGCATAAATAAATCTGTTTGTATGATAATTACTGGCAGTGGCTTACTTTATTCTTTTATATACTAGTAAATGATATTATTAAATCTCTGCTATTCCACTGAGCTAGTGACAATGGGCTAACGATCTAAATATGTAAATAAAGTGGAATCCTAACAGCGCGTATCTGCCTACTTTATAAATTTTTCTAGGCTCAAATGCCTAGATGGCGCCCTTTGGTGGTGCGGTGCGATGCGATCTCCCACTTCGTTTGGATCGTTATAATTGGCGCCCTTTGGTAGTGCGGTGCGGTGCGATGCGATCTACCACTTCGTTTGGATCGTTATACTACCAATACCAAAATGTTGTTTTACACTCTTGAGACTTTTATTTTCGTTTACAGCTTTCCTTTCTAGTTCACAGTTATATTTTTTTATATCATTTTTAATTCTTTTCTGCATCATTTCACAAAATTCAAGGTATTCAATCATTTTTAATGCATCATTTTTGTACATCTTCATATTCCTTCTTTTTTCACAAATTCTCTATTCTCAGTAGAATTTTATTAGTCAATTGCTGCTTTTTTCCACCAGCTATCTTTGTTGCACTTTTTAAAAATGTATCAGTTATTTTTATATTAATTTCATTCAAATCTGCATCATGTTCAAAATCTGCTAATACTTGAAACCGATTTGTAAGTTCTAATGTAAATTTATTAGAATGTTTCTGAAGATTAGGAATATCAACTGTAAATATTGTTTTTCTTAATAATTTTTGTCTCTCTAGTTTTGCGTTAGCACTTATCTTACATCTTACTAATCGCTGATCACTTCCTGTGTTAAATTTATTAAGAACATTACAATCTTGAAATATGTATTTTCTGTTAGTCAAAATATAATACAATTCTGCTGTACTTTCATTTAGATGCTTCCATGTCCATTTCCTTTTAACATTTTTCTCAAAGAAAGAGTTCATAATATAAAGTTATTCTTTTTCTGCAAACACCACAAGTCTATATCCTCTCTCATTTCTATTGCCATAACCAAAATTACCTACAATACTTTCATCTTTCATTTGTTTAAGAATTCTAGCATTTAAGTTTTCCATAACACTTTTAAAATGTTGTTTACTATTATCAAAAGCCTTTTGTACATCCATATAAAAATCTTCTACTATTTCATCACTATAAGAACTTGTTGAGGCATATACCTGAATTATCAGCATTTGGTATCTGCTATTAAGTTGTATAACTAATCTTGCCACTCTATCCGCTATACTATCAATCTCCACAATGTTGTTCTCCCACATTTTATTTATAATGAATCCTATTCCACTTGTATTTCCATTATTTGTGCTTTTATAGCAGAGTGCATGTCCACTTTTTAAATCAATTGTCTCTTCACCTTTTCTTCTAACTTCACAAAGTCCAATAATATCCCATTTAATATAAGACAGTTCTTTTTCTAATTCTTGCTATCTTTCATTTGAAAGTGATCTGCAGTTGTAAGTACCTAAATAAAAAGTCATGAAATGGCAGCAGCCTGGGCCCACAATCAGAGGTTTCTTAGCACCCTTCACCTTCGGCCACCAACCGTTGCCTTGGTTGATGACTTTACAGCCTCCTGGAAATAAGGGCCATGATTTATTTTTGTCTGTCGTGATTGTATATCTATTGGAAAAATATTTATCATTTACACATACATTCATTCTGCCTTATGAGGCAACTGAGAAGAAAGAACATGGTGTTTCCTGATCTTAAACTCAGAGGTAAAAAGCCAATAAACTTACTAGCTGGCTAATGCGTGTTAGAGAGCAGCCCATTCATGTTTGTATACTATATGAATAATCACATAGTTGGAGTGGACCATAATATAAACTACAATAATTACAAATATATATATACTTTTTTTTTTGTTTTAAGTAGAGAATTGAATTAATATATAATATCAATACTTTTTAATATTTTTATTCACTGCTTAAAATAAGAATAAAAAGATAAAATTAACTTTTTGTGAAATATTATAGGGGGGGGGTATTTTTTGATTTGTGCATTTTTGTTTTATATTGGAGATAAATTTTTAAATTATGCTTTCACAAAGATTATAGGAAATAATTAAAATGTTGGTTCGATAATTTTTATATATACCAAATTTAGTGTAATAAAAAAAAGTTTTTTTTTTGTTTTTTTTTTAAAATATAAACGATGTTATTAATTAACTACAAAACTGTAGTCACTAATCTCATAATTTGGGTTCAATTTGATAACCAAACATCATTAATAAATAGAAATTGAATTGTATTTAAATTATTATTCCAGATAAATATTTATTAGTAATAAATATTTATAAGTTTAATTTATTACATTCTGCCAGACCATAAAAATTGTTTTTTTAGTTTTTTATTAATATTATAAATTTTATTTTGTGTTATGTATGATTTATCATCACTTTCACTCATTATATTAATTCTTTGTAGGATAAAAGTCTTTCCAAGATAATCCAATTTTTATGATCTTTGGCCTTCGTTCACCATATCACACCAGGAAACTTACTTATTTCATCCATCCATCTACATTTTTTATAATCTTTTGGGATATAGTTTAAGATTTTAACAGTCCATTTATTATCATCTCTTTCAGAAATGTGTGTAGCTCAACTCCATTTTAATCTTTTAATTCTTTCAATGATGACAGTAATACCTATTTCTCCTCTCACCCATGTATTTCATTTTTGTTTCTTTTTATTCCTAACAATCATTTCTCTATAGTTTATTGAGTGGTTTTGATTTTCTGTCTTGCTCTTCTATTAATTATCCAAGTCTCAGATCCATAAGAAAGGATTCTTAAAACATTTATTAAAAAACCTTTTTTTTTTTTTCAAAGACAGGGGTGTATTTTCTTTTAATATTGAAGTTATTTCTACCAGAAGCACTCCATTTATGATTAATTTAATCTCTTATGTTTTCATCTATATTAATAATCTGAGAAGATATTTTTTATTTGTTGATTTCTTTTAATTTTTTATTATTAATCTATTTCTTTGTCTGAGAAAATCCACTGAATTTTATTCTTTTTAGCATTTATTTTTAGTCTTATTTTCATTTAATAATTTGCAACATTTTCTGAAATTCTCAAGCATTATTTGGAAAAACTACTATAAAATCTGAAAAATCTAAATGATTTAACTAATTTCATTTAATTCACAAAATATTTTTTGTAAAACTGCTGATATTGTATCACCCTTCTCAATGTTAATCTTCGTAGTATCTCTATGTAATCTAATTGTAGCTGCTGTAATTTGCTAAATATTTTTCAGAATATGATAACATCCTGGGTCTATATGTTGATGATCCAATGCTTTAATCACAGAAGTAATGCTTATACGATTAAATGCTTTTTTTCATAATCTACAAATTCAAAGTATAATGGCAGCTTGTAATCATTGGTCCTTTCTATAATTTTCTCAATACTTGGATGTGATCCATTATGCTAAAATCACTTTTAAATCCTGGTGTGTTCTTTTGAGTGTAAAAATTCAAAGTTGTATAATTACATATACAAAAAAATATGAGAACTTTTTGTTCACAAAAGCATATATATAAAATTCTTTTTTAAAGCTGGGAAGAAAATTCATTTAAGATAACTCTTACATTTGATCAATAGAGAGCATTTGAAATAAATAGGATGTTTACGTAGGCTCACCTGAGTATTCTTTTATTTATTTATTTATTTTTTTCCTTCAATTCAGTTTATTTATTTACTGAACCATCAGTTACTCCAGAGATCAAATTTTATTCAAGGATTTGTGCTATTGATGAAATTCAACTTTTTTTATGATTCACAATCTGAAATTAATCAAAGAATCTTCTGCTCAGTATATAATTATTTTATCACTCAATAAATAATCAGGATGAACATGTAAATTTATTTACATATCTTTTTTAAAAATTTTCAATTAAAACATCTTATACCTGAAAATTTAAATAATTAAAAGATATTTATGTAACTGGGATGTATAGATTAAAAAAAAAAAAAATGTAACTATATATATACTTTCACTCTAACTGGATGACTATCCATTTCTTTGCTATGATATGATGGATATAAATAACAATAACTAACTTATACCTCAGCTAAACTAAATTTCTTTCTTATACATAAAATTCTTACAATACAAATAAATATTACTCATTTTATGTCTAATTTATCAATAAATTATTCATTAATAAAATAACTATAATCATGAGACTGGCTCTTTAATCTTCCAATAAGGTACCTCTTTTTAACATTAAGTATATACCAAAAATTATACTCTCAGTGCCATAGGAATATCACCTAAACACTACACTAAAATATCAATGATACTGCCATGACTCATGCTGTGTACAGCCACTCACTCAGCTTTAAATTCAGGTAAAATAGACAAGCAGAAACCAAAATAATTAGACAAAATAGTTTAATTAGAATTATTAGTCGGATAGTTAATATTACATATATAAACTAGAATACAGTTATCTTTAACTTACAACCGCTGGCCATGAAGGCATACGAAAAACAATATAGACTGGTGTGGTCTGCAAAGTTCCTAGGTCCACTTTTTCACCTTCAGTGGTGGAGTTCACTGGGTTTTTTCCATTGCTAAATTTACACTCTTGACTTTCATGTGCAATCAATAAGTTCCCGCTGCAAGTGTTCCATAGTTATTTTTTGTTCCCTTTTTATTCTTGATAAAAATGTTGCAGAAACCAATTAATTCTCGGCCATTGTCTATTTTTAGCAATCAGCACTTTTAATCTAGCTGCATTAATTAGTTTCTAATCAGGAGCGCTTGTCTTTAATGCAACTGATCAGTAGCATATCAAAATCTAAATTACAAAATTATTGTATATTTTATTTAATAAAACTTATTAATTATTACATATGTATATAGCACCTCCACCACTTCAGAAATTATTGTTTCTGAAGTCTTACATAGTCTTTTAAGTAAGTAGGTTATTTTCTTGTTCTTAAAGATCTTCACAGAGATGTTTTCTCTTCTACTGGTGTTTTGTTGGCTTCTTCAGTTTCTTGATTGTCGGATTTCTCTTCGCTTTTGGGATTGTGTGGTGCAGTAGTATGTCCAGTTTGCACTAATTCTTCTTCTTGACGTTTTGCATGATTTATATGTTTGCGCATTGTTCTTCCCATTTCTGTCTCTACAAGTATTATTTGTTTTGACAGAATTTCTTTTATGAAGGCCTTCACCCAGTATTTCCTGATAACGTCTCTATCCCAGACTTTTCTCCCTTGGAGTAAATAGTATATCCAGTGTTGCTTTCATAAGGTGTAGAGTTTTGTTTTGGGTGGATTAATGATAGTTTCATGCGGAGTTTCCATCCGAAAATTAATTCTGCAGGGAATTTGCCCATAGAACACAGTACTATGTTGATATAAGAAGGCAGAATGTAAGGTATTTTGTATATTTGCAGTGCCTTTCTTCCGTAACATTTGCTTCAACATTTGTACTGCCTTTTCTGCAATATTATTGGATTTCGGGTGATATGGGGGCATGGCTAGGTGTTTAATTCCCCATTCTATGAGAAATTCTTCAAATTTAGGGGATGTGAAACTGGTACTGTTGTCAGACACGACTGTTTCAAGAATCCCATAGAAAGCAAAAATTTCTTTCAGTTTTGTGATTGTTTCTTCAGTACTGGTGTTTTTAACTACTCAATATTCCATCCACTTTGAATAAGTGTCAATCACTACCAAAAATATGAAGCCTTAAAATGGCCCACTGTGGTCGATGTGCATTCGGCTCTGCGCTATTTCTGCCAGCCAAGCAGCTTTTTTTTTTTCTTGGATAATTGCATTTATTTGGCAACTTTCGCATGATTTCACATATTTCTGTATGTTGATATTAATTGCAGGCCACCATATGTGACTATGGCCTGCACTATCCCAGGATGATCTTGATGAATCAAGTGATGAATCTTACTCCACCCACTGCTTGGGATCAATACTCTATCATCCATTAATATGCCTCCCATGTTTATGGACAGTCTTTGTCTTACATCCCATAAAGTTTTATGTAATCTCTCAGGCTGACTTTTGGGACAGCCTTTGCTGATCCATTTACTTGAGTATTTATATTTGTGATCCGCTTTAGTCCAACTAGCTACCTTTTCATTGGTTATTAATTCGTTGTTCCATTTATCGATACAGTTAATGGTTTGTTCTTCTTTTTGTAGTTCAATTTTAATGGGCATTCTTGACAATCCGTGTTTAATGACCTTTCCTTTTTTGAATTGTAGGCCAAAATCATCACCTAACTACAGATTAACCCAACATAACATTCTAGGGCTTAGATCAGTGATAGTCAACCCACTAGTAGGCATTCCAACCTTCATGGTGGGTGGTAGGGTTTTGACACCACATTGAAGCACTTTTTTTTTTTAATTTAATTGACTTTTTAAAAAAAAGTTCAGAGAGATTTATAGGCTTTAGCTTGCTGTAACTGCTTTATAAATTTTATAAAATAAAGTTACTTCCCTACTTTATAAATCACCATTACTGTGGAACCGGTGGATGGTTAGAAAATTTTACTACTAACAGAGATACAAAAGGGGGTGGTAGTTATAAAAAGGTTGACTACCCCTGGCTTAGATGATCAGAGGCAGTTTTATTTTTGGCTAATAACTCCAACAGCGGTTTATGATCGGTAAAGATTTCAAACTGTCGATCATACAAATATTGGTGAAACTTTTTTATTACAAATATGATAGCTAGCACCTTTTTATCTAGTTGACTATAATTTTGTTCAGCTTTTGTTAACATTCTGGAAGTGTAGACGATTGGTCATTCACCGTCAGTTACTGTGTGGCTTCAGACTGCCCCTATTCCAACTTCGGATGCATCTGTTGTCAATATCAGTTCAAGGCTACTATCATAATGTACTAATAAGCTATTAGACATTAATAATTCTTTCGTGTCACAAAAAACTTTTTCTTGGGGTTGATCCCAATGCCATTTTTGGCTCTTTTTTAATAAATTGTATAACGGTTTGGCTATGTGAGCCTTTCCCTTAAGAAAAACTTCAAAATAATTAAGAAGGCCAAGGAAAGCTTGGAAGTTTCTTAACATTTCTGGGTCTTCGGGCTTCCTTTATGGCTGCAATTTTTTGAGGCTTGGGTCTCTTTCTTTTTTTTGAGATTATGTGTCCCAGGAATTTTATTTCAGTTGCTATCCAGATACATTTGTCTGTGTTTATTTTAGCTCCGAAACTACATAATTTGTCGCAAATTTTTAAAACTCGTTCATGTAGTTCCTATTCCGAATTGGTCACGACCAAAATGTCATCAAAATACGGCATTACATCATCTATTTTCTGGAACCGCATGTCCATTTTGGCCTGGAAAATGTTTGGTGCGACCGTAATTCCATAAGGCAATCTATTGTACTTAAACAATCCCTTATGCATAGTAATAGTTAGCAATTCTGAGGTGTGTTCAGAAACTGGTATCTGATTTAATGCGGCCTTTAAATCAATTTTAGCATAGTGACTTGCTCTTTGCATATTTGCTAATATTTCCCTGATATTTAGTACAGGATACTGGCTTTTAATAAGGTTTTTCTTTATTGTGGTTCGATAATCTCCGCAATTGGGGTGGCCCATTCCATTTTCTCGACTGGCGTTAATACATCTTTACTAACCAGATTTATTAACTCTTGTTCCTACTTAGTTTGCAGCACAAACGGGAACTTTCTAGGTCTGCTAATAATGGGTATTGCCCCACCTTGTAGCTCTATGTTTATAGGCATCGGCATAATTTTGCCCTCATCACTTTTAAATAACTCACTATATTTATTTTTCATTTCTTGCTCAATAGCAATCTTATTTATCACACATATCTCTATTCCCAAAGCATGGTACCATTCCCTACCTATAATAGGATTCAGACCGCCCTGTGCTATATATAATGGTAGTGTTCAAACCTTACTATTTAATTCAATCTAAGCCATCACTTTCCTTAATATATTCATACTGTTTCTGCTAGCATCTTTTACTCGTAACCTTGTTTTCATTAATAAAGGGGGATTTTTTTCGATTTTGCACTATTTTCTCCCAGTCTTTGAGTGTCATCATTGGCACGTCTGCTCTGCTGTCAGTTTCAATTTTTACTTGTGTCTGTAATAATTTAACTGTCAGCATCAACTGATTGCCGCATCCAATTTCTGTATTGTAAATATCACACTTTTTGTTTATTTTTGACTCTACAAGTTGGCGAGCTACCATGATCCTTTTCCCATTTATTTCGACATATTTTCTGCAAATGCCCAAATTTTTTACCACAAGTCCTATAATGCTCCTTGTTATATCTACACTTACATGCCATGTGGCCTTTTTTTCCACAGCAATAATACACTTTCATTTATTTTGCTCTTAACAGGTTGGGTCTTATTTTCAGTTTTCTGAATATACACATTTCTGTCGTTTTTGTTGGTAAAATTTCTAAATTTTTCCGATTGGTTGAGTACAATTTCGTGGGCTACTCCCATTCTGATTGCTTCCTCGTACGGCAACTCTCTTGAGGCCAGTAACTGCTCCCTAAGCCTATCGTCTGACATGCCCCAAAGTAATTGTTCAAGCAGATTATCCTCTAAGGTGTTGCTATAACTACAACTCAATAAGTTCTCTTAGTGCTTGATCATAGTCTTGTATACGCTCTTCCTTGTTTTGCCTTCGGATTCTAAAGTGTAGTCTTGCGACATGCTTCGAAGGCTGGGCACTACAAAAATTATTTCATTTCCCTATAACATTCTTTGGCTCTTCGTGATCACAGAGCCTATTTGCTATTTCTATTATTTGTTGCCCAGCATAACACAATAACGTGGCATCTTTTATGGGGGGTTGCTTGTTGTACCATTAATCAAAAATAGTTTCTCGATTCTCTTAAGGTAAATTGGCCAATCAAAAGGGTTATTAATGTTGAACTCATTAATTGTTACTTGAGGCATTGATGACATCATTTTCTATTTTACTTTTTTTTAAAAAAAAAAAAAATAATTCTTTTCTATTTAACTACAAGATTACTATTAACATGCTTACTGAAACAATTTACTATTAATATGCTTACTAAAACAAATTACTGTTAATACTCTTACTAAAACATTTCTCCGACTACTAATTTGACATTCACCCGAAATTCGATTCTCAATTTCTTGTCGCTTTCTCTATGTTATACAATTCAATTTGAATCCACTACTGTTTCTAATTTGAACCATATTTTTCTACTGGAACGTATCCTGTCAATGACTACGCCAGTTTTCTGCATGTACAGCCACTCACTCAGCTTTAAATTCAGATAAAATAAACAAGCAGAAACCAAAATAATTAGACAAAATAGTTTAATTAGAATTATTCATCGGATAGTTAATATTACATATATAAACTAGAATACAGTTATCTTTAACTTATGATCGCTGGCCATGAAGCATATGAAAAACATAATATTGACTGGTGTATCCTGCAAAGTTCCTAGGGCCACTTTTTTACCTTCAGTGGTGGAGTTCACTGTGTTTTTTCCATTGCTAAATTTACACTCTCTTGACTTTCATGTGCAATCAAAGTTATCTGTTGCAAGTGCTCTGTGGTTATTTTTTGTTCTCTTTTTATTCTTGATAAGGAATGTTGCATAAACCAATTAATTCTTAGCTGTTGTCTACTTTTAGCAATCAAGCACTTTTAATCGAGCTGCATTAATTAGTTTCTAATCAGGAGCACTTATCTTTAATACAACTGATCAGTAGCGTATCAAAATTTAAATTTCAAAATTCTTTTCTTATTGTCTATTTCATTTAATAAAACTTATTAATTATTACATATGTATATAGCAACTCACAATTAAAATAAGCAAATTATATTTAAATTTAATTATAACTATCATATTCATTTATTTATTAAAATAATTGAATATCACTTCTTTACTAATGTTCCTAAACTCAATCATCATCTCAGGTCAGGTAATTATTGTTTCTTAAAATGAATGAATTAATTTATATAACTAAATGTAAAGAGGGATTTTACTTACATCCAGCTACATTTGAAAATAATTAAGAATTAGTATACTAATCAATTCTTCCCTTTCAAAATAATTAACTAAATTTTCTTATAAATTGACTAAAAACTAAATTAAAATTATTAACTAATACTTATTACTGTTAACTAAATAAACAAATATAAAATAATTTATTATCCCATGTATTATAATCTAATTATTTTATTCTTATATGGCATACTAGTTATAAGTTTTCATTATGATGGTTGAATAAGATAAAGAAAAATTTTTAATTAATATTTTGGATACAACATTAAATACCTTTAACAATCATAATATTTTATTTATTTATTATCTTATTTAAATTATGTGCAATAGTACCAAATACCTTAAATCATTACAATATATGTGTGGTTAAGATGATGAATAATGACTTGAAAACAAGAAAAGGGACTCTCAACACTTTGATAATTTAAAAAACAAACATTTGTTACAGTAATAATACAAAATTTGAGAAAAATAAAAAATATTTAACATATATAAACTTTAAAAAATTAACATTAACAAAATACTTATAATAATATAAATTAATTACACTTCGGTCTAAAATTATTTATGATTAGGATATAGTATATTTCATATTTGACTCTATGAATATTAAGATATTTCTTACTATTTCCATAATAAGATATATTAATAAAATAAACAACTTGTATAATCTCACATTCTAAATATTTCAAAAAACATATTTATATTATTATTACTTTACATTTAATCTTCTGATGCTATTATGATCTAATTATAATTCTATAACTTATTATACTTCTACGTTTATTATTTGTTTTAAATAAACCTTTAATTATTTAAAAATTCGTTAAGATATGGTACATTATTATATTGATTACAATAATATGAATAATAATCAGGGTTTTTTTTCAATATCCGATAATAAAAAAAATCATAAAATTTTTATTTTTGCCTTCTTTTAACATCCTATTTGTTCTATGTTTAATCCTTCTTGCATTAAATGGATTTATCTTATCATCATTTGAAAGTTTAGCTATTATCATTGCTTACATCTACAATGTATATAGTGTGATTTTCATGTTAATAAGTGTGGGATGGATATTTTATAAAACTATAAGAAACAATATTATTGATTATGTAGCTTAAAGCCGTATTTTCTTGTGTCTACCTTAATTTCTATCTTGGCTTCTATTTTTATCTCTTACAGATTTTTGAAAAAATGTCACTATCCATATATCACAAATATTCTAACTTGCTTTATACTGTATCATATTTAACCTTAAACAATACATGTCTAACATTACAACTTTCCTGTACCACTTTTTTATATTTAACATTCCATATAAAATACTTAACATCGCATAAAAGTTTTATTCATCATTTCTCAAATAATTCCAAATTTATTCTTAACATTTTTATACGTTTGAGCATACCAAGAAGATTAAAAAACAATCAAAAAGTTTACGATATAATTTAACATAAATATAATTAGTTAGTTGCCTTTAACTTATAAAGAGATCAATCAGACGTATAGTTATATACTCATCTTTATATTATCATAGATATATTCAATCCTATGTCATATACTTTCATGTAAATACATACATTACGAATATTACACATAATATTACCCAATTCCTTACTTAAAAAATTCAATACCAGTATCTTATACTAAAAAATAAAATTACCTTAATCATAATATTTTACAATTATAATTGATGATATTTCTTATAGATATTACTTTTTTTATGTCATAGAGCCGTGATGGTGAACCTATGGCACGTTTGAGTTTTTTTATTTATATTCTAACTATTTATATATCTTAATTTTCTATGCTTTAAATTATTCAGTATTTTTTGTTGATAAAATATTTACTAAAAAAAATGACAGTAAACTAAAGGTAAAATAAATAAATATAATATATTAGAATTCAATTTACAATTCAACTCTGATTAGAGGCAATAAATTATAAAATTTGAAAGAAAAAAAATAATACTATGTAGGAGGGAATGATATTTTAAGTGAAATAAAATGGTACTGTGGTTTAATGATTCCAATAAAACTAGAAAGTAAACTCAGGAAAATATTTTATACTCTTTGAAGCGTTACTGTTGGTGTCTCGAGATTCCAGATTCGTATGCCCAAGTCTAGGTGGTTGTCTCATATCTGCCATAATGGTTTTCCAATCTTTAATGGAAAGTAAAGACACCCCACTACTGCTTTCAGTTTCCATAGATGGGGGTTTTCCTTAAATTTTGACAGTCATTTCAAATTTTTGTGATTGATCCAAAGACATGTTATTAGTCGCTGAAAATTCCTCTTGCTTAGGTTTTTTCGTAAACCTCTCTTAGCTACTATTTTTTGTATAATTATCGAATTTTTTATTTCAGCACATTTTTTCCAAATGGTCAACTTTACTAGAGTGTTTACAGTGTTGGTCCGTATAAAACACTCCCGTGTTGTGTGACCTAATTTTCCGCAGCAAAAGCACTTAATTCAACTTTTCTTAATATCAGTTATTTTACTTTGATCAGGCTCCCTTTTGGGGTTGTTTCTTTGTGGATTTCATAAGGATCGTTGTCCACTACTTTCATGGCCACAAATTCTTTAGCTTGCTGTAACACAAGTTCGTGAGCTATACCATGTTTGATAGCTTCTTTATAATTGATATCCTTGTCTGCCAATAACTGCTCTCTCAGACTGTCACTACTCATACCACATAAAACTTGTTCGAGGAGAGCTTTCTCCAGGTATGAATCGTAGACGCAGTTTTTTGAGAGTTCACACAGGGCAGTATCATTATCTTGGGTTTGCTCATTCTTGCCTTGTTGGCGATTTCTGGAGTCTGGCGATGTGTCTAAACTCCCATGGATTAAAATAGTCAGCCAAATCATCTTTGATCTATTCGAATGTTAATTTTTCTGGGGTTTGGGGTTCACAAAGTCTATTTGCAATTTGGAACACCCCTTTTCCAGCGAAACATAATAAGGTCGCTGTTTTACATTTGTCATCCTTTACTCTGTTTATAATTAAAAGCTTCTTTATTTGTTGGACATACAGGGGCCACTCACTTGGCTCTCTGGCATCAAATTCAGATATTGCTGACTGCATTACGATGACTTAGTCAATTTAGCAAAAAAAAATATATTAATTTTTTAGTAATTTAAGACCATTGAGGTTCGTAATCAAGACTGTGACTGTGCCAATTGCTGTGTCCAGTGGCACTCTATTACTCGCTGGATTGCAAATATAAATAGCATATATAATTACTAATTAATGACATGGCTCAGCACATAAATTTAAGTAACAAGAATTTATTTACAGAGTTATATGGAGATAATCAGTCTTGTTTAATATATACATATATGACAGTTATATACACATGCTATATAAATAACAATAAGGGCCCAAAGGTGTAACAAAATAATAATAAGATCAATACGACCTGTTATACAGTTACTAAGTTTACTTTTGAACATCCGGAGGTAAATTTCTTCGCAAGGCTAAGTGAAGGCGGAGCTGACTGGAGCACCCGAGGATCTGCATTTCAGGAGCTTCACTTAGCAAGTGTCCGGTCTCAGTTCTATTCTAGATCTGTTTCATCCTCTCATTTTTAGTGTAGACTCCCTTGGTTGGCCATTTGCTGTCTACGTGGTGGTCTCTTGAGTTACCATATACGATCTTGATCAGATAACGCAATTACCTTAGAATTGTCTATTTTAAGCAATGTTTCTATTATCATTAAATCTGATCAGGAACTAAACATTCAGGGTTGCAATGACTTTGTTTATTTTATCTTAATCCTTTAGTCAAATTTGTCTAACTTTTTTGATAAGTTAGTTTATAGTTTTTCCATTAATTCAACTATTTAATTAGACCAATTGCTTTTATAAAATATTGTGAATGCCATTGGCATCCATGCATATACATTTAGTTTACCGTTATAATATCATTTATAATACTTATTTTGTGTATATATAAATATACACACACAATTAGCTATCCATTTAGTTTTACAATTATAATATTATTTAACTAATAATATTTATTTTGTGTATACATAAATATACACATTTAGCATTTTCAAATCTAAGCCAAAAGTTTTCTGTCCTAAAACGACATGCATAATCAACATCATCAAATGACTTTTTTTTTTTTTTTTTAGTGAAGTTTTGCTGTAAAAGTGAAATGTAAGAATAATAATATATTTTAACATATAATAAATCTTTGTTTATAAAATTATTAAAGCTCATTTAAATTTATTTTTAAATAAATTTGTTACCATTATATTAATATGACTAGTGAAAATAAAAAACAAAAATTGTCAAACAATAGAGAATTTCAAAATTGGTGGACTGATGAGCATGGAATGATTATCAAAGGCAGTATGTGTTTTATGTTCCGGAATAGTGTTATTGAGAACATCATTGGTAAGGTGGCATTATGAGACCAATCATAAATTGCTCTGTGAAAAAAGTAAAGATGAACAAAAAGAATATATTGCCCAAGCATTTAAAAATATAAATATTCAACATTTATAATGAAATTTATCAAAAATCGTTCAAATATAACTGCTGCTAGTTTCTTTATTTGAAATGTAATTGCCAAACATGGGAAACCTTTTAATCCAATAAACATCACATGATCGCCATTTCTTATAATTGCTTATAACTGTTATTAAGATCTAGATGCAGTGCTCTCAGATCCAAGGCTCCTCACTGATGAAGATTACAAGCCAGAAACTAGTTAGGGTATATTGGATGAGTAGGCACTAGATGGGCATTTTATGCACAAGCCTTTTGGCATCCATTGATTACTATAGCTCGTAGTGTGGTAATATGTATAGAGAGTTTTGCCTGTTTTGAAACCTTTTAATGATGGAGAATATATGAAAGAAGTTTGGATGAAATGTGCGCCAGTTCTTTTTGAAGATTTTGAAAACAAAGCAAAAATTATTCAGAGAATAAAAGATTTACCATTGGTTAGAAATACAGTTAAAGAAGGAATCCTGCAAATGGCTAGCAACATAACTTGCCAACAAAAAAGAGATATAAAATCTTCTATTTTAATTTTTCTTCTGCTTTGATGATAGTACAGACATAAATGGATCAGCTCATTTGGTTATTTTTATTCACTATTGTATTGGGAATAATATCAGAAGAATTGATCAGTTTAATCTCATTAGTAACAACAACAAAAGGAATAGATATTTGTAACGAAGTTTCAAATGTACTCGCTGAAAAAGAAATAAATGTTGCCAAAATTGCCTCGGCAACTACAGATGGTACTCGAAGTATGACTGGAAAAGAAAAAAATTTTCTCAGTTTATTTACAAACCATATTGGGCATTCAATTTTAGGTTTTTATTGCATTATGCCAGCTTTAAGCCCCTAGTTGATGGTATAAACATTGTGACTAAGTTGGTCAGTTTTATATCTACACAAGTTCTAAATAAATGAAAATTTATTGAGTGAGGTGAACACAGTATACAATGATTTACTTGTGTACAACAATGTCCAATGGTTAAGTCAAGGAAAAGTTTTTCAAAGATTCGTTGAGTGTTTAGATGAAATTAGACCTTTTACATAATGAAAAAATTATTGAAAAATATAATGAATTAATGGATGTTGAATGGCTTTGAAAATTTTTTTTACTGACATGTGTTCACATCTAAATGAATTAAATGTGAAACTGCAAGCTTATAATAAGACAGCTGGTGTCATGTTTGATTTAATCAAAGCATTTGAAGTTAAATTACAAATTTTCAACTGTGATTTTATTTCATACACCTTCAAATATTTTCCAAATATAAAAAAGTTCTTGACTGATTTAGAATCTCATGGGAATCCAGATTAAGTAAAATTGACACAAGTCTTTTGTGCTATTATTCAATTGATAATTGATGCATTTTCTTTAACATTTTCACAGTTTAGACAATTTTCAGAAACATCGAAATTTATTTTATACCCAAATATAATATCAATGAATAGTCTCAAGTTAGAAATTTTTGAGGGTTTAATTTGGAAGATATAGAAATGCAATCAGTCGATTTTCAATCCAGTTCTATATGGAAGCAGAAATTTGTTGGTTTGAGGAATGAGTTAGAAACAATGTAAAATGACCGATTATTGGGCATATGTAAAAAGAATTCTGAAGAAGAACTACTGACTACCTGGAATGCTATTCCTGAAACATTTAATTATTTAAAAAAATAGCAACTGCTATATTATCAATTTTTTCCTTTACATATGCATATGTGAATCATTGTTTTCAGAAATGAATTTAATTAAAGACAATTCAAGAAATAGAATGGCAGCTGTATCTGGTTCAGCATGTACATTATTAAAAGTGACAAAATATGAACCAGATACAAAACATTTGGCAAAATTTTGGTTTAATTACTATTAATTTTTTACTATTACATTTTATTTAACCGTTGCTCTTTTAAATAAATAGTGTTCACTTGTATTTAGCTTATTTAGAAATTTTGTTTAATTATTATTATTTTGTTTTATAAACTTTTTAAAAATGCAATAATTAAGTTGTCTATTTTAATTTAATAACTATATAGCGTGCGAATCATTCAACAAATAGTTTTTGGAAATTTTTGGCATGCACACGTAAAAATGTTTGCCACCACTGTTATAGAGTCATAATCAAGAACAAAGAAAAATTTTGATATTTCCTTTTTTTATATATAAAAAATTCTAAAATATTTAAATCTAAAAAATGACATCATATAGACAAATAATTATGAGACTCAAGTAATAAAACAATTTTCTTCAACTCCTTAAACTAACTAAAATCATGTTTTCCACTGGAATATTGGTTATTATGACAACCACAATCATCTGTTGCTTGTAACAAAAAATATTTCTCCTCTTCATGCTCTTCTCTGTTCTTTAGTATAATTGGAAACATGAAGAAAAAATCAAATAAATGTTATTTATCAATAATAATAATAAGTTTTTATATCAAAAGTTCATATTCTTATATCTTTGATAAAATTCCTTTATATTTCGTAAATATATATTTTACTGTTTAATAAAGACATTCATTATAGTTTTAAAAAGTTTCCTTTCTTTATCAATTCTCCAAATAATTCAGATTTAATATGTTAATAATTCCAATACCTAGACAATATTATAGTTAGTAGTAATAAAGTTTGAATAAAACTTAGTCTGCATTAATCTTTTTTCTCTAAAACCATTATCATCTTAATAAAGTTATTAATAAATTTATATCTGGAGAAGTCCCTAATTTTAATAATTAGAGGAAATTATCTTTATCATTACTAATTATTATAGTTAGTAGAAAATTTTTCCTATCATTCTCCATATGAAAATTAATAAAAAAAAAATAAATTCCTTACATCTCCTTTGCATTTTCTATAGGTAAGATGCTCTAATATTTGTGTTAAAATGGTTTGCTAATCTGCAAAGTTTCTTATGGAATTTTTTTTTTTATCAACTTGAATGAAGTTTTATTTTCTTTCATTTATCATAAGTTTATAGTCAGCTCCTGTAGTATATCAGTGAGGATAGTTTTCTTATTCCATAATGAACTTAATAAATAAATTTCTTTAAGATGTATATATCCCATGCTTTTTAATGTTGTAATTATTACTTTTAAAGTTAAAACAATAAGACTTCAACAAATTTATACTTTAATGTTTAAGACAACAGGAATACAGTTTATTCTTTGATTTTTTTTTCTCCCTGTATTATCTGCTCTTCCTATATTTATAGGAAAAAGATGTTACAATACCTGATTTGTTCATTACCACCAAATGTCTGGCAAAAAAATGAATATTAATTATTTTGTTTACACTTTTAACTATCATTATGAAAATAACATTTACTTAATTTTAATAATGTAAAATATTTAAATTTATCTTTTTATAATAATATATTCTTTGTTTAAACTTAAATTTTGATACTTAAACTTTAGAATTTCCATTATTATGATAAGTATTGATTTTATGAACTTTTTAATCGAATTGATATAACTAAAATAATAACATTTATTATAAACATCTTGAAATGTTCCGGGAAGTAAATTTAATTCATTATAAATAAATGTGTGTGTGCATACCTATTAACACACCACAATGATTTTAAGACCATAAATAAATAGCAATTTTTAATTTGATTATTAATTATAAAAATATTCACTTTAATTGTTATTACTACTAATTTAAAACTACCTTATATGGCTTTAACTATTATTTATTTTTATATATATAACACAATTTTATTTCAAATTTATAACTTAGGTAGATTGTATTTATCTAAAGAAAATCAACTCATGTTTAATATTATAGAAACAGTATATTTTAACTGTGTCTAGAAATTAAATAAACTTTTATTAATTATTATATAAAATTTAATTTTTTTATTAATGATATTGCAAAATAAAAAGGATACAATATATATATTAGTAGTAGTAGTAGTAGTAGTATTCAGTTCTAAAAATAATAATAAACTTTTTTTTTTAGTGAATGATTGTAAATTTAAAATTTGTCAAAAATAAATCATTAATAGTGATGGATCAATATCTATAATTATATGATGACTTTATTTCCATTTGCAATTTTGTATTTATCTTACGAAATTTGAATGGATGTAGGCTAATACTACACTATTCTTTAATATCCTTTATTCATACTTTATGAGGTTTTATCCTTTTATTTAGGCCTTTTCTAATAACAAAAATTGGATTTTAGAACCTAATCATTTTTTGATAGATATGACCAAATAATTGTAACTTCCACTCTATCAATCTCTTTATTAAAATGTTTTTGTTCAATTCTTCATTGAAAACTTTTCATCTGACAAATTGTTTGGTAGATGCAATCTTTAATAATTTGTGAAAAGTGATTACTCTAAAACTGAAGTCATTTAAAATATATATTGTCATTATAAGGTCTAGTGTTAGAGATATAATTATGCAGACAACTTGTTTTTGTATCAGTAACTTATGGTATTTGAATCTCATATTATCTTGAATAATATAGGAATGATGAAGAATAGGATTGCTAATGTATGAGTGCAAATACTACTCTTCACTGAAGATAGCCAATAATCAGAAAATTGTTTGGGAGTGTAGATATAGTGATATTATCTGGTGTCTATTGTCCATATTTGCAATGGATGGCTTTTTGAAATAGAATCAATAGAATGAAATACTATCCCTTTTATAAAAAAATAAAATAACTAAAATGGAAATATTTGGCCAAAAAAGAAAGATGATAATCAATGGAATAAAGAAATATTTGTTTATATACTGAAGCAGTCGGATCTGAGTTCGATCCTAGCTTCATGTTATTTACCCTAATACTAACCTTAAATTTCCGATGCAATGGGGCTTTATACGTTCAATCCACGCTAATTTCCATAATGAATAACTTGTTTCAAATACGTAGTAAAATTAATTAGTTTAGTTAAATTTGATCAATTCTCTAAATAAATTCATGATAAAATATTCATGAATTTATATATATTAAATTGCGTGGATTGTGCGTATATATATGTGTAAATATTAAATGTATATAATTGTTCGAAAGTTTCATTGCATCGGGAATACTTGTTTTTTTTTTACTTTTAAATAATTTGTAAAGTTTTGCGAATAAAAGCTACATTCCTTCCATGGGCTTTCAAATTCTCAATAAAACAACAGTAAAGTTTTATTAATTAAAAAAAGATAAGAATTCAATTTTTAATTAAAATCATTTCAGACTTTAAGAATTCATTTTCTAATTAGGAAAGGAATTCACAAATTAGTTTGAAAGCTTATCGAAGGAATGTTTTGGAAAACAACTAATTATAAGAAAAAACCAGATTGATAATAAAATGAGCGCTAGCCTTAAGGCATCTGGACAATATATATAGCCCTGAAAAGTAAAGAAGGGGCTAGTGAGTTTTTGATTGTAGAGTAGTGCAGTGAACTCTGTGCATATTAATTTGTTTTTCATCATGATAGAGGGCTAGAAAATCAGGGATCTGGCTGCGGTTCCTAAAGTCTCGAGGAATCTTCACTGGAGCTGCTGAACCGTTTTCCGGATCGATAATTCTGCTAAAATAATGAAAGCTACTAAAATACTACTCCAGTAGTTAACCAATGATGCCTACGTTTTCAACAACTTGGAGGTGTAACTTAAGGACCAGCGGAAGGGGTAATATGAACGTTAAACTTTCTGGCCAGTTCGAACTTTATTTTATACTCCTCCTATTTAAGAGCTCTTTATTATTTAATGTAAATCTTTATAAAATGCTAATATAAATTTATATTGTAATTCTTTCAATCTCTAGTCTTTAAACTTTTTCTTTTCTTACCTGAGCGGTTCGTTTAATATATATATGTTGGTGTGCTTTATTAATGTCGTATTTAAAAATTATATGCCAATAATCTTTCGACTCGATGAGCCCTTTGATTCCATTTGCCTCACGCAAATAATATAACATTAATTTCCAATAGTAATTCTCGCCCATTAGAACTAAATTTGAAAGTTCTATTAATCATCGAGTCGAAAGAAAATATTACATGTTTATTATTTGATAATTGGCAAATAATAAACTATTAGCTTCATTTTTCACCTATGTCCCCAGCTACTAAGTTACAATTGTTTATATACTCACAAAATGTTATAATATTGATTTCTTGTTCTACTAATATATATTTATTCGAATATAACCTTAAATGTTTTTATTGCCAAAAAGGGTCGATAAAGGGTTAAATGTATTTTAATTCCATTTTTGTTATTTTAAATTGATATTCAGGAAGGGCACGAATATTAAGGCATAATTAAGATAGTTTATAAATGTTTTCAAAATAGTTCGATAAAGCTCGTTTGACTTTAATTAATTGGTCAAGTCATCACGTAGAGCATTCTACATGGGTTTTATTTTTCAACGATGACTATCAAGTCATCATCATCAAATGTTGCTGACGTAGGGCCATCTTCCGCTCCGTTAGGCTGGTCGGTGATCATATTTTCGCATTTAAATTTCTCGAGGAAGAAAATACTTCCTTTCCGTTCCATTAGTCAAAGGGCGTAAGACTTGCCAAATGCAAGCCGCCATAGGACTTCGACCATCGACTAGCAATCATCTTTCAATTTTACTCACTGCCTTGTAATTCGTCAGTACCATTGCGTCCTTGTTTCAGTAAAACCCGCTCCGTGCTCGTAATTCGTGATGGAGTGATTTAAATTAAAGTCGAACCAATCCTCAAGTATATTTCGTTTAAATCAGTTCTCAAATCAAGATTAAAGTTATGCCTTGAAATACGTTTTGCTCTTCAGGAATAGATTTCCGAATGTGGGAATAAATCTCACATTCCACCGTAATAAAAGTAGAATACCCATTTCCGTTCTTAATAAATACCTTTATCTGCCCTTATATTTCTCGTTGGGGGCATAGACATAGAACTCCATGTTGCGTAATACTGGTTGGCATATGATAAGGACCGCCATTCTTATTATATTTATAAATTCTTTTAAAGACTAGAGATCACTAATGCAATCTATATTTTCTTGAACCAAACAAATTATTATTATTATTAAATATTTTATAACATACTTGGTTTCTTAGTTCATCATTCTTTTGATAATTATTTAAATGTTAATACCCGCTGTCTGTGTTGGCAACCCGAACATACATATGATTTGATTTAAAAGAGTATTCAAAGTATATTAATTATTAGATATTCGTGTCAGTGCAAGGGTCTCTAGTCCTCACCAACCGTTGAGCTAGTTCTTGGCGCATAGCACTGTGCCGTCGATTTCTGCTATCTGAGCTGTTAAGTTGGGTTTGAATTCAGTTTTGGTTAAGCTGAGTTTGAATCCGATTTGACATTGGGGGTGGTGGTTTTCGACCGGTACATGGTTATGTTTTTGGCTGCCCAATCGTTGTGGCTCGACTTAATAAACCCCACACATGCCCTGGAGATTAGAATTGTGATTTTAGTTACTCAGTTAATTGAAATCCCAATAAAGTAATTGTTTCTGTAGAGTGATATTTTTTTTTAAAAAAAAAAAAAAGTGTTATATATATACTGAAATGATTTAATAAATTAAAATATCATTTTCTAATTCTTTCTTATAAAAATGTTTTCAAGATTATTTTTTTAAATGTTCGTTCAGTAAAAGATTCGTTAGTTAAAATAATTATTCATATGTATATATATTAATTATACGTGTACTATATCAGTATATATATATTATACGTTTGTGTTACGCGTTCATGACAGTAAGAAAATTATCGTTAGCAAAGTAGTAAGAGTCCATAGATCAAAGCATTGGGGTAAAATAAATGAAATATTTTGTCTTTGCCATAAATGAAATATTTTTCTGTGTCAAAATTAATTTTGTTCATCTCAGTTGTTATAATATAAAATATCTAATATGATATCATATAAGAGTCTTAATTTCAAAGTATTGCTTGCTAGCATATATATTAAATGTTCGCTCCGTATTTTTAGTAGTCTCAAAGTAGGCGAAGACCTTCAAACTGGGAATTATCTGTCAAGCGGTCCGATGAAGTGTGACATTACGCTTTAATGACAATAATTTCTAGAGTAACCTCAAAGCAGGTGAAGACCCTTTGTGTACACCAAGCAGCCAGATGCAGTTGGCAAAATGCTTAAATGGTTTGCACGCTTTCATGCTAGCAAGATTTAGAATAATATCTCCAATAAAAGTTCTTGTAATATTAATTTTGACATTTTTTTTTTGGTGTTAAAGCCTCGTGCTTGGTAAAAATGAAGTAGTGAACTTCCGATCTTTAAACTCAGGTCATGAACGCGTTAGCTGTTATTAAATAATATTACTCATCATCAATTCAATTGTTTTATCAAAAGTTAAGTCAATCATATGTGGTTTGGGGGTCAATGGGTTATATCACATGCCCTATTGATCTCATTTTGCTCACTGGCGCCCATATAAATAAATTTGTCAGCAAAATTGATTGTCAGCACAGTAGTGGGTCAATCGCCATAATAAAAAACCAAGTGTGTTCAATACAGAATGATTTGTTGTATCTGCTAATACATAATATTTGTATATCACTGTAGTTTTTTTTTCAGACATGGGAGAACAGAACCGTTGAACAAAGGGAAAGTGAATAATGTTTTTTTTTTCTTATCTTTAATATTTTTGAATACATGTCTCACTCAAACAGTTAATATAAAGAGCCAACCAAGAAAACGTAGGTAAACCAAAAAAGGCAGATTACATAGATTGGGGAAATAATATGCAGCAGCTAGTGAAGATTGGGACAATGGACCTGTAGTCAGAGACCTAGTTAAAATTTACTAAAGAAAAAAAATATTATTTAAGCATACAGAGAGTCTATAAGTTGATTTGCAGTGTTTATTGATTGTTATTACATTATTTTCTTGTTTTCAAAAATGGGAAAAGACACTTTCCAAACGATCCTTAGAGAAATGAGAGAAGACCGAAAGGGTACTGATGATGATGATGGAAAGGCTTGTAAGGATGGCTGAAGCACGAGGCATCCGAGCCAACTCAAACCCAGAGAATGTAAAGCTTCAGCAAGACATAAATCCCTCTGAAGCCCCAACAATAGATGATGAAGATGATCAGGCCACACCAAAGGAAGTTGTAGATAGCAAGGAAGACGACAGTGGTGAGGATGAGTCCAATTACGCAACAGGGGAAGAAGCTGATATAGATATAGAGAAAGATATAAATCCCTCTGAAGCCCCAAAAATAGATGATAAAGATGATCAGGCCACACCAAAGGAAGTTGTAGATAGCAAGGAAGGCGACAGTGGTGAGGATGAGTCCAGTTATGAGGCAATGGAGGAAGCGGATATAGATACAGAAGAAGATGTTCAGACCACTAGTACAATGAAACTAAAAGTGGAAATGGGACAGATGATGAGTCCTCAACTTGATATGAAGAAGTTACAGATGCCAATGCCTGGATCC
Source organism: Epiperipatus broadwayi (assembly GCA_028023455.1). Lineage (NCBI taxonomy): Eukaryota > Metazoa > Onychophora > Udeonychophora > Euonychophora > Peripatidae > Epiperipatus > Epiperipatus broadwayi. The sequence goes on along the minus strand of JAQFVV010012399.1, from coordinate 13,436,921 downwards.
TTGATACAGATTCAAATTTTCAAAGATGACCCAGGAGAGAACCCCATCGTTCATAGAGATAATGTTAAAGAATTGTTTTCTGTGCATTCGGTCGCAGAAAAGGCCATAGAACAAATGACAGCAATAGACTATGGGAACTTGACGACAACCAGGGAAGACCAGGACTATGACCATTACAATGACATACAATTAAAACCATATGTGCCACCTGATCCAGGGAAACAATAGGACATCCATTAAATGACAGATATATATACAGAAGACCAACTGACATAACCATAGGGAAATGAGACTTGATTATCGGACCGATTTATTATAAACCCATTTATAAGTTGAATATTCAAAAAAATGGATCGCAGTGAGACATGTATAATTTGTAGCTTGGGCAGGTTATATTATTCACGCTCATGCTGTTCTCCCAGAGTCTATACACTTATGCAACTATATCCTGCATAAGTAAAGTCATTTTTTTTTCATTGTTTTTTTTTTGAAGTGAAAAGAAATGAAGCAGTCGGATCTGAGTTCGATCCTAGCTTCATGTTATTTACCCTAATACTAACCTTAAATTTCCGATGCAATGGGGCTTTATACGTTCAATCCACGCTAATTTCCAAAATGAATAACTTGTTTCAAATACGTAGTAAAATTAATTAGTTTAGTTAAATTTGATCAATTCTCTAAATAAATTCATGATAAAATATTCATGAATTTATATATATTAAATTGCGTGGATTGTGCGTATATATATTTGTAAATATTAAATGTATATAATTGTTCGAAAGTTTCATTGCATCGGGAATACTTGTTTTTTTTTACTTTTAAATAATTTGTAAAGTTTTGCGAATAAAAGCTACATTCCTTCCATGGGCTTTCAAATTCTCAATAAAACAACAGTAAAGTTTTATTAATTAAAAAAAGATAAGAATTCAATTTTTAATTAAAATCATTTCAGACTTTAAGAATTCATTTTCTAATTAGGAAAGGAATTCACAAATTAGTTTGAAAGCTTATCGAAGGAATGTTTTGGAAAACAACTAATTATAAGAAAAAACCAGATTGATAACAAAATGAGCGCTAGCCGGAGGCATCAGGGAACAGTAGATATATAGCCCTGAAAAGTAAAGAAGGGGCTAGTGAGTTTTTGATTGTAGAGTAGTGCAGTGAACTCTGTGCATATTAATTTGTTTTTCATCATGATAGAGGGCTAGAAAATCAGGGATCTGGCTGCGGTTCCTAAAGTCTCGAGGAATCTTCACTGGAGCTGCTGAACCGTTTTCCGGATCGATAATTCTGCTAAAATAATGAAAGCTACTAAAATACTACTCCAGTAGTTAACCAATGATGCCTACGTTTTCAACAACTTGGAGGTGTAACTTAAGGACCAGCGGAAAGGGGTAATATGAACGTTAAACTTTCTGGCCAGTTCGAACTTTATTTTATACTCCTCCTATTTAAGAGCTCTTTATTATTTAATGTAAATCTTTATAAAATGCTAATATAAATTTATATTGTAATTCTTTTAATCTCTAGTCTTTAAACTTTTTCTTTTCTTACCTGGCGGTTCGTTTAATATATATATGTTGGTGTGCTTTATTAATGTCGTATTTAAAAATTATATGCCAATAATCTTTCGACTCGATGAGCCCTTTGATTCCATTTGCCTCACGCAAATAATATAACATTAATTTCCAATAGTAATTCTCGCGAAAGAAAATATTACATGTTTATTATTTGATAATTGGCAAATAATAAACTATTAGCTTCATTTTTCACCTATGTCCCCAGCTACTAAGTTACAATTGTTTATATACTCACAAAATGTTATAATATTGATTTCTTGTTCTACTAATATATATTTATTCGAATATAACCTTAAATGTTTTTATTGCCAAAAAGGGTCGATAAAGGGTTAAATGTATTTTAATTCCATTTTTGTTATTTTAAATTGATATTCAGGAAGGGCACGAATATTAAGGCATAATTAAGATAGTTTATAAATGTTTTCAAAATAGTTCGATAAAGCTCGTTTGACTTTAATTAATTGGTCAAGTCATCACGTAGAGCATTCTACATGGGTTTTATTTTTCAACGATGACTATCAAGTCATCATCATCAAATGTTGCTGACGTAGGGCCATCTTCCGCTCCGTTAGGCTGGTCGGTGATCATATTTTCGCATTTAAATTTCTCGAGGAAGAAAATACTTCCTTTCCGTTCCATTAGTCAAAGGGCGTAAGACTTGCCAAATGCAAGCCGCCATAGGACTTCGACCATCGACTAGCAATCATCTTTCAATTTTACTCACTGCCTTGTAATTCGTCAGTACCATTGCGTCCTTGTTTCAGTAAAACCCGCTCCGTGCTCGTAATTCGTGATGGAGTGATTTAAATTAAAGTCGAACCAATCCTCAAGTATATTTCGTTTAAATCAGTTCTCAAATCAAGATTAAAGTTATGCCTTGAAATACGTTTTGCTCTTCAGGAATAGATTTCCGAATGTGGGAATAAATCTCACATTCCACCGTAATAAAAGTAGAATACCCATTTCCGTTCTTAATAAATACCTTTATCTGCCCTTATATTTCTCGTTGGGGGCATAGACATAGAACTCCATGTTGCGTAATACTGGTTGGCATATGATAAGGACCGCCATTCTTATTATATTTATAAATTCTTTTAAAGACTAGAGATCACTAATGCAATCTATATTTTCTTGAACCAAACAAATTATTATTATTATTAAATATTTTATAACATACTTGGTTTCTTAGTTCATCATTCTTTTATAATTATTTAAATGTTAATACCCGCTGTCTGTGTTGGCAACCCGAACATACATATGATTTGATTTAAAAGATTATTCAAAGTATATTAATTCTTAGATATTAGTGTCACTCAAGGGTCTCTAGTCCTCACCAACCGTTGAGCTAGTTCTTGGCGCATAGCACTGTGCCGTCGATTTCTGCTATCTGAGCTGTTAAGTTGGGTTTGAATTCAGTTTTGGTTAAGCTTGAGTTTGAATCCGATTTGACATTGGGGGTGGTGGTTT